>CM068305.1:14384960-14671173 GCA_034768735.1 Schistosoma mekongi
TATATATATATATATATATATATATATATATATATATATATATATATATATATATATATATATATATATATATATATCATCGAAATCTGTTAGGCAATTTTCAGAGAAATGGACAAAATCACACTAAGTTAGACGGTTTGCAAACGACAATTTTCAGATGTTCATTTAAAGTTCGAAGCGATTAGAGTAATTGGGATGTACAACAACCAATAGACAGTGAAGTACAGCTGCTCACTAATGATCAACTTAGCATCTGGTACCTATAATAGGCACATATTAGCTTATCATATAACCGCAGTATACTAAGGTCAATAAGATAATTAAGAAAGGAATAATATAAAATAGAAACGATGTTAATTGTAATTGAACATTAGGAATATGCTAAAGAAAAACAAAGAAAAACTAAAGTGTGACCACCATGATAGAGAGAAGAATCAAACACTAAACATAAACTTCAAAGTTATCCCAATCAACAAGTATAAAGTTAGGTAATAAAAAATAATTTATGTAATAAGTGGATGTGATACAGTAATAACTAAAAGGAATGAAGAATACGAAACCAAGAGGGTACTAAAACAAAAATCTACGAAGACTGAAATATTATCACATTAAAAGCACAGTGACAAAAAAATGAAATAAGAAAAAAAATCAAAAGTAAAAAAAGTCACGACAAAAGAATGCTGAAAACAAGAAACTGAGATTAAGAACAACAACCAAAAAAGAAGGACATAATCAAGAGCAGACGATAAATAATTCATAGAACTGATATATTTCTACGAATAAAGCCATATTAAATCTCATTCAGAAAAACGAAAACATATTAAAGAAATCTACATTCAAATCATGCCAACATAGAATAATGAATTATTTAAATCAACTTATAATTAAACTAGAAATAATGCTCATTTAATACCTCATCATGAAGTCGTAGATCCACAAATCAACAGCAGACAAACACGTACATAATGTCAAATGAAATATTTCACATTATGAAAGCAATAATCAACATCATATTCTCTCATGCTCATTACATCATCTGATTTATTACCATCAACATTCAGCACAATTTATAGAAATCAAAATTCACATTGATTGATCACTAAATACTAATCAATATCAAATATATCTAGACACTTAATCGTAATCAAACCGTAACAACTAACCTCGAATTCCATCTCTGATATTATGAATTTACCATCATCTGCAATACAATTTCATGTCGGTGGTAGTAGTGGAAGTGGTGAGGAATGAAAGGAATACTTAACACAAAACACAAACTGAAGTGATGAAACTGCATACTACCACCAATCATCATCATATAAACGAGCTTAAAATTAGTCTGAATAATCACACACGAAGAATCACGCCACCGACTATGTGATGAATTACATCGACCACATCTACGATGACAAGCAAGGATTTAATACCAACTATGTAACAATTATTTAACAATGTGATGTTGGATAACACCCCATCTAACGTCATCACAACATCATCAGGAATATGTTTAGAATCAGTTACCAGCTCAATTCTATCTATGCTTCATCATATACACAACTCGTATCAACTCGTATCATCTCAATATTGTCACAGATGACTATTTCAATGAAACTGTCTAATTTGCACCTTCATTCAAAATCATGCATAAATAATCAGCTATTCAACAATATTCTCAAATTATTTGTATGACTGTCATATCTCACTCACTTTCATGCATACAATATGCATGTATTTATGTATGAATTCGAATTGTTACGCATAAATACAATGCATATTCATTAGTTCAAGAGGACAAATGAATAACAATAAGCAAAATTACGATTGACTCTAAATCATGCTGTGAAATTGTACTGTAACTTTGAATAGTACATTTATTACAATGATTAGGCATATATTTCACATTCACTTTACTTTGTTTTCCAGGTGATGCGTTGAATAAATTTTATTTGCTATATTACTGTATTCAACTGATATTTCTCTTTCCTGTTTCGTCATTCCTTCTCTTTTATAATGTGTCTAAAAACGTGATGCCACTGTGTATATGTCCTTTCATTGTAATTGTAGCAGGTTTGCTAGATTGGCTGAAGGTTTGATGCCCCTCCCTAGTTGTTTATGACTGTAAAATTACTGTCCGTGCAGCAGCAATGGAATGTTGGCGGATTCATCGGACTTTCCAGAAAGACACATTTCAACTTTTCTACGGAGAATCTACCATTGTCGAATCATTAGTGAACCACTGTGACAACATTACACTGTTTGTTAAACAGCGGATCTATCAAACAATGTATATTCATTGTGCATTTTTAAAATTATTTTAATCAACTATAATTAAACTAGAAATAATGCTCATTTAATACCTCATCATGAAGTCGTAGATCCACAAATCAACAGCAGACAAACAGTACATAATGTCAAATGAAATATTTCACATTCACTTTACTTTGTTTTCCAGGTGATGCGTTGAATAAATTTTATTTGCTATATTACTGTATTCAACTGATATTTCTCTTTCCTGTTTCGTCATTCCTTCTCTTTTATAATGTGTCTAAAAACGTGATGCCACTGTGTATATGTCCTTTCATTGTAATTGTAGCAGGTTTGCTAGATTGGCTGAAGGTTTGATGCCCCTCCCTAGTTGTTTATGACTGTAAAATTACTGTCCGTGCAGCAGCAATGGAATGTTGGCGGATTCATCGGACTTTCCAGAAAGACACATTTCAACTTTTCTACGGAGAATTCTACCATTGTCGAATCAATTAGTGAACACACTGTGACAACATTACACTGTTTGTTAAACAGCGGATCTATCAAACAATGTATATTCATTGTGCAGTTTAAAATTATTTTAATCCAATCATATCTATTTCTGAAGTTCGTTCTGATAACTAAGCCAAGTAACTACCGTTGCTATGGTTGTTAATTCGTTAATGAGGCCTATTCATGAATATTGTGCTCGATTAGTAATAATTGTTATCGTTCAGTTTCATTAATAAGAAACAATAATAATCATTCTAATAATAAATATCAGAGGTGAAGATTTTTATAAGTCATCTACGTAATAAAAGTACATTATATCAATCAGTCATATGAAATTGAATGACCTCTTCTACTGTGTACAACATGCGACTCATTATAATTCAGGGCAATCCCTTTCTCTTTCATATACACATTATTTATTTACTCAAGAGTTTTCATTTCAAGTAGTTTCCTTGGTTGTTTGAATGAAATTGAAATTACCGGTAAATGTTTAGTCACGTAAAGGAAATATTGAATTGTATTGTTCTACTTAAGATGTCATTCATAACAATTATTTATTAACTGTCAATTTGTTCTGTTTAAATATGAATTAAGTAAAAAAGTTGATGGTGAGTAGAAACATAGCAATTGTAGTTTGTCAATAGGAGGTACATGCATTACAAAATAAAGTGAATGTGAAATATATGCCTAATCATTGTAATAAATGTACTATTCAAAGTTACAGTACAATTTCACAGCATGATTTAGAGTCAATCGTAATTTTGCTTATTGTTATTCATTTGTCCTCTTGAACTAATGAATATGCATTGTATTTATGCGTAACAATTCGAATTCATACATAAATACATGCATATTGTATGCATGAAAGTGAGTGAGATATGACAGTCATACAAATAATTTGAGAATATTGTTGAATAGCTGATTATTTATGCATGATTTTGAATGAAGGTGCAAATTAGACAGTTTCATTGAAATAGTCATCTGTGACAATATTGAGATGATACGAGTTGATACGAGTTGTGTATATGATGAAGCATAGATAGAATTGAGCTGGTAACTGATTCTAAACATATTCCTGATGATGTTGTGATGACGTTAGATGGGGTGTTATCCAACATCACATTGTTAAATAATTGTTACATAGTTGGTATTAAATCCTTGCTTGTCATCGTAGATGTGGTCGATGTAATTCATCACATAGTCGGTGGCGTGATTCTTCGTGTGTGATTATTCAGACTAATTTTAAGCTCGTTTATATGATGATGATTGGTGGTAGTATGCAGTTTCATCACTTCAGTTTGTGTTTTGTGTTAAGTATTCCTTTCATTCCTCACCACTTCCACTACTACCACCGACATGAAATTGTATTGCAGATGATGGTAAATTCATAATATCAGAGATGGAATTCGAGGTTAGTTGTTACGGTTTGATTACGATTAAGTGTCTAGATATATTTGATATTGATTAGTCTAACTTAGTGTGATTTTGTCCATTTCTCTGAAAATTGCCTAACAGATTATTTCGAATTTAACACAAAAGCAAGACTGAATAATATACAGTTGATAATTGTAATTCTATGAACCATCAACTAATATGAGATTAATAACAATCACTAGTATGTGATACACATAGATATCTAATGTGTTTTCTATCTTTATAACTGAAGTGTCATTATGTTTATTCTTGTTTAAATAAACAAATTTAAAAGTCTATACATTTTTTTTCTTTCAGAATTTCTAATAAATAATTTATACGTGTTACTACAATGTTACGCATTTCACATTCCTATTACCTTGAAACGTCATATGTTGCATCATCATCATTGTCGTTTTCACTAGCAGTTCCATGATTTATGAAGTTTAGTATTTTATGTAAAACTCAATGTAATTGACTCATATGGTGATTGTTGAATTTAAATTCGATTTAATTAATTGTATTGGGTTAGACAATCACTGAAAACTAGGAAGTACTGGATAGATTTTTAGTTTTAGTATGGAATTTCTCAGGAATAAATGTACACTTTCCAACTGGATATAGAGCTAAAGACCTTCAGGTTTCGTTGTAAAAACATTATTCAGTTAACAATGTTTTTGTGAAACCTCATCTACTGTCATCAGTAGGCATCAACCTCACGCTTTTGACATAATTCAAATTATTAACGGCTATCATTTCAACCTAAAATCTTTTCTTAAGTTGGATTGTGACTGCCAAGAGGAATTAAGGATCTGTGTTTCGTCCTGTTTGGGACTCGTCAGCTGGATGTACCTCGACCCTAGTGTTGATGTTGACATTGGAACTGAAATTCAGTTTGTTTTGGTTTGTTTGACTTCTTTTTCGTTGTTTGTTAATTGTCGTTTTTATTAATTTGGTTTCTTTTTGATCACTTTCTGTTGAGAATTTTAATTGGGCATCATTTTGCATTGTGGTGTTTATGTACTTCAATGGAAATTTTTTTATCATTTCTTTACCTTGTGGACTATGGACTTTTTTTCTTGATATTAATATTGATGCCTATTCCTAATTTTAATGTTTTCACTGTTATTCGTTTGTTAGATTTAGTTGCCATGAACTCCTTGATTATTTTCTGATGATTTACTGTACATTTTCGCATTATTTAGGAGATTAGGTATGCAGTATGTAATGTTAAGGAATCGAATTCTTTGAAGCATTCATATACATAAGTCTTGTCATTGATAATTCAACAAACCGTTCCAATACCATGTATCCCATCAATGATTGCTTTTCGTTTTTATTAATGTTATAACGTATGAAAAGTTGATCCGTTGTACGCGGACGCCTATTGAATTGTGCCTAGTTAATAATATGCGACTGCTCTATGCCCACTAGATCCCAATCCGGAGATAGAAGAATAAGACAATAGACCAACTAATCAGAAATGAAATCAGTATTGGAATCAGATTCATATTATATTTCACACATTCCTTTATATATATACAAAATAATCGTAGTGATTATTCACCAATTGAAATTATCAACATTTTTAATAAGATAATTAAATGTTGTCAATTGTGTTTACATAAAAGTAATGAAAGTTTATAAATCATGTTAACAAAAGAACAATACAACTTGATAAAATGAACAATTGTATTTCTAGGGATTTCGAATCCTTAACACTTAAGCAGATATCTCGTGTTATCATTACTAAATTTATCTAACCGTATAATTTTAATATTCATTCATTGAATTCAACATTGTATTTAACAGATATAGAATTCACTGGATGGTGTGACTGTTCTGAATTAGATTATTGACATCTTGCTTTCTCAGTACAGATTTATAGTCTTGTCTGTATGATCAACTTTAGGTTTTACGGTTGCTCAAACTGAGGTAGGTAGTATAGGTTTTAAATATACGATTTAATAGATGATATTTCAATGTCCTAATTACTGAACCACAGCTTTAGTCTGATCATATATCATGCCATGTATTCGTGCTTTTGAAAGGTTGTAAAGCAAAAAAAAAAGTAAATGTCTTATGCCCTGTAGTTTATAGAACCATTCAATTTACTTTTAGTCTATAACCGAAACCATTTTTAAACCAAATTATTTTTACATGAACCAATATGGATTTAAGTAGACATAATTTAGTGTACAGGTGTTGAATGAGGAATTTAAAGTAACGATTAACAGAGAAGAGAAAATAATATTGAATATTTATTTGTATATATGTGTACTAATGTTAAAATAAGTGTAGACAAATAGTTCAACTGGTTAGAGTATCACTAATAGTCTAAAACAAATTGTTGAAAATAGCTACAGTGTGTATGAAACCACAGAAATGAAATCTATTTTTTTCTAATTATTTAACAAAATTGTTTTAATAGGAGTGTTCAATTGATCGTTTTATCTTGATTAAGGTCTGTAAGGTATAATTTAAACGACTTAACATAAAGTTGGAATGAATATTCTGTCTATTGTACTACTAACAATATCACCATTGGAATAACTTCTATACACTGTACAAAAATTATCATATCTTCCAGTATTTCTAAGCACATACTAATATTCTACTGAAATATATTAAATCTTCCCATTATATGAATTAGTAACAACATAAGTAAGCGAACAATATTGTTTTCAATTAGATCATTATTAGGCTCTACTCTAATATACAGCAATATGTATGTACGATTATAAAAATTATTAAACCAATAAAAGTAATTAATGCAAATAAACGATTAAAATGAAACAAATGGATTACATAACTAATCAGAATAGGCGAAAGGTGTAATTTGGCAATGGTAATAATAACGAGGTTAATAAAAACAACAACATGAATGCATATTTCAACATAAGAGCACTTTATGTTCGAATGTAGATGAAGATGATTTGGAATCAAACTTGTTAAAACAATAAAAATGCTGATAATTGTTCAAAAGTGGATGTGAAGATAATATGGTCAATTAAGTGGAAAGTGGAGAAGAGCTACGAAAAGGGTGGAGTAAGAACAAAGAGACAGCGAAGGGTGTAAAATTTGTGTAAGTCGTTTACTAAGTCTTGTAAGGCCATAGAAGCGATAGGGGTGTTATACATTTCTTTTGAACACGTAGCCTCGGGTTAATAGCTCGAATCCTTATAGCTTCAGCGATGTATAGAAGACGAGCACGGATCCTCCCTGGAAATTTTGGTGGTATGTGGTATACAACACTGAACGCTTTGGTTCTATCTATTGAATGTCAACTGTCTATCAAGTGTGACAAAGTAGAACTACGTATTGTTTTCACCGGCCCCTTTCTAGCACAGCCATAATAAGCACCCATTATTCCGTTGGTTAAGTCATACGGTCGTAAGCACAACATAGCTTTCTCCATAGGAGCAGATGACTTCATAAAATAGACATGAAAGTGGCAAAACCACGTAACTTATCCTTCAGTCGAGTTGTCTAGTGAATGGTAAGTTTGCTGCATTAAAAGTTCTTTTGATAGATCTAGAAATATACATAGATCCACAAATTGTGATAATCTTTATTTATGATTTATAATGTTTTACGATATACATAGATACTTTATCAAAGTAGTCATGATTATCATAAAGTTCATAATGTCAACACCTTAGGTACATCATTTCGATATGATCTATAAAATCCCGTTAGCATTCATTACATAAACAAGATATAAGCTACTATTGATTGATTAGTCAGTATGCATAGATAAATTCTTTAGGGTGTATGTGTTTAGGGAGGGGGGTGATTTTCTAACTGAATTACCCCATAGCAACTTCTCTGATAAAGTTATTTAGTGAATATATACTCAATTAAAATACCCTAATCGCTTATACCATTAACAATTAAACTAGAAACAACAATCAATGTATCTCAGTATCTATATATGATAAGTCAATAATTAAATTCATTCTTGGATTCATTGATAAAATCTCTATTGACTTTTCTAATTTAGTTAATCTATTTTCTGTTGTTTTTTTCATTTTTGTTTTCATTTTAAGTGAAAAGTTTAAAAAGGAAATAACAGACAAAATTCATAACATTAAGCAACACATACTTAATGATAATTGTAATGAACTACTTGTATGTCCGCCTACTATAGTAGATTAAAACTAATAAATTGAATGTAAGTTTATTACCATCAATATCTAATTTTAATGTAATTGATATAATAGTACTACCAATGATAGTATTAGTTGTACTAGTAGTGATAGAAGTAGTAGTCTCATATCTCATAGTTTTGTACTTTTGTTACTTCGCCAGCTAACTGTTTGTGTCTGTCTTACTTGTAATGATCAGCTTGAATTCTATAGACTATTTAGTGAAACAAACATTATTTTAATTCATTACAGTTACTACTTACTTACTTACTTATGCCCGTTACTCCTCGTTAAGGAGCATAGGCCGCTCACAAGGATTCTCCATTCAACTCTGTCCTCAGCAATCCTTTCAAATTGTTTCCAGTTGCTGTTCATCCTTTTAATGTCTTCTTCCAATTCTCGAAGCAGCGTGTTCTTTGGCCTTCCTCTTTTCTCTTTCCCAACAGGATTCCATGTTAATGCTTGTCTCGTGATGAAGTCTGATGGTTTCCGCAATGTATGTCCTATCCATTTCCAACATCTTTTCCTAATTTCCTCTTCGGTTGGAAGTTGGTTTGTCCTCTCCCATAGTAAGTTGTTGCTGATGGTTTCCGGCCAACGGACATTCAGTATCCTACGTAGGCAGTTGTTTATAAATACTTGTATCTGTCTGATGATGTTTGCAGTTATTCTCCAAGTTTCAGTTCCATACAGCAGAACTGTCTTCACGTTTGAATTGAATAGTCTGACTTTGAGGTTAGTTGATATTTGTTTTGAGTCCCATATGTTTTTCAACTGTAGGAATGCTGCCCTTGCTTTGCTAATCCTTGCCATCACTTACATCTTCATCGGACCCTCCTTGTTCATCGATGATGCTCCCCAGATATGTGAAAGTATTCACTTCTTCCAGAGTTTCTTCGTCAAGTTGAATTGGGTTGGTGCTCCCTATTCATTACAGTAAAATATCATATTTCTTCTTTAACCGAAATAAATAGTCCTAAGATCTCAACTCTATGTTTGGATCATAATGTTGCATTGTTAGAGAGCCTGATATTACGATGAAACAAATGATTGAGTGAAGTTCTTAACAATTTTCTAAGTCGAATTCAAATTCATCAATCTTTACAACACTTAGATACAATCGAAATCAATAGAAGTGATAATTGACTATTGAAAAGAAACATTTTAAAATGATTTACAAGTTTTGTTTTTTTTGTAAAAATTAGTCTACAAATAATGAAAACACTTCTTTCACTAATAACAATTAAACTACTATGTTATTACTGATTGCCAACTGTTGAAGTTGTTATGTCACATGATGAAATTGTTATTTCTTTGGAAAGTTTAAAATGATTCAATGTTAGTTAGCCTATACATTTATAATGAGCGAATATTGATGGTAAACTTAAACAATAATTAAAGAAATGATCAAAGTTGGATTGTATTTAGTTTAATTGTTTATATTCGTCACAGAATGATGTCGGCTGGGTGCCAATGAAAGCCAGGAAGTACTGTGCTCTCACTTTCCATAAGACTCTTCATCAATGTTCACCATCGATTTCTACAGGGAATTCAAATCAGAGCCGTCATGCTAGTGGATGCCTAATTCCGTGAACCACTAGACCAGTGTGTAATGGTAGAATTCCTACGTTGTGATATAGAGCCAAAATTTTCTGTTGTCATTGTCTATAGCTGTCTCTTAGTAGGTCTAAATTTTACCAGTTACGAATTCTAACTAGAATTTCAGGAAAATCTTAAAGTTAATCATTAGCGAACTGATTATATTAATAAAGTTAAATTAACTTTTGTGAAAAGTGATATTAAGTTCAATTGTTTGTATTTATCACAGATGGATGCTGATTTAGACTTGTCCTAAGTGAAACACTTATTACTAACCACATTATTGTCGCCAGCTGTATGACAAATTAAATTGTATCTGTTAAGTTGAATCATCTCATTTGAAATTTATTATCTGAATGTACTTGTATCCAATGTGTATTAGAAGTTATCATATAGTTTAAAGAAACCTTTAGATTATACAGATTATTAAACATAATTGTTCAATTGTAAAAGTTATTTAGTTCATTCTTCTTTGATATGTTAAATGGATAGATACGTTGATAAAGTTTAAAGCATCAAAATATTCTACTCACATTACTGTTTTATTTAAGGTAGTAGTATTGTAGATATGAATTTCACACTTCATAGTTCATATATTATTTATAAGAATACATCAAACATAGATATTTTTTCTATTGGTTCCTTAATTTCCACTAAGGAAGTTTTACATCATAGTTCCATGAACATTACAATTGTAACAAAATAGAATCATTACTTGTAGGCATCATCAACAAAGTTAGACATTCAAATAAATTGAGCATTGGATAAGTAGTTTGTATAATTAAGTAATATATTTGTAATATGTATTGAAGTTGGATTGTGACTGGCAAGTGGAATCCAGGACGCGCATTTCGTCCTATTTGGGACTCATCGGCTGGATGTACCTGCATTCCAATGTTGATGTTCACACTGGGATTCGAACTCAGTCCGCTTTGTGTCAAACGTCACCGCGTTCACCACTAGGCTACTGTGTCCAGACAGTCACACTTGTGCAACGGGCACATATATATATATATATAATTAGGATAAGCTTGTATTTTCCCGTTAATGTGTAATGGACTGAAACTGGTCAGTCTCTGTTCCCACATCAACATTGGGATGAAGGTACATCCAGCCGATGAGTCCCACATAGGACGAAACGCGCATCCTGGATTCCACTTGCCAGTCACAATCCAACTTCAATACACAACTTGTGTAATAACGCTATATCGAGGTAATCCTCACAGGATGGACATATGGTAATAGAGACTGACCAGTTTCAGTCCATTACAAATCAACGGGAAAATACAAGCTTATCCTAATTATATATTTATATATGTAATATTTCAATAAACAGTAATAGAAATCTCCGACGATACGAAAGTTACTGTAAACTGTTTTCTCAGAGAATAAATAATCCAGTTAAATTATTGTATTCAAACTTTGGGCCTTAAGGTCACATAAAGAACACTTAACCATTTATACCATTAGGTTGGCAGGCGTCTAACTGTAGAATTACTAATTGCATTAATTTATTATTATTATTCATTATGATTAGTGATAACTGACTCCATACCAGTAACCCTGAACTACATCAGTCACGATATCTCACTAGAACTTTAGGAACAGATGTGTGAAGTCAGGAAATTGGCAACATTCTATACGTGTTAAACATGCAAAGATTATGTAGCAATTTAATTGTAATTGTTTGGATAGATACTTCTAGTAGGATAAATACTTAGGACCTTCTTATTAAGTATAATAAGGTTTAGTAAAATACAGGATACTTTAGCTACTCGGATTTCTTTATAGTTAGTAGTGTTATAATTTGAATGTTATTTTAGATTAAATTAACGTTTACTGTAAAATAGTATGTACTGCTATAGCTGATTTAATTTGTAATTTTGTAGGATTAGTAGGAGGTCGACTGATGCAGCTTTCATGTTCTTTGGCATGTGTCACCAATGTAGAAGACATCATAAACAACACAGCCTAACCTGTAAATATAGTTTTATGTGGAAGTAAATAGGCAGCTCAAAGTGTGTCGATTGTTTTGTAGAACACTTAAGTTACATATTGTTTTAGACTTCTTTGTAATTCTACTGTTGTATTATAGTGATAAGGTAGAATGATTGTACCAATCTATGATATTTCGTTTGATATTAGATAATGATAGGTAGTTCCGTTTTTGCTTATTTTTAGTAATATTCATAGGAAAATTATAAAATTGAATGATGTTAGTTATATTCATAAATCCTTTTTGTTTATCCTCTTCCGTTGTAATATGCTTTCTGAAAAGACAGAATTCTAAATGCTAAATAGATGTACTGAACTGAAGTCATTGTTACGATTAGAATGCGATGGCTGTCAATAGACGGTTAGATAAGAAGTTACGTTTGACTAATTGTTTTACAAGACATCCTAAAAATGGTAACATATTGCGTTCGTTTTCATACAGGAGAATGAATTTTATTTAAGATAAAAATGTGTTGATCAAATTGAAAAAAGCTCTTAGAAACGTCTTTTCCATAATGATGTACGTGTCATCTACATATCTGAGCTAAATCTTGGTTTGTTGTTATATGAAAAATGAAAGATTCTGTATACGATATGAATAAATTAGCTACTGTCTGAGATACAAGTTGTCCACTTGCTACTCCATCAGTTTATTTGTATAGAATCCTTGTGAAGATAAAAAGAGTTAAATTCAAGCGTAATTTTAGGAATTTTTTTCATTAAACTGGAATCTTACAAACATATATTACAATTACGGGGTTTGTGGAGATAGTTAACTGTCAGTTTAAATATCACGAATTGATCTGAATCAGACAACCATTGATCACCTGGAAAGACCGGAAAGCTGTTTTGTCCTAGTATGGAACTCCTCAGCAATGCGCATCCACGACCCCATCGGGGATCGGACCCAGGGCCCCCTGGCTCCTCGCCGAACACCTTACCAATGGACCACTGAGTTGGCTCCTAATGGTTGATATTTTCAACTCAGTCAATTAACAATACGTTGCGTAAAGCGTTCGCCGCGGAGCCAGAGGGTCTTTGGTTTGACCCCCGAAGAGGTCGTGGATGCGCATTGCTGAGGAGTCCCATACTAGGACAAAACAGCTTTCCGGTCTTTCCAGGTGATCAATGGTTGTCTGATTCCGATCAGTTTGTGATATCAAAATTCACAATTAATTATCTCCACAAACCTCCTAATTGTAATATATATTTGTAAGATATATATTACTTAATACTTACTACTTTGCTTGTATCTAAGTAACTTTCGACACTTTCAGTGAATCTTCAATGAATGATTTATTTTTTTAGATTAGACCTTTAAAAATATTGATAAATTATCATAATATTCAGTTGATCGTGTAAACACTTAGCAATATTTCGTTAAAACAGTTAATATACTGTAATAATGCCATTAGACTTTAGTAAATTAAATCATTTAAAACAGTTAATCCCTTTGATAAATTTTGATAATATAATTAGAAGATGAAGTATAACAGAGGTATGTGATACACATTTGTACAACACGTTCCGAACAATAGGACCATGTACAAACTTGCTATGGCATTCATGAAAAATAAAGGTCAATTAAACAAGTTGAAGTATAAGACAACAAAACAAAGTTGACTAAAAGAACAATGTGAATCACAATCTACCAGGGTAGGTTTATTAAAAGTACAAGTTGATTTTGAACATACAAAGATGGATGGAGTGCATTTTAATTTAATAACGGCTAAGACTACATCATACCTAGATATACGCCCTAAAGCTCACTTATACAACACTACATAAAGTGATTTGATATAAATCTTGTCGCCTGTCTCAATTAAATGATTAGCATAATAGATGATGTAAGTTGTTTATCCTTTACTCGTGATTTTCCCTTCAAGTTCATTTGTTTCTGAAGCCATTTTGTAGTATGTGTACATTTAATCTTATACGTAGAACACATTTATTCTTCCTCATGTATGTGTGTCCATATTTACACATAAATTAATAGATACAGTGGAATGTGACACATTCGTTAATATACTGTTTATGTTTATTGTGAGTGAATGAAGTAGACTCTCCAATTACAATTACGTTAGTTGAATTAAATGTTCTGTTAATAATTAATTTTCAATTTCGATATCACGAATTGACCCGAATCAGACAACCATTGATCACCTGGAAGCACTGGACGGCTTTTTTGTCGTAGTTTGGGGATCCTTAGCAGTGCGCATCCACGACCCCATCAGAGATCGAACCCATGACCCTCTGGCTCTTCTGCTATTCGAGTTGCTTCTGAATGGTAAGGTGATATCGACTGAATCTTTAGTTGCCAGAAATAGAGTAGTTTTCAATATACTTCGGCTTTTCCGTCGATTTATAAGTATTTATGGATATCAGTTTAACATTAGCGTTTCTATCAACAGATTTTCATTTCCTTTGAAGCACAATTGATCCTATAGAGTAAACCTTTTACCAAACCTTTTTCATACTAATCCTGACAATAACTATGAAAGGTCATAAACTGCCCTATCGGTACCTATTTTCTGTAGATAGAACTTTAGATTAAACCATCATCCCTCCAATTGATTATGATATCTAAGAAAGTAAGTTAATCGTTCTTCACCTTATTGCTGGATAAACCTATTTGGTTTTGAAGAGGATTCAGTATATTTATTAAACTATTCACATTAGTTTTCTTGGAAATAACTACCATTTAATGTAGAAGGTTTATCAAAGATGTTGAATTTTGCAATCCCATCATAGGTCGAATCCTAGAGTTTTAGCCTACAAAGCAAGTGCTTAAATTTCATCGTAATGCGTTAGCAGCCATTGATTTGTATTTCTAACTTCAAGCAATTTGCCATGTTATACATCTACCATTATTCACCACTGATGGATAATTGTCTCACTCCAGACATATATCACTGCATCTAGGAATAACTTCTTAAAGTTAGTCTCCAGTAAACATATGATAATAGTTTAGTGTAAATGAATCATGGAAGCCCTTTAATTCATTGGTTCTACACTTTTAGGTGACCAGTTACTAGGTTGAATGCTAAATAGTACTGACATTTTTCATTAAACACTCTATTTTTAACTGAATGCTTATACTCATTTACATGAATGATTACTAAGTATACCACCAAAACACTACATAAATATTTTATTTTACTAAACGATATGAGACTGACATAAATTAATTCAATTTGGAATCCTACCATTGGATACCTACCGGTTCATTGACGCCGATGTTTAATCGTTTGCCACCAAAATTGAAAGTCCTGGGTTAGATTCAGTAGTGCATACTAATATGGAATCCCCTACGAGAAACGAAACAACTGTTTATTGGTTTCAGGTTTTCAGTGTGTGACAGATATAAACCGCATATTGAATACTAATCTGCACAAAAGTACCTCAACTAAGCAGTATACGTAAATTCTTATCAGTAATAATGTCCTCTAAAATGTAATGAACTTCTAAAAGACTGTATACGAAATGAACACTGATACGTAATGCGTTCAGAGTTGTTGTTAAACATAAATTAGTACTAGAAATATCTATTAATTGTTTTATGTTTCTTACTGATCAACATATATCAGTGGTTTATATGAAATCTTAGTTGAATACACGTAAATATTTCACTGATATTTCAAAACTATACCCAATTATTATTGTGAGTGAATTAGTGTAAAAGTAACAATATCTACAGATAAGTCAATAGCTATTCGTCCTATAGCTGTCAAAGGTCATGACATATCCTCACTTAAATCACTACATACAAACAACCAATGGTATAGGTTTAACTGCGGAAACGTTGTAATTTTGACAGAGGAAATACAAAGAAACCAGAGAATTTTTAAAATGTTGGTATTCAATCGGAAATCAGTGAACACACTGAAATAACGATACTACTATAAACTAGATCATGAAAGAAGGAAGCCAAAATTATATGTATAATGAATCTGCCGATAGACGAAAAGAAAATTGCGTAATATCTTGGCTGTCTTCTCCTCTCCTTTAAATTTAACAAAAGCTCTCTTAAACGTTTCCACAAAACTCTCTGCTTAGCTGTTTGACTGCGGATAGTTTGGTGAAAAGCATAAACGAGTGATACCCAGCCATCGGTAGAAATCCTGGAACTAATATTCAGTCAATGACTTAACCCGGAAACGCCTACATTCACGATTAATGATGCCAACATGAGCAAACAAATCATCATCTTTCTTATAATCGGCCTCAAATATCGATATCAAGTGTTGAATGAGGAAGATATGTCTACAAACTGTTGGTTTAGTGACTGAACAGTGACACCAAAGTGACAATCATCTGAGTTCTATGCAAAAATCAAATTATCGTATATATCTAACTCGCTAGAACCCAATATTTTTATAATAACAGCCGAACCTTCCGAACATCATCTTCGGTTGTAAAATCAAATTTGAATAGATTCTCATTACACCGAAACTACATATTAAAAGTTATATTCATATCAGGATAGTAGCGGATTTCAATGATGCCATTAATGGATGGTGTAGTAATATCAGTAATCGTGTTAGATAGGGAAGAATACACAATTTTGTATCTGTCAACATTTGATTCAATTTTGACTGTCGCTTCAATAATAACTCCACTTTTACATGATAACTTATTGCACTACTCCTGTAGCTACTGACATGTTTTCAGAATGAAGATATCATATTCATATGAGCGAACGAAGACAGTGATTAGTGCTTCAATGAAACAAGCTAAATTAACATCTGAGCTACAACCCAGATAACTGGAATTAGAAGTCTAGTGTAAACAGGGGAAATGTAATACACATTCACCATGTAGGACAAACGAACAGCATACATCTCCTGCATATATTAAACAAATACTTTCATTTCAAATCGGAGCTTTGTGATATTTGAAGTGCACCCGATATAGGACCAAGTTACGTCTACGGTATTACCAGGGAAACTTCTAACGTTTGAACCCACACTTAAGAATGAGAATAAATCAGAAGGCAATTAAGGATGGAAAGGAAGTTATATTTGATCGTGAATGTGGTGGCAGTGGAATAGCAACGTCTAGGCTGACAAACTAGAGAGAGGGTTGCTTTTCACGATGCGGCGTGACGTGATCTGGTGGTGATGCGTGACCGAGCGCCTTCAACTTATTAGTGTCTGCTAAAACAAACATGGTCAGCATCAATGTCGAAACCTATGTAACTATTTATTTTGGGGATTATTTACCGCTACATATTCATCCAGCATATCAAGATGTATTATATACAGATAATTTCATACACTTATAATACAATTTTTCATTGAAGGTTATACTTTAATATACACTATTTACACATTAAATAAACAATAACATAAACAAAACCAACTTGGCACAACAATATACATAATGGATCATATTAGTGAAATATCAGTGTAACTATAATAAATGTCTAATACTTTACTAAATATACCTAACTACTAAACAAAATGTCATAATTTAATTTGTTATTCAAAAGCCAAACTAATAAATATTGTTCTCCTATTGGTTTAAAGTAACCATTTTCATGTACTTTTCAATTAAAATATTAGCTTAAATTATTAATATCAATTCTGTTGGAATCATGTAAGTGGATGAATATACAACTTCTTGAAGATGATACATTTATTCTCTGTGATGTTTGTTTTGATATATTTTACTTTATTTTCTGAAGATCTACAATTCTGTGTTTACATTATATTTTATAAATATGAAAAGCCCTGAGTTCGATCGACAGACAGAGTCATGTGTGCGCAGTTCAGATAGATTTTCTATGGTATGACGAAACAGTTGTCTAGTGAATAGTAATTTACATATAGCAACTAACGAGATCAATTTGTTACGAGTGAAAGTAACATCATATGTTTTTGTTAGTCAACTAAGGATGCATTTACTAGCAATAAATATCCATATGTATACTAATGCAATTTCCAGTTGAGTCTTATTTTTAGAGAGTGTTTTAATAAAATTAGCTACCATAAAAATTTTATAGTTTTTGTTCAAGTAAATAATTGTTACAGGACTTTTCATTCTTAGTTTATTGTCTTTATATCTGACTTACTATATATAGTTTATTTAAAATATATGTTTACAGTGTCTTTGAAGATAAACAATTCATGTTTGTCAGTCATATAAATTCACAAGTATGTAAGACGAATCAAACAGTAACCACATAAGACTATTGTTGAATATTTAGTGATTATTGGTTTCATGCATTCAAATATTGTACGTGAATTAATCAGTAATTACAAAGTTACAGTATTTGTATTACGTACTGTTGACTTTCTTTAGCCATCTAACATGGAAATATAATAAGTTTCATATTAATTAACCACATTGCAACATCGTCTATAGAATCCTATCATTGCCAAGGACTAGATAGACAGGATATAAATAAGTAATAAGAAATGAATCTTCGTAGTTGTTTAGTGCTTTCTTGATCAGTATAATTCTCCAACTGATATTGTGCTGTGATCAGAGATAAATTAAAGGATACAGAAATCCTTCCGGGTTAATATGATATACTGTTGATACTTTAAATAATATTAAGGCGGTAGTTTCTATCATGCAATCAATTATTACATAAGTTGTAAAATATTTATTAAACTATTGATTAGTTTGGTGTGGAGACAGACTGACTTTGACTTTTTAGTTAATTCATATTTATCACCGAATGATTTCTGTTACATATTAGTGGAAACCATGGAGTACCGGGCAGATGTCTTTCCTTAGTACTGGAGTCCTCAGTAATGCACACAGAGCCTTACAGATCGCTTATCGAAAGCCTAACTATCAGCACTACTCAGCAACCCTGTGTCCGCTGGTAAGATTCTCCTTCCAACTTCAGATTAATTACTAAAATTTCATGAGATTAGGGGATGAATTCAAATGCATTCACAAAACGATGTAATTAACTCATGGTATTCAAAGAAAATCATTTTTAAGGTAGTGGTAGTCAGCAGTAAACACTGTTTAGGCTTGGTTTCATGCTAGTTGACACATGTCAACAGAGTATAATAATACTTTTATAAGTAATGATATCACTTATGAGAAATGGATCAGCGCCGCTTAACTTTGCTGTCATAAAAATTACCGTTTAGATTAGTGAACTTCAACTTATTTTCTGCTTGCTTGGAATCAATCACTGACTTTTACCAGTGTCAAATCCATACTATTAATTATGAGTATATTAGGTCTAGACGCATTATATTGACCAATAACCAATAAACTGTGATATGAGCCTCAGTAATGAAGCTACATTTACCAAACACTTCATTGCTCGAAATCACGTCATTATTGACAATGTGAATGGAAAGCTGTTCAAACTAAATATGTAATATCTGAATAATTAAAAGCTTAAACATTGTATCTGCCACTTGATTTATCGCGCTGACTACTACCTAGAAAGACTAACCTGATCCCGTAGTATTTTTATATTATATAGCGTGCATTCATCCCTCCCACCGCAACCTCACCGATACATTGATGGCTTATCACTAACTGAACAATAATGATGGCAATTGTTATCAGACATTGTTTCAAGTGATCAACAAATAATAAATCTAATCTAATTACAGTTTCATGTTTTAAAATAAATTATCTACATGTCTGTTTATACTTATGAATGAAATGTGAATAGTCTAACTAATCACAATGTTATCCAAAATGACAAAATGGAAGTATTCAAATCAAAGGTTTTTACTGGTTAGAGTTAAAAAGCACTAACTTGGAATCCTAAAGGCCAAAGAAAAAGAGACAGACCCAGGAACACATTGCGTCGGCAATTGGAAACAGACATGAAGAGAATGAAGAGCATTTGGGAAGAGCTGGAAAGGAAAACCCAGGACATAGTTGGTTGGAGAATGCTGGTGGGTGGCCTATACTCCACTTGGAGTAACAGGCATTGATTGGTTCTAATCAAAGTTTTCAATTCACTCAACAAAACAAACACAGTATCTTTGACTTAATGTCTCTATTTTATTAAATACGTTTACATATTAATGATATGAATATATCTTTTTTTCTGATTAATTTTATACATGTGGTTATATAGTTAAATCTTAGTCTACATTGTTTATTAAAAATATTTTTCTAATATTAAAAAGTGACTGTAAAACCACATGATAACAATTATCTATTTAATATTTAAGTTGGATTGTGACTGGCAAGTGGAATCCAGGACGCTCGTTTCGTCCTATTTGGGGCTCATCGGCTGGATGTACCTGCATCCCAATGTTGATGTTCACGCTGGGATTCGAACTCAGTCCGCTTATCCTAATTACATAAATTATCTATTTATTTATTTCATTGCATATATCCAACTCAGTAATCAGTTAGATTTTTATATATATTCTATGAAAATTAATAATGCATATTGCTAGTCTAGAACAATTTAAATGTGTAATGTACCTTCAAACTTATGTTCCATTGAGTAGAAATGTATAAATAATAAACTGTTGTCAACTAATAATCCAGTTTCATTGGATTCGGTATTTTGTTAAATCTACACCGTTCAATGACTAATTAACCTGTCATTAACATCTTGCTGTTACCTATTTTATGCTTTAATGAGGTGGTTGTATTAATGTCGATATAGTAACTGCTCATCCACTAATGCCGAGATGAATTTACTTGACTACTTAGAGGAAGTAGAAGTTATAATAAAGTTCTCTTAAGTTACTGTACAGAAGGATTATTAATAGAAACATCAAAGATCAACCCATAAACTGTATAGTACCATGAATCTGTGCTAATGTAAACTCGCAGACTTAAATGTATGTGGAAATGATAGGGTTTCTTTTCTAAGCTCATTAGTTTACAGTTTCTTGTTTTCTTCATAAAACTTACAAGAGAGAGACTGAACGGATGAGAATATACCCGGGATGAAAATAGAAGATTGCTAAGAATGCTACCAAGACTACTATGTGTACAAGAACTCAAATTAGAATGTTAGAAATATCCAGTAACATATCCTTCAATTTTTAATTCTATCAGAAAAACCAGAAAACTGGCTTAGGGTTTAGTTTTATCGTAATTACCATAATTTAACAACTAGTGCCATTTAGTTGTGGTTTATCCAGTAATTCTTATCACTTGAAATCATATCTTTAGAATGCTATTTTTTCACTGTCTTATTAAATTGAAAGTTTACCTCGGAAATAAAGTTTTAAAATTTCTATATATTTGGTTTTGCACAGCACAAGCAAATGTGATTCTGACAAATTGAAACTTATATAGAAATGACTTGGTTTATGGAGAGTGGTATCAAGTATAGTTGATTGAATTCTTCATGGGCTGATGTTAGCAGGGTGTCATTAAAAACAAAGGATGAAAGTAGGAATTATATTATTGGATGCCTACCCAGTAGTGCATAGTGTTTAGCGTTTGCCAACCTGAAGCTCTTGAGGCGGAATCTGGGGTGCACACTGATAAGGAGTCCCATAAGCGGACGAAGCAGCTGATAATTATATTCTTAGTAAATCTACTTCTCGAAAATATTCCATAATTCTATTAGTATCCATTCGTTTCACTCATATTTTACATATCTTCTAAGTTATCAAACGGTTAACTTAAAGATGTATTTAAGGAAAACTGTGAACATTTGCTGTCAACAAATTAGTCAGATTTCCAGGACACAATCATGTTGTAGTCTAGATAAACAATAAAAGTCTCCCAAATGAACTACACGGATAAACTATGCATAACTTTGTTAAACACTTTACCTAACAAACTTACAATTTTACAATTACTTTGTAAATGCATCATTTAAAAGGCTTCACTTCAAATATTCCGCATAAATATTTTTATTTATTAGGTCTAATTTATCAATAAAGGATAATAAATTAAACTAATACCCCTTACGTAAGTGGTAATTCATAATAGAACCAATTCTTAGTCGAATGAAATGAAATAAAATGA
Source organism: Schistosoma mekongi (assembly GCA_034768735.1). NCBI lineage: Eukaryota > Metazoa > Platyhelminthes > Trematoda > Strigeidida > Schistosomatidae > Schistosoma > Schistosoma mekongi. Next base: position 14,406,803 of record CM068305.1, read on the forward strand.
AACAAAAAGATGAATTAATCACAAATTACAATCGATTGGAAAGATCATAGTAACTAAGGAAAAACTGATGAAAATAAATAATTAATGTGGGGGGGGGAGCAAAAATAAAATAAAAATAAAAAAAATCTCAATTAATTCAATAAAGTTAATATAGAATGATTGTATTCTTTAATCTTCTAGGAATAATTGATAATTTGATGGCATAGTTTTCAGGAAAATAACGATATATCATCAGGTTTTCTCTGTATTTCTAAAGTTTCTATCAATGAGAAATGAATATAATGAATTCGATAATTTCGTGTAAATGTATACATAGACTAGAGTACAATGGACATATGCTATAGTACACCTGAGTGATGTATATGTATGTGTGTTTTTGATTCTCTAATCAACTGGAATATCTGTGCGCATATGTAAACACAAATGAATAATAAGTCTAGCAACAATAGATTGGACAGTTTCTTTATTATCGATGAAGTTAAATTATTAAACTTGAAAAGAACATCTTACAGAACGTGAACCAACTGGACATATTGGACGAAAATTATCGGTTTGACCACATGAGACACAATTTGCATGCATTTGTCTCAATGTTTCAAGCTATAATTAATTTGATAGATACAAAGCAATAAATAGAGCATATATTCACGTGATATATTGAACAATAAGAATACAATTAATAAAACAGAATAATATCTACTAAAATTAACCAATGTAGACATTTTAAACGTCACAACAAATTCGTATTCAATTTTTGTTGAATGGTTTTCACTTAAAGTTAATTACTTATCTTAAGAAAATATCAGAAAAAAAGCAGTTTAAAGACAATCCATTGATCATACGATGTAGGAAAATCTTGTAACTTGTGGGTATAGTTGTTTAAGAATATAAAATTTTTGTACCATCCCCCTCTCTCCTTCCAAATTTATTCTTCACTTGGAGTCAATAGTTATTCCTTTGGTTTCCCATCACTCTTCGTGAAGGACACACGTAAGTTGAGACCTGAGGATACTGGGTTCAACTCATGGAAAGTCTTTTGTTAAACACTGATAAAATATACCAAAAGAGGATGAAACTGTTCGATTTTTTGTTGATATCACTACTTGACAAAATACAATACTAAATCTAACTCGTAACACAATCAAGCAATTTCTGAAGTTTAACATTTTAAATCTTATGTGTCTAGTTAAGTTATTTAAGAAGAATGTTTTCTAGTTGTGCAAATCATTTACTTTTACATTGTATACTTATATATGCAACTTCAAATACTATCTAGATTGCTTTAAACGAACACTCGCAATAGAGCCTCGAGTTAAATATTTCAAGTTAGCATGTATATAGATAAGGACACTGAATTAGATAGGAATAAGAGATATTAAGGCTGTTTGTCGCCCTCTTTCGTATTTATCATATAATTGAATCATTTACTGACAATAACAAACTTAATGAAATGCATATAAAATGTAATCAAAAGAAAAAAAAATAAATATTAACTCATATTATAATAGAGAAACTCTGCAATGGAACAATTCAACTGATTTGTATATTGATATTTACTAAACATTAAATCAATAAATGAAACAAAACAAACAGAATAAAACTTAAACTTTTTATCTTTTGTTTTACTAATTCAAATTCTATCAGTCATAAATAATAACTAGGTAAATTGAGTAAATAATTTCATTTAAACAAAACAATATTCGTAAATAATAAATACAATAACCATTTTTAATGAATTAACTTAATGAAGAATATTTTTTTTATGCTGTCATTTATTATCTGTACAAATTAATTGATAACTGTAAAATATAAAATAAATTGAAAATATACTTGTCTCCAAAGTATTCAATTGTTTTTATTTTACTTTTTTTAACTTTTGTTTTAAATTTACAATCATTTTAAAAATAAATGAATAATTTTCAGAATTGAGAGTATAAATTTTGAATTGATGGAAACTATAAAAAATGATACATAGTTTATTATAGTCAGGATAGTTAATTAGTCTTAGATAATGAATTCAGATCACAATTTACTCATGATCAGAAAAATAATCTTATTTATCAAACTGTGCATAATAGATTTGATTAACTGGAATTGAGTAGAATAATCAAGCACTGCTGTAAGCGACTAGTTATTAATACTAATTTCCCTTAGACAATTTGCCTATTAATTGAGTTAATAATAATAATGATAAGATGTCGAAGTCGATATAGTAATGCAAAATGGTCATTCTCATTGTAAGAGCATTTAATAGAAAGTGATGAGTGAACCCTAAGTTTTTAGTTAGTGTCAAACAGTTATCTAGTATTCTTTATTCTTGAAGACATTGTCAAATGATGATCACATTTTTACTTGAATTACTATAGAGATATGCTTAGTTTCATGTTCTTCACTCAAATCTTAGTTTGTTTCCATAAATTTCTAGGTTGTATTTTTAATATAGGACCCATTTACATTAACCGATATTCTAGAAATACATATTCCAACGACCGAAAACAACCTTTAGAGTAATTGGGTGTTCTGGAGATTGTTGAATTCCAATTTGATATAGCGAAATGGTCTAAACTAGACAACCGTTGATCACCAGGAAGCACTGGACAGATGTCCCGTCCTAGTATGAAACACTTTGGTAGTGTGTCCGTCTAAATGGCTCAGTACGAACTCGGAAAGATAGGGACACACGCCGATGCCTTTTTGTCGTCTCTGCTTATGCCCCCACTGATTGCAGCACAGATGAAGTGAAAGACGACTTCTATATGAAGTTCTCTAGCCTCCTTCAGAAAGCTAAGCACTCAGACATAGTAATTATTGCAGGAGATTTTAATGCCCAAGTAGGTAGACTAAATCAGGCTGAAAAGCACCTAGGTGGGTTACTCGGCATCCCAGCCCAGAGAACAGACAACGGAGATCGTCTGTTGCAGTTATGTTCAGACTACCGTTTATTCTTAGCTAGCACAAACTTTAAGCATAAGGCGAGACACTGTTTAACCTGGCGACCTCCAACATCTACGCAACGATGGACACAAATTGATCACATCGGCATCAGCTACCGTTGGAGAGGTTGCATAGAGGACTGCCGCTCTTTCTGGGGCACTTGCCTAGACTCTGACCATGCCCTAGTAAGAGCACGTATCTCTATGCGTTTTACTGGTCGCAGAAAGGTTACATCGGGCAATCCCTTTAGATATCACTTTGAAAGTGAGAAGGCGAAGATTGCATTTAGGAATGGTTTGGCTAAGCATTTACTCGCCCATGACCAACAGGTTTCCCCCGAAGTAGCTTGGAATGATTTTAAAGCAGGTGTATACGCATCAGCGCTATCAGCATCTAACCCCAATCCAATGAAAGACCATTGGATCTCTAGTACTTCTAGGGAACTGATGGAGGCTCGAAAACTCATTCCAGCAGGCTCGGAGTATGATGAAGAGCGACGACAACTGAAACGTAGACTGACAAAGAGTCTGCGTATGGATCGTGAACAGTGGTGGGCAACAAAAGCAAAAGCGATAGAAGCATCAGCAGCGGCAGGCAATAGTAGACAGCTGTTCCGACTTATTAAGGACACCGGTATCAAAAAATCGGCAGTTAGTGAAATCATCTCCGAAAAAGATGGGTCGTTGATCTACTCTCAATCTAGAAGATTAGAACGCTGGGCAGAACACTTTCAGGAACAGTTTAACTGGCCCCCAGCCACGCTTAGCTTACCCACAATCTCCAAGCTACCCGAATGGAAAACTGACACAGGTCCCCCAACTCTCAGTGAAGTTGAAAACGTCATAAGTAAATTGAAACGTGGGAAAGCAGCAGGGCCTGATATGTTGTCTACCGATATCTTCAAGGATGGTGGTATAGTTTTAACGTGCAGGTTGACTGATATATTAGCCAAAGTCTGGGAACTAAACTCCATCCCTTCTGACTGGTCTCGATCGCTGATTGTTCCAGTCTACAAAAAGGGACAGAAATCCTCTTGTGATAACCACAGAGGAATCAGTTTGACTAATATAGTATCTAAGATATTAGCCACTATAATCATCCGACGTTTAACCAACACTAGGGAACAACAGACTCGGGAAAACCAGGCTGGTTTCAGACCTGGCCGGGGCTGCATTGATCACATATTCACCCTGCGCCAGGTCCTCGAACACAGACATATGTACCAACGCCCAACTATAGTTGTATTTCTTGACTTAAAAGCAGCGTTCGACTCTGTTGACCGTGAAGTCTTGTGGCAATGTTTGTCATTAAAAGGCGTACCTCAAAAGTACATTAACCTTATAAAGGCTCTCTACTCGGTCACCACTGGTCGAGTCAGAGCTTATGGCGAATTGTCACGAGAAACCTCATCCTCAAGTGGAGTCCGTCAGGGTTGCCCCTTATCCCCATTTTTATTTAACTTCATCATAGACGTACTGTTAGAAATCTCTCTCACTTCTTTTAAGTCCTCTGGGATTAGTCTCCTTCCAGGAGGCTCTCTTGTCGACTTAGAATATGCAGATGATATAGTCATATTTGGTGAAGATGCACACAGCATTCAAGGTCTCTTGAACACGTTGAGTAACAATGCAGGCATATTTGGGATGCGCTTCTCCCCTCCCAAATGCAAAATGTTACTCCAGGACTGGTCTGCTTCTTCCCCCAAATTATTTATAGGGAGTGAAGTAATTGAATGCGTTGATCGCTTCACTTATCTTGGAAGTCTCATTACCCCTGGTGGGTCGGTGTCTGATGAAATCTCAGCGCGGATCCAGATAGCCCGATTGGCATTTGCCAATCTACGGCACTTGTGGCGCAGACGAGATATCCGTGTCTCAACGAAAGGCCGGGTGTACTGCGCAGCAATCCGCGCCATCTTAACATATGGCTGCGAGACGTGGGCCATGAAAACTCAAGATATGCGTCGTCTCCAGATATTTGACCATAGGAATCTTCGTAACATCGCTCGTATACCATGGAATGACCAGACTAGTAATAGTGAGGTTAGACGAAAGGTTCTTGGGAAACACGGTAAATCAGTTGAAGAGGTCATTAACCTTCATCGACTGAGATGGCTAGGACATGTATTGCGCATGCCCGACCACCGTCTACCCCGTCGCGCGATGTTAGCTAGGGCCGAAATAGGATGGAAGAAGGTTAGGGGCGGCCAAACTAAAACATGGCATCAGTCCATGAAGTCCTTGACTACTGGTCTAAGCCATGTAGGTAGATGTAGACTACCTGGTTGGGGTCCGCGTGATGATCGCAACAAATGGCTGGAGTCACTAGGTGATATGGCTCAGAACCGGTCACAGTGGCGCAAGTGTATTCACTCTTTAACCTCATCTAGATCTTAAATTCTATTGTTATTTTCTGCACATCTTTACTTACTCTTCTCTCTTGTATTCTGTCTATACGTTACCTCAATACTCTCGTAGTGCTATTGTGGTATGGCAACTTGAACCTACAGGCGTTTGTGCCCGGTTCTACGTTGCTGATGATGATGATGATGATGTGTATTCATGATATCATTAGGAATCAAACCTAGGACCTTATAACTCCATGAGTTCAACCTTGTCGGGTTTAAGGCAGTTATCTACCGATGGCAATGAAAAAGGTAGCATAAACTTCTTGCAGATTTACTGAATTAGAAATATTAATCTTAAGGAGCCGACTAAATGGTCTGATGGTAAAGCCGTGGGTAAGCACTGCCGAGGTGTTCCATACTAGGACAGACAACTGTTCAGCGATTCTTGGTGATCAATGGTTGTCTAATTAAGACCAACTCGTTATATTAAATTAAAAGTCGTTATGGTAGCTGGAAAAAAAAACATTTTTATTTATTCCATGGCCAGTTTAATGTTAACGTGTTTAAGAGGCAATGAGGTCAGCCTTTTATTCTTGTCAAAGCTTAATTTAGAATTGTGGAGTCTGTGATACATTTTACTTATTACTATACTTTAAAAATAGAATCTATTCTATTAGTAAAGATTATTTTAATAACAGTTAGTTAGAGGTAGTTGGTGAAAAACTCTGCTTATGTTATGTTCCTTGATATTATTATCTCATATCTCCATCGAACTAATAAGCACTTTATAAATCATTATAAGTTTTCCATAAGGCAATCTACGCCAGTCTACGGTTGAATTTACTAAACAAATTCTTTACGATGTTTATTTTTACACTTAGTAAAACCGAGTTACATAACGCCGTTTCAACAATGTTAATGTCCATAAGCTGATTATTTATTATACTCTTATAGATTTCACTACCTCACTTTGATTTACATACATCTAATGTTCACTAAGTGAAAATTAACGACATAATCCTGAAATCATTTTTGAATGATAATATTAACTTGACAACATGGCATTGTTACACAAAAATAATTCGAATAATTAAAGTGTTGATTTCTTTACTAAAGTATAAAAGGAATTCTGTTCTTTTATAAATAATAAACGAAAAACAACTCACTTGATCAATAGTCATTACTACAGGTTCATCTAATACAATCCATGTAACACATTCATTACATGGTGGCGTAGTTAATGAACCGGAATAGGTATAGTATCTTGACAAATCACCTATAGATTAAAAATAAGAATAATTTTATAACATTATGTATTTGATGGAAATAAACAAATAGTTTGGCGTTGTGGAAATTATTGAATTTTTATTCCATATCATGAATTGATCTAACCTAGATAATCATTGAAGACTAGAAAGTATTGGACAGCTATGGACATTTACGAACGTAGCAGTAAAACCAGTCCAGAAACTTCAAGTCCCATGGCAAACACCTAAACACTAAACTACCATACTGGCATTATACGGTTGACATTACTAACTCATTCAATTAACGTTATGTTAGAGAGACCTCATCCAGTGTAATCAGTGGGTATCTGCCTAAAGCTCCTGACATAGTTGAACTTCATTGGTTATATCTTCTTACCAAAACTACATAAATTACTTCTGGAATTTAGTCACTAGTGAGCTAATATTGATTATGATTGGGTGTTGGGGATATTGTCGACTTTTAACTTAATTCAACCAATTCAAGGTGCAAAGGTAGTTACCCACAGTTGTTAATGAATGAGGTCTTGCAAGTTATAAATATCAATTGCCAAGTGGCAGCACAGTCATCTAATGGCTAAATATTCACCGTAAGACCTGAAAGTGCTAGGTTCAATTTACTGAAAGGAGTTGTAAATGCTCACTGATAAAGTGTCCTACACTAAAACGAAGTATCTATCTTGTATTAGTACCTGATTTTTAATAGTTGTCCAGTTTATTTCAGTTTGTGATATTATTTAAAAGAAATAACTTTTACTTATACTGAAAAGAAATGATAATTTCAAACATTGAAACTTAGAAATAAAAAAACAAATAGGCATATTTAGTATTCTGTAAACAAACATAAACTACAAATAAATTTACTTAATTAAATTTTCTATCACAAATAAACATTTATATTTGTCCTCAATCTATGACAATACTTAGTTATCTAAAATAAATAAATTAGTTTATTTGTTTATTTATAATGTTAATATTAATAAAAGTGTTATAATGATAAGTTTTATATTCACGGTATGATGATTATATTATTCTTTTAAGATAGAAAATTATTGCATTTAATAAATAGATCATTTAACTATATAGGTCAATAAAGAAGAATGGAAAGTGTAATGATTTTTGTTGTTGTTGTTGTTGTTGTTGTTGTTGTATGATCATTGAATCAGTGATAAACAATCTAGAATCTATCAGTCCACCTTTCTATACTACATCAATACAAAGAGATGAATGCTTGAATATAAGTTATAGTAATATAAGTGATAATAAGCTATTATAAAATATAGTAATAAGTTGAGAAAGAAAAATAAGTTTGTAGAGGATAAATATTAAATAATAATTTAGAGACTTGATGTCCATTAGAAGATAAGGAGTGATTGTATCTGTGCCACTTCGGTAACCCATTAAAAGCTAAAGGAATGAAGGGACTATGTCGGTAATACTTTATGTTTAAAAAAAAACAATAAGGCAGTTCTAGTACTGTACAGGTTAGAATAACCATTAGTAATAGGTATCAGTTATATAAGATTGTCACTTCAAAATAATATTTGGACTTAGATAACCATATCAAAAAATTGTTGATGCAGTCACTACATTAGATTCAAAACTGATTTTGATATAGACCGTAACAGAGAAAACGTTTTAAGTAATATTTAAGGATATAATAATGTACAACGTGAACAAACAATAAATTAAATCCAACTTCCCTAAAAATATCATGATGTAATTGCATTAATTAGCTCAATAATAGCCTATTACAAGACTCTCTGAAATGATTGATGTAGTTTAGTCGTATCAACGGTAAGATAGTAATCACCTACTGCATTGGATGACTCACTTGCTCAATTACAAGTTGGTTACAATGATAATATTACTACTAGATGCAGATTCAGTAGTGTGGATGTTTAACCATTCTCTACAAGACTTGAAAATCCTGGTTTCAGTTCCTGGTAATTTTGTGGAGAGGCGTGTTAAAACGAAACAATTGTTAAGTGCTCACTTGGTTTTTTAGCATAATCTTACTAAGAACAATCTATGATGAGTAAATGCTGCAAATTAAAACGAATATGCATAAAACCACCTAAAGTTGACATTCTACATGTTTTTCTAAAAAACATGAATTGCTCTAGTTAACTATTTAAGTAACAAATAAAAATAAATTCAAGCCGTTCTTCGATTAAAGATTTAATATCCTGACAGCAGGTGGTTATTATATTTAAGTTAAAATTTCCCTAATTATTTTCGACAAGTAAACTCTGTAGTTATCCTACGGTTTCACAACAATAAACGATAATTAGGCAGAATTGAATAAGTAAAATTATATTGGTATACGTGTAGTTTACATATATCATATAACAAATTTATAACACTTAGTTTGTACAGTATGGAGACAACAAAATTGATCTGAAAATGTGAAGGTACATTTACGCCACAGATTTCGAACAATCCGGGCACAACTATAAAGGCAGTTATATATATATATATATATATATACTGTAAAACTAAATGCACTAAGTTAGGACTAGATACGTTATGGAAGCAAAGGCTAAAGTTAAACCTAATCTTCCTTTACAAAATATTAAACAAATTAGCGTTCTCATCGCCTAATACAATTCAGTTCGAGGAACCTTCTTGCTATAACCTACGCAATTCAGCCTCGAAAATAAAAATATCGCATTCTGAATCTGCTCTTCATATGAATTATTTTACAAATAAATTCTCAAGAATCTGGAACCATTTGATTCAAGCCATTCGGGAAACAGATTCACTTCCTTTATTTGTGCGACATGTTAGTAACTTCATCTCTTCTGAAATCTCATTAAAAAATGTCCACACCAACTATTGTTTCTATCTCCACTAGCGAAATAATAGGGACTCTGAACGTGTGAGCACCACTCACCTGTCCTCCCTTTTAATCAGCCTATAAGCATAAGTGGTATGTCGGAAGCATAAATACTAATCCAGCCCATTAGCTTAATTAACCCCAGAATACCAGTGCTCTTTGTTTTGTGTTCTCTCTTCTTTTGTCTTTCCTCTAGTTGTAGAAGATTATGCGCAAGATAAGTATGGAACAAAACTATTGACTTCTCCTCAACACCCAAGTTCCAAGTACCCTTGGTCCTATCTGGCGTCTGGATATGCTCAGTGATCCATTCCGGTAACCCTCAGCCGTTTTTTGGAATAGTAACGCATTGGTCAAGAAGCGCGCGGTACTTTGTCGTATATGTAGCATGCGACAATATATATATATATATATATATATATATATATATATTTAGTGTCAAAGTACTGTAAACTTTGTTGCAGTTGGTTTAGTTCTCAATTCAGACCTTTATATGTTATAAAAGTCCTGACAGTAACACTTCGTCGAAATATTTGTATGTATGTAATCTCATATCATTCTGATCATACCTGTAAACTGGCATGCTCTCATGTACACAATGATACTTGAGAATAAAAGCTATATATATACATATGGACAACTAATGAAGACTGAATTAAATAAATGGTTAAATCAATCTGATTTTCTAACCAAAGAATAAAGAGAAAGGTGTTAAACTATATATCACACCACAAAAGACTATTTAAAACCACTTTCCTTAATATTTTTTTTATTTTTATATATAAATGCCTTAACAAGTAACTGTGCAACTAGATTGTTCAAAATGTTTACCGTAAATACACTTTCAAATTTTTCAGTTCAACTCTCCGCATTACCATATCGAAATATCATATCAACTAAATAGCATTGAAAATTTAGTTTAACTTTCCTATTGTGAAAGAGAGTAAATTGATATTTATCCACACAAATTGCGAGTGGATCCAAGATAAATACATTGTTGTATTACTGTGTAGTGATTATTCTCATGCTTGTCTAGTCCTGTGTGATAATTGAATTCTGTCTTTGAATTTGAGATGTAATCACAAAATTAGGTGACTCGACACGACACCCACTATATTTTTATATAATATAGTTAAAGATAATCTACAGGTAACCTAATACTTTAGTTTCAAGCTAGTTAATACTAATCAACATGGCATATTTGTAATCGTAACTGAATTAATATTCCTTATAAGATTCAACCACACATCATATATTTTCACAATTTAAGATAACACCATCAGTTTATTCGAACAGTAGACATACTAGGGTATCACAGTTTCGTCAAAACAGATGACAATTCAATCTAAAACTTAATTCAATTTTCTGTCAACTGTAAACAGCATACGAATTGTAACTGTTTATTTATGATCATCAAGAAGAACGATTTTATATGAAGATAGAATTGATTTTGGCAAAATATTGCAAATATAATAAGTAAATCATTATTTAAATGGAATATACAAAAAAGAATAAATAGATTATTTTTATAGAAAAATGTATTTAACTAATGAATCTTAAATAAACCATACCAAAAATAAAACATACTTCAATTGATGTTAAAACATACCTTTGTACTTAAATGTGATCACCAATTTTATAAAATTAATCCAGAAATAAGATATTTTAAATGTAATTCGATGAAGTTAAGAAAAAAAAATAGAAAGTATGTTATACACATGGAAAAAATAGAACCTTTTAAGAAATAAGAGACTACTTGAGAAAGGTCTTTATTAAATTTGTTTTCATTAAATTTCTACAGATTAAATTATCTAACTTTTGTTATTTCATTTTAGATAAAGAAATCAATTTACCAGTGGAATAAATAATATGTACATCTAAATTAATGTTCAATAGATAAGATGTAGAAAAGACATTTATTTACTAAAAGTATATTGGGAAGAAAATCATCATCTACACATTGATTTCTAGTTGGTATGTCAATATAGAGAAGATAGTGAGACGAAAGATCTTATACACACAATGAACATATGATATAGTCAATTAATAATTTAAAGTGGGAAGATATAAACTTCAATCCACAGTGAATAATTACTGAGTAATCTGATTATAATCTAAATCAGTTAATTTCATGATTGAATATGTTACCACAAAATTATTCAGTTCACGACTAATGTCGAAGCAAACAAAGAGTAAACAACATCTAAAAATTAGCAAAATTCTTAGATCTCAATAAATTTTCTTGCTGACTGTCTGTAAATGCATACTTATTACGTGTTAAGTAGCCAGTTTCAGGTGTTTTATACTTAGAATTCGATAAAATATAGTAAGAAATAGATAAAGTTAAGATTAGACACCAACCAATAACCAGTTACATAATATATATGCAGTTGGTCAAGTTCTGTCAATAGCAAAAGCTTAACAGTGTTTGTTAACGTGCATACTGAATCACGATTTGACCAAAGTTAAAAATATTGACCTATTGTTTACATCACATTAATCCTGTTGTATCATACCTACATGGAAGATGAATCTTTTGAGTTATGTGTCAAATATAATAGCGAATGAGTGTGTTTTACTGAAAATCCCGAACTATAGCAAAAACGGGCAATCAGTAGTTATAGGTTCTTTATAAATATCAGCTAGTAAAACGAAGTAGCCTGCATACTGCACAAAGTCTACAAAAGACCAATATATATATATGTCATTCGATACATGCTATGTAAATGATGTCTGGTGCTGTGACTTCCATGATTATATATCTGCTATCGTTCATTGTTTGCAATCAGTTTTCAGTAAAATAAGCATTTATGTGGGTTTCATCTCTTCCTTTTTACCAATTCACTCACATCAGAAAGAGAACGCTTATATCTATGAGTGGAATTCTGCATACAAATCAGTCCTTCCAAGATTATTCTGTAAACACAAATGTTTCTTTCTTTATGTATGTCAACTTAACTACATCTGGTAAATGATAAAATCGAAATACCATTTCAGTTAATCAGATATAAATACGAACTACCCAGTGTGTTCATTATTTATACATATTATTTAAAATAACAATACTATTATTGGTTATTAGACGGTCCAATAGGACAAAACTACATATCACATTTATACCCTACGAAACGTATCCCTGGTTACAATCTATTGGTTGATTGATTTTTAACTGTTGCATCCATGGTTAAAGAAAGGAAAAATCATTAAACATGCAACTTTCAACAACCATTAAGAAAAAATCTAGATTTCACATTTTGTTGGTGGATGTCTATCAATTAGTTGTAAATACTTACGAATAAACGATCGATGCAAAACGCCGAAAATTTACTAAAACCACAAACTAGGACTTCAATTTTGATACAACTATCAAACAATTAGTAATTCACAAAGTGAAACTGAAAACATTAGAAACATGCATACCTAAGTATTAGGTGTAGTAAAAATAACAGTGACTATAGAACGATATTTGGCATGAGGAATATGATCAGAGAAAAAAGAATTACGTTGTAGGCAACTATGTATAAAATAACGTCGAACTAGTGATGTAAGAAAAGATAAAGTGTGAGTAGTAATATTTCTGAAAAGATGGTTAATATTGAGAAATATAGAAAATATATTTATACGCTCAGTAACTTGAATAATTAAAAGGTTTACACAATCATGTTATTTGATTATACAAGTCCGTAAAATATAGAATTTCTGCACTTTATTCCAGGAGTTTGCAAAAGCTTAACATACGTAGCCACTGAATAAATAACTCTTAATATCTGCTACAAAACTACAACCACATCACCAATATTGATCTTTAATCGTTTAGAACTACCAACCTGCGAAAATGGTCATTAGTAATTCACATACTGAAGGCCTAATACTCGGATCGACCTACCCCAAGTTAAATACTGTATATATGAATGATAAAGACAATTTGTAACTGAATTCGATGCAGTTTTTGGTATTGTTTCTCTTTATAAGGTAGATGGCTTGTTTGAAATGCTTTCTTTGCTTTCCTGAACAATTTTAGCATTTCTTACTAAAACTGTCATTTAATACAGAACACCGAATTCAAAATTACCAGGTACATGGTAAAATATTAAGCACAACGTGGAAGTGATTTAAAAACTTCGTATAGATTAGTTATTGAAGTATAAAATCATTACAATTTCAGGTGTGTAAATAAACATTTCTATTTATATTACTTTATCAACTATTATGACAGCAATAATAATGTGGCATTGTTTTTGTAACTATGCAACAGGGAAAACAGTATTCCATCGGCATCACAAGTATTCATGATTATTCTCATTAATATAAAATTAATAACAATATTACTGTAGCTAAACAACAATCAATAAATTTGAGTGATTGTTTGACATTGTTTTCATGTATTTCATATTAATTTTATATGTAATTCAGATAAAAAGTAGAACACCATAATATATAAACATTATATCATATTTATAAATTGTTTAATTATTTCTTTCAATTTAATCAGAATCTCTTCCATGTAAGTAAAATGGACTAATTATTAAAATACCAACTGACGTATTCATCGTTTATGGTTAAGTTCGTTTAATTATCTGTGTATTTAGTTAAGTTGATTATAGATGTGTACTTAGAAGTCCAAAAATTTTAAGTTCTGTTTACGAAAGGGTAAAGAAACAACATAGCTGTACAATACCCTTGAGTTAGTAATGACCTTTCAAAGTGAGTCAGCTGCTGATATAAAGATTCGAATTCGGCACATCAACAGATAATAACTGAAATTACTAAAATGTTTTGATAGAAATCATTCAGTAGAAAAGATAAGGCACTCACATTAGAGTTTAACAAATATCTCCACAAACACTTGACACTATTAATGTGATATAAAAATTAGACATGTAAATAACAGATACTGGGAAGGAAACTATCAGTGAATTTGTCTAATAAATACCAATTTTCTTTTATTTCACCAGTCAGCTGTCTCTTGTTGTTACTCATAACGTAAAGCTCAAGGTAGCATACTCTGTCATCATGATATGCTAAAGTTGACAAGACAAATAGAAAATGTCCTTACATAACCTTAGTTTTAATGGTAATCAAGAAGAATATAATTCAAGACGACTAACTGACTGATTCTGACGCTTTTATATACTGATCGCGGTTTTCATGTAGACTAAAACCATATAGTCTTCAATTAATTAAATCACTCAGAATAACAGTCAATCATTATTTAAACGGATGCTACATCTTGGTGTGACCTCCATTATCTTTCTGTTAAGTTTTAACCAACCCGGCTAACATTCAACGCCAAGATTAGCTATAGTTAGTTCTATGCATGACGACAAAAATACATATTCCGCTGTACTGAATATATCGCTACTAGAAAACTATAGTGCATAGTTACTTGTTGCGGTTTATAAAAGTTATTAACCACAGATGGCTATTAAACCAGAAATTAAACTGTTTAAATTTTATTTACTTACTTGGTAAAAGTGTATTTAAATCAAGCATTGGTTGAATATCTTTACTTTCGCCTTTCTTCGTTGTTTTCAACAAGGTGCACAAACGTTTTAAGGCGTTATTATTATTCGATGATTTGCCCAACTGGAAAATAAATATGACTATTATTACTATTATTATTAACATTAGTAGTAGCAGTATTATACTTACGTTCATTTAACTAATCCAGGTAATATATAATAACAAAAATCGATCTATTCAATGACAAATGCTAGGTACAGTATGCAATCATTGTATTGTGACATCTCAGTAACTTATTTATATGATTCCCAGATGTCATAAAAGAAATATTTAATTGTACACGTAACATGAGAAAGACTATGATGCATTACATTAAATTTGTAAAACAGTGAACACCCCTTACAGTAATCAATGAAATAACATTTAATTACAACAAAACATTAATATCTCCAATCAGTTACGTCAAGACATCAGGACAACAGTCATGAACTCCCCTCACCCCCCATCCCACCTATTAATAGTGCCATTAATTTTTTCTTAGTTAGTCTCCTGGATTCACCTTGCCACTCAGCAATTTTACTATATTACTTATACTTAGCAAACAAAGTAAGTAGAACTCAATACTAGTTAGACATCAGTAACATTCTCCTTAATCAAGACAAATTCATAGCATTTCTACCCGACTAGCATTTTGTCTACGTGATCTAATTTAAAAAACACTTATGTTGGCTTTGCAGTACAAGTTGGCATAGCTTATGTCTTTTGAGCGATTCGATAATTTGACATTAATGTTGATTTGCAAAATAATGGTGTTAACTCGCAAATGAATAGTTTGCTTCACCTATTCTAGTTTAAACAAACTTTCGTCATATAAATGATTGTTTTGATGAATATGTCTCCACATATTTCATCCACCCTATAAACCAAGTGAAACACTTTTTGAACTGATATTAATGTTTTTTCAAAAATGATTTACTCATTCATAAGTAGTACAATGCATAAAGTAATAAATATAAGGCCCGAAATTCTGTTAACCATATTCGTTCCCAGTCTTACACTCAACCTTATACAGATTGTTATTGTTAGGATATAAAATCCATAGTAAGCAATAAAGTGCATATATCTGTATATCACCTAGTAACTTGAATATTAATAAATAACCTATAGAAATTAAAATATGGTTGCTAACTGATTATTAAATCACACACATAAGTTTGACAATAAAACGTGTATTATGTATTTCAATTATCACTGACTATCTGATATAATTTCACCAAAGAAATTTCAGACAATCAATTGCATTGTGTATATTATTCATGCCTATTAAATAAATAGATGTTATGGAGTAATTGTAGATACGCGGTAGAGAGCCCTGAACCTAAGTTTTGTGTTATGTGAGACTCATCTGTAAGGCGTACCTGCAGTACTAAGGTAACTTGTATACATTTGAATTCAAGCCACCCAGGGTCTGTCTCCTTAAGATTGAAGGTACTCCTTGCAACAAATCAAGGCTTCCTGCAAACTGCCCCCTAACTTCCTATAATTTAAACATAGTCCACCAAAATTTGGGTTATTTAGTTTGCTGCCCATATAGTAACTTGGCAGACAAAATCTGATCAGTGAGATATAATATTAATCACTACTCATTGGTCAGCAAGTGTTGAAATTGGTGAAAATGGTTTCAAGCTTCATATGTGTGTGATAGTTGTATAGTACTATTTAGTTTACCTAAATTGATGTAGATAAAAAGGTTTTCGGATCTGCGACTAAATAGTCGAATGCTGTACATAATAACCACTGCTTTAAAATAACATAATTACTATTCGTGAATATAAATCTAACTAATAATTACAACTTTATAGGAGCAACTATTGAGCACTGTATAAGGTCAATATTTTCTGAAAACATTTCTAGGCGATAAAATTTAGTGAGAAGATTATTCTTAATTAATCAAAGGCAACATCTATCTCAAACAGCACCAACTATTACAATATAACAGAGTAAATCAAATTAGTGATTAGTTTAACTAAAGTTATGGAAGTATTTCAATAACAACAACAATAATAATCAAGAATGCAATAAGCACCAAATGTTTACAAGAAATCTCTATTCTGAAAAATTATTGGAAGGAAAATCCGGAATACTAACTTCTGAAAGTGTGTTGATTTTCAAAAAATTGATAATAGTCAGTTTGACGTGTGGTTTGTTTACAATCTATCATCCATAGTTTCTGAAGCTTCAAATGATTCGCATCTCAAATGTTTTGATGGATGATTCTCAAAGGAATCGACATTCAAGCCTTTTTATCATCATTAAGTAACACGTGAAATCTTTAGATACTTAGTGTAAGACATAGGAGTGAAACGTGTATCACTTAGATCCATAGTCTTAGTTGCTATGATTGAGCTTTGTGCTCTGAGACTGATCTCTTGTAGGAATGAGATATTTAAAACCTAATGATCACTGAATAGTGATTAGTATTATACAAATCTAGGTTTGTAAGATTGATCAAATCTTATCTATCTTTTTACAATTTGGTCACTAGTCTAAGTGATTACACATTGTATGTATCATTCTTGAATGTTAGAATATTGGTAACTGGTTAATGGTTAATCAGTTATAAGTGCTCATGAAAAGAAACAAATACCCTGATGAAATTGCATGACGTTAGTACTATTTTAAATTCTATAATAGGAATTATGTCAAATGACATTTGTCATGAATTACATTTCTTACTGTGGTCACTGAGAAATTCCGCATAAATTTGGCAATGTCAATGAAAACTCCTTTTCCAATTTGACATTACTGCAGACATTTAAAAACTTATTAACAACTAGTAATTAAGAGATGTTTTGTAGGCTCTGCTAAAGTGAATCAACATTTTAATTAGAGAGAAAAAAATTTAAACGTGAACATGAACACCAAGTTCAACATATTAATGATAACTGAAAATTTTTCTCTGACTTATTGGTAAGCTATTCACATTTCTGTCTTGTTTAATCTGGGAGAAGACAAACCAACTTCCAGCCGAAGAGGAAGTTAGGAAGTGAAGTTGGAAATGGATAGGACATACATTACGCAAACCATCAGACTGCATCACGAGACAAGCATTAACATGGAATCCTGTTGGGAAACGGAAAAGAGGAGGACCAAAGAACACGCTGCTTCGAGAATTGGAAGAAGACATTAAAAGGATGAACAGCAACTGGAAACAATTGGAGAGGATTGCTCAAGACAGAGTTGAATGGAGAATCCTGGTGAGCCGCCTATGCTCCTCAGCGAGGAGTAACGGGCATAAGTCCAAGTATTCACAATTCTATAAGAATACTTAATTATTCCTTATTTTTATTTAAATGAATATGTCACAGATTGATGTTGGCAGGGTACCATTGAAGGCCAGGAAGTGCTAGACAGCTGGTTTGTTCTAGTATGGAACTCCTCAGCAGTGCGCACCCCAGATTCCGCACCAGAGGCTTCAGGCTGACGGCAAATGTCTAACTGTTTGCACCATTGGCTTGGCATCCAGTGGTAGAATTCCTACTTCCATTAATTTGTGATATATATATATATGTATATATATATATATATATATATGGCACAACATTCATTCATTTATAGTTATATATATAGATGAAACTATTTCCACTAGAATTTGTTTTGTTTTTCACTTTTCTTCATTCAATCAAAATATGCAAAACAAATGAATTATTTTATTTTATTTTATATCAGTGAATTATGTCGCCATTTTAGATAATGATTAATGTTAAATAGAATGTTGAAATTTTTTTTTTTGTCAAAAAAACAAAACTAGCTAAAGTGAATTTTGATAAATTCAATTAAATATGCTTATACTTTTAAATTAATAAATATTTTTATTTAATACAAAAAAATTAACTTATGAAAAATTGTACAAAATAATAATTAAACTTATTTGCCAATTGCAAGTTTATAGACTCAGATTAATTTGTTACTTAAATTTTTAACACATTTGAATGAGGTTTATAATTGTATCTCTTGACAGAATAATATCACTTAAGTAGCTTCAAGATTATGCATTATTTTCCAACATTAGAATTGAATGGGAATAAGCAAAGATGATTTGACACTGTGGTATGCAATGCTGTTACATAAATGATAGTGTTATCTAACATTAATCAATATTTTGGGGAATCCGTAATTTAGTGACTTCAGTCGTTATCCCAGATGGTTCGGTTTAGGAATCGGTGATGGTTCATCACACAAACATATAAATTCAAACAATCCATTTTAGTCATGTTCTTCTTTAGTGGACCTGTATCCTGCATTCAGTCCTGGTTTTATTCATTTCTTTATGAACTGTAAGAATACACTTCCATCTATTATTTTTAAAATATCTTCATTTCATTTTGTGTGACAGTTTATTTCATCACAAATACAGAAAGGAACCAGGAGTTCGATAAATGAAAGCCAAGCGTTTAACCACAGAATCGCCACACCATCTTTCAAAATATATGGAACAAAATAAAATGAACAACTTTAACTCACTTGAAAAAATACACCAACAACTGATAATCCATCAGAATAAGTAATAGCAGTTTCCATTGTGCCATATTTTGTATTAATAAATACACAATGTAATTCAGCTGGACAACTTATTCCATTGATCATATGCTCTGAGCCCCAATTATTACCAGATCCCCAATGAAGATGAAATTGTGCTAATTTATATTCTGATGTTAATGGGCCACCTGATAACACTATAAATCAACAAAAAGTGTACTCATTAGAAACGTTATCAAATTATTTAATTTATTTTACGGAAATAATAAAAACGAAATAAATTAAGGTATTGCGTTTATGTTTCACTTATTATTGATTAACCGCTTAGGGTCATTCATAATCTTTTTAGTGTTTACTAGATTAGGCTTATTTAAGCATTTCTAACCGATTTTTCTTTCATACAGTAGATAAATGGCACATAGTATGATACAGTATCACTTAAAGATGTTATTCGAAGCTCTATTGCAATTAGATTCACAATTTTTCCCCCTGTGATGCCAAATTACGCTTCATTGATATTCTTATAGAAGGAATTTGTAGGTAACTTGTTTAAAATGGAACGTTTAACATATAACAATCATCCGTTGAACAAAATGAAACTTCTGAATACACTACTATTAACAAACAATGAAAACATCGGGTATAATCACAGATCTGCTTAAATTATCATCAAATCATATATTTTTAGTCATCGTTTAGATGCTTATAAATGATTCCTAAATAAAAAATCAATCTTTTCTAAATATTTTTATGTTATTTAGTGATAGATGGATACGTTGATAAAATCAAAATTTAATCTATATTACTGGCAAGAAATTTTTTTTTAGGTTAATTTGTAAATTTTTATTCAATAACAAAATGAAACAGAATAGGAAGTGAATATAAAATGCGATAATGAGATTAAGATATTCTTTGTTTTAGTAGGATAAGAATACATTAAGCATGAATAATGAAATGAAAGTAGGATAGTAGAAGCATATTATCTAAGGTTTAGTGTACTCTTAAACAGTTTGTGAACTTTGTTCAACAATCTTTCTCTTGTACTTATTATATTTGAAAGATGCATCAGTAACCACTTTGTTATATTCATTGGTGTCAATTTATTAACATAGGACATTTTTACTGCAAGTGAAAATTTTCATTAGAGTTTGTCAGTCTAATAGTCAATCATTATCAATCTAAAGTACGGCATATATTCGCTGTAGGTCATCTTATCATACTACATCAGCAACACAAGAAGTAAATAACAAGAAAATTAATAAATAAATCTAAATTGTTTAGCATAGATGATAAATAAATACTCAAAACATAGAAAATATATTTCTAATGAAACTCGAGATCTAGAGGAAGATAAAGAATGAATAAGGTCAACCTATGTATAGACATTTTGACTAATTCTATGAAGTCATTTATCATAAAAATCTAACGATTGAATAACTGAGTTAGCGCTTTAATGATATTGGAGTAGATAATAAAATATTAACTATCTAATAGCATATAATCCACCTGTATCTATGGTAGACATATATTTGAGGACAGGACAACCTCTCTTTGTGATACTTCCAACTGTTTAAAATCACGACATACTTCATGCTACGCCTAGATATTTAGACACTAATGGCTACACAACATTTAAGTGGAGTGTTGTCGATCAGTACTAAGAAGGTTATACACACGTAATAGTGTTACCCTGAAGATAACTTGACGAGATCACTAGAGTCAAAGACAACTGACTCACCTGGACTACGATTTGTCAATTGGTTGTGCCTGACATACACTGAGAATTGGATCAACAACCTTTTGATGAAAATTTTGTTGTGTTATGCATTAATCTACTGTGTCCACCTACCCACTATTCTGTTCATAGGGCCTGGAAATTCATACTGTTGATGTTAAAGAGCAAGGTAATTGAGTATAGAATACTTTGATACTTGGAAAAGTGTGATATTTTCAACAATTTGGTTGGAATTTACTGATTTATGTCCCTAGTTTTATTGGTTTTTGATATTCGAGTAGTCAACACAGAATACTGTCTATGAGGTCGCTCCTACTTTTAATATGATTACTAAGCATTATTAATATCTATCTTCAAACGGTTTACTGAATCACATATTTTAACACTCTATCAATGATTTTATCATCCCATTTACAAGTAAAATACACTTAAAGTACCCCAAACTTGAAATGATGTTGTAAATTTGCAGTTCAGTTACATTCCTTTACTATGTGGTTCTCTCTGCTAGAACAATAAAGTGTGTGGCATCTATAGTCATCCTGAAGAACACCGTCATAGTATATTTCTGCGTAGGTCTGTATTCAATAGTATCAAAGTTTTTTTCCAGACAAGGACGTATTCCCATTTCAGTACGTCTTAGTTGATTGCCATTAATGATTTAGTTTATACTAAACTATTATAGGCACCCACTTTATGCTGTAATTGATTAAGTCAGGAGAAATGATGCACTAGTTGATATCAAAAGATTTTATTTAAAAAAAGGTTGGATTTTCATACAGTAATAAATATAACACTTTATCATATCAATATAAAAAGAAACTACTAATGCATCAAGATATTTTAAGTAGTAGATAAAGTGAAAGTGCGTTACTTACAGCCTTATTGTAAATTACTATTATTAGCAATATGCAAATAATGTTATATTTTTTTACAAAAATCCATTAACGTATCAGATGAAAAATTTATTATAATAACACTATCTACACTAATTAATCACTAATCTGAGTATCGTAGTGACTTGCTTAAAAATAACATTTAAGTAATTTATTAATTTTTATTTTTTAGGGTTACAAAAATCCATTGAAAACTACGAAATATTCAAAAGTCATTTAGTTCCACTTATTTGAAACTGTATTGAACTGGAATAATAAAAAAGATTTATGGCTCAGGGCAACCGGTCAAGTGATTAAAAATGGGACAAATAAAACAATCTAAACAGGAATGCAACGATAAATGAGGCTGCTAAAGATTTCTCGGATGAATTATTCATAAATAGGGTTATCAGAATAAACTGATTTAGGGTTTATACAATAAAGAAAGAGCTCAATTCTGCAGAAAGTTGGCAATGTTAATTGTGTCAAGAACGGTAGTGAAAACTACGAAATTAATCCATCCACCTCAGAGAACATAGTACAAACACTAAACTCCAGATTTTAACTATCCGTTTAGCGAAGATATTGTTAGTTATAACAACGTGTATATATACCTAAGCAATCCACTTTTTAAGTAGCATCAAGAATCAGATCTATAAGGTATCATTTATTCTTGAGCTACAAGGTTACTGAAGAACCTTTTAATCTATCCTTTAATAAGTACTCATTCATTAGTTTTCAATTTAGAAATAAAATTTTAAATTCCTTGAATATAACACTGAAAGTTCAAAGTTACTTTAAAAGACCTATAATTTAAATAATATAGTCGATTGAAAGGGTTTTTCAGTAAGTTTTGTTCCGAGTAACTTGTTGCTTCAGTATATAGTCAGAATTATGATCAAACTTACTTTATAAACGAGATATGCTAAACGAGCCTAATGCATTCTATGGTCATCGCAAGGTCAGTATGCCTAAATTCACACTTAAATACCTCATGATTAGTAAATAAAACAATTCTGTGGGCAGAAAATTTAACTGCTTTAAGTAAAATTGAGGTAATTTGATTGCAAACACACTATCAGATTCGAAGTGATATAAACGATGAAGTGGCTTCAAACAAATATATTGTCTTGCTTTAAGATCACTCAAGAGAATATAGTCGCCCAAGGACACAATAAGAAACCCAGTTTTTAGGTATCACGTAATAACTATACGACTTAAGTCACTTCGAAAAATTTGTTACAACTAATGATGGCAGTTTTATTCCGCAAGTAACTGAGTTCCACGGGTTCCTACTAGACATTAGGACAACAAGGATCTGCTACAAAACTAATCAACATTAGTTGAGGAAGATGAACTGGTCTAATTGTTGGGTCACTTAATTTTAATTGACGAAACTTTGAGACTGAATATAACAACTTTTACAACAGGCTGGTTAACTAATTAGTATTATTAGCCTCAGTATAAAGCAAAGTGTTCACATGCAAGTAGGTTTTATTCCTTTATACTTAGAATATGGTGTTGAGCACAAGCAAGTCATAAATTTTGAATACAGATTACCAACTAATAAAGTTATAATGTAAACCAAGTAATTATCGATAAGTAATCTGATACTTGTGATATTGATATATAACCTTGAAGATATCTATTAAGTTAGCTTAATTTGTGATTGTCGGCAATGTTATCAACGTTTACCAGTACATTGTACTCATAAATTACTGTGACTTTTCTGTTCAAGTAAAAGATAAATGCTGGATGCTAGAATGTATTCTCATTGAATGTTTCAATGCAACAGCCTATAGTTATCTACAACTCTCTGTTATAGATATGCTAAGGCAACACAGCAACACAGATAAGCAACACAAATATAGCAAAAGCTATGGTGCAAAGTGACATTTTCATTGTATATTTCACCTTAGTATCTAATACCTACAATTTAAACAAATAAAAATATAGCACAAAATGTTAGAATCACTACACTTATTAAAAGTGTAAGTAACCTTAGTCAGACAATTACCTTACTAACGAGAATTTTTAAACTAAACTAAATTGATTCTTGCAGCATAAAAACAAAACAATATTTAATAAGGAAGTCATAAGTAATAACTCAATCAACTAAATTAACTAATTTTAATAAGTGGAATGTGTTTTGAAACCATTAGAATTTTGCCATTTATTAGTCGCGTTTTCAGAGAATGTCTTTTATCATTTTTGTCTAATTAGTAAAAATCAGACATTATGCTACTTAAAGTTCAATAAGCATTTTAAAACATAAACTTTAGTGGTTGTTTGTAAATTTTTGGCAAATAGAGCAGATAATCTTTAGTAACTCAAATATTTATTTAATGCAATTTAGTCAGTCTCTAATATTTTTGTATATGATTCCAAACAAACAACAGACAGTAGCAAAGAATATCATCAGTAAAACAGTTGTTTGTATCTTTGCCGTTTAGGTTAGGGTATATATTTGAATGTTAAAATCACAGCATCGCAACTTTTTTATTTTTAAATAGTACTAACTACTTTGTTTATACAATATAATTGGTAACAATAAATACCACTAAGCATAAAATGCCCAATAATAAAGCAGTTTTAAATTTCATGCTTATTTAACCTGTGGATGCTTACTTATACATAGACATATAACCCAGTACATACGTACAGTATACAACGGTAACTAGGTATTAATAAACCATATTTAAAGTGCATTCGACTGGTTTCGTCCCTACACTAGCATACTTTTGTTACGTGAATAATGTTGTTCATACTTTTTCAGAGAAAAATCAAAAATAAGAACATATCAGCAACCGTTATGTCAGAGTCTCAATATTTTGACAACTGGCTCCTCAATAAGTAAAAAGCAGCTAACAAAAGCTTGGTTAGTGTTCTTTAATATTTAATTATAAGCGAATAACATACAAAACTTTATGTTGTCATTTAAACACTAAGACAATATGGCCCACGCATCCATAGAATATCACACACTTTATCAACAAAATACGCTTTTCTAATTTTGAATGCAGCAGATAATCTTGCAAAACATTTTTATTTGTAAATCCCCTCTTCTGAGCCAAATTATTCATAATTTTATATTATTTCTCAATTTTTTAAGCTTTATTATACGATGTTATCCATCTTGGCTTTGCATAAAGTAGTCACAATTTAGTTCTGATAGTATGTTTAATACAATTTTTAGGCTTAAAAGTAATTAAAATTTTAATCTTTCGCTATAAATAACACATATTACCGTTTTGCTATTTGCTGTTTCAGTGTTATTTAAATCAACAACTTCTTATCCCAGAATACGCGGCAATTTGTTAACGTTAAAGTGTATGTATCTTGTGTTATAGTTCCTTGGAATTAGTTGGTTACTGGGGCTTCCTAATAGCCGTTCTAATAACATTCTCTATACATGGTTGAACCACCGAGTAAAGTTTACTAGGTAAAACCTGTAACGTGATTGTGCACAATCCCTTTCTTTTAGTGACCATATAACTTAGATTGTTTTAGTATTTCACAGATTTTAATGATTTTCTTATTCACAGCTAGAGAGTGCTTGTGAGTCAAAATAAAATAAATATTTCCAGTCGACTGGATTTCTGTGACTTATTTGTTAAACATCAAAATATCCAAATAAATCCAAGTAAATTGGGTTCATGTTTGTTAAGTATTAAAAGCCGTCGCATCACAGATGACTTTAGCACGTTTTACCTCACGTTCTATTATTTATCTTCCAATAATTATAATTAATTTGAAATTACCAACAAATTAAAGTCAGTTGTTCTAAAAATAAGAATAAGTTAACAATTCACACAGAAGAACAACAGTTTTACATGGACTTTTATACGGCACTCCTTCCCAAAATATAGTTTTGTTGTAAAAATCTGAATCATGTAAGTCATATAAATAAAAATGAAACTGTGAAAGAAGACTTGGTTTTGTAAGGTTACTAAATTTCGTTGGCTTTTGGACTAACTTGATCTAAACCAGGATTTTAACACAAAAGTATGAGCAAATTACTACATTAATTAGACAAACTTTCAGAAGCAAATATCGGTTACTCAATTTAATTTAAGTGTGTAGAAATACATTTATTCTAGAGCTCTAGACATAAAATTAAATAAAACAAAATATAACTTAATACGTAAATATCTTTAAGGTATTTTTAGTCATAACAGTCTAGTACTAGAATGCGAAAAATTGGCTCCTAAACTTGTTAGGAGTAGCACATAATTTGCATTGTACCTGCATTCAGCATATAAATATTTAAGTGGATATCAACCTAGATTGTCTAACAAACCCACATAGTGGTGAGAGATATATTAAGGTATAAATGCGTTCATACTTCTAAGTGTAATACTAATATCATGCCGTTACTGTATATGATCTTGACATTATTTACTACATGTAAACTTATTTCCTAAAAAACAGGAAGTGGTTCTTAATTCAGTATTTCAAAGGGGTTACATAATTTTGCATGATATTCGATGAACCTTGAACATCCATAAGTTTTGCTAATCCTTAACAGAAAATTCAACTAAAAAATTTATTATTAGCAAACTGTGATAGGATTCTTGACTTTTCCATTTAACTCAGGTCCAACATAAATAGAATTTGTCTAGCGAGTAAACCCATGCAAAGGCACTAGCATCACTGAACACTCATACTAACCAACAAAAGCTAACGACTATGTGTATTTTTTACATAACATTGCTTAAATACTTTAGTAAAAATTGTTACAGATTATTTCTAATTTCTAGAAGTAATTAACCTTCGAATATAAAAATTATAAAAACAATCACCATGTTACTGCTTTTTGGTTAAGAAAGCAGAAAGGCTCGTTATAGTGTGGCTAAAACATGCAGAATTTATTATAATATTACTTAAAACCAAAAAAATTACCTGCACCTCCCTTCACCTCGACTGAGAAATTATGCTCTTTAACATGCAAAATTTGCCTCTGGAGATCATTTAAATTTACGTTTATTGGAGTCAGCGTTTCATCTAGCCTCATTGACGTTGTATTAAGATTGATTGGAGATTGCTTCGTACCACCGGCATTAGGGTAACGTAAAACCCATGTATGAGGACCTATTTAAAAACATATAGTAAGAGACCGACATACCATTTTTCTCGCCATAGTCATATGACATTTTT
Source organism: Schistosoma mekongi (assembly GCA_034768735.1). Taxonomy (NCBI): domain Eukaryota; kingdom Metazoa; phylum Platyhelminthes; class Trematoda; order Strigeidida; family Schistosomatidae; genus Schistosoma; species Schistosoma mekongi. The sequence continues at coordinate 14,433,954 of CM068305.1, forward strand.
AGTATTCGAGAACAGAGAAATTCTAAAGAAACGAAAACCCATACTATGTTACATCTTGTTAAATATGTCCTAGTTGACCTTATGATGAAATGTAGTGGAATAAAACAATTTTCAAGTTTCGTAAAATTGAATGGCTTTACTTCGTATATAGAACCTAATTAATCGCAGTGCACGTTCAATTTTTATTCTTGTATTGAAATTTTGCTCACAACACCTCAGTGTTTTCTGTATAACTAATAATTTTGAAACAAACAAAATGAGAACAGATGGTTAATTGACTTTTGATGTTTAAAAATAACAGGCTAACAGTCGACTTGCAAAACTATTTAGAAGTTTACTCATGTTCATAAAATCCAACTCGTGAAAACGCTATATCTGTGTTTAGCGATTCTCAAAATTTCGTATAAGTATAAACCACTAGCAACTAAGGTTTTTCAACAAATTAAGAATGTCACCCTTAGCTAAATTTCCTAGATTTTGAGATATATAAAATGCCTGGCAAATGTAAATGTGGCTATAATTTTTCCGTGACTTGCATTATTCATGATCATCACATTGATCCGTCTACATTATATTTACCTAAGGAAAACCTAGAATATTCACCAGTGTGACTTGTGAATGGGGCACGAATAAGCCTATTTCAATCTATATAAAGGCAGTCTATAGGCTGTATAATAGTCCATCACGAAATCAAGAATTTATAATGGGACAAGTGTATATTTAGACTGCACAAAAACATGGACAAACACAGATGTCACGTATTATCCTTCCATACCCCGTATAGTAAATTGTGTTTGTCATCTTATATACACCTGAATGTACTGGATTAAATTATAGACACTGGCAGTACGATATGAAGTGAACCCGATATATGATCAAGTTACGCTTGCGGTATTACCAGGGAAACTTCTAACGATTGAACCCACTCTTACGAATGAGAATAAATCAGAAAGCAATGAAGGATGAAAGAGAAATTATATTTGGTTGTGAATAGAGCGGCAATGGAATAGCAACGTCTAGGCTGGCAAACTAGAGAGAGGGTTGCTTTCCACGGTACGGCGTGACGTGATCTGGTGGGTGATGCGTGGCCTAGCGCCTTCAACTAGTAGTGTCCGCTAAAACAAACATGATCAGCATCAATGTCGAGGACCTATGTAACTATTTATTTTGGGGATTTTTTACCGCTACAGCTCACTCCCCTCCTAATGGGTTCGTGAGGACCCTATGACGTACCAGCCAAAGGATAAAACCCAATTCGTTAGACATTGGTAAACGTTCCTTTGATAGCTACTGGGCGTCAGTGCCTATGCTAGGGTGTCGTTACATAAAACATTTGTACAAAATATGATCGTTCTCTTCTGCGTTCTTCTGCTCGTTTCCAGACGGCCTGGAAATCTAAAAAAAAAAAATTTTAAATATGTGCATTTCCCATATCTATGTATAACAAATTTAGCAGCTAAATGCGGCTACGGAGACGCATAAAATGTTGGCAACACTAATATCAATACAAAAAGGGTTTTTTTAAATATTTTTTAAACATATGAAAATGTGTAAAATGCATACCGTAAAGTTAAAAAAAGTAATTTTATTAATTTTTTTAAAAGAAATTAATAAACTACAACACACAGAGTAGAAAATTAGAAAAAAATTAATAGACGTAATATTCGTTTAAGTATTCTGGAAATCGTACGTTTCTATCAGAACGTGTAGCTCCCGGCGTTATGGAGCCCTTCGGAATTTCCACTTGCTTGTTGGTTGTTGCTTGAGACGTGGCAACTTCCTCCATGTCAAGTTTCCCTGTTGTGGTGAGTTCGATATCGAAAGGTTTGCCTTCTAGGTAAGCTACTTTGAGGCGGTCAATGCTGACGTTCTCCCCGTGGCCATTCTTGTCGATCGTATAGTACTTTGTTTCCCGTTTCAAGACCTTGTATGGTCCTTCGTAAGTCGCGTCAAGAGGTCGGCGTAGAGCATCATGACGTACGAAAACGTGTGTACTGTATTTTAAGGTGGTTTGGATTAAAGTGTCTGTCGATTGTTGTCGAGTTTGGACTGGCTTAACTGAACGCATAGTATTTGTAAGCCGGTTCACATAAGAATTGGTATCTAGGTTTGTTGAGGTGGAAGCGCTTTCCACAAACTCACCTGGTAGTCGAAAAGACGTTCCGTAAACTAATTCAGCCACACTGCACCCGATATCTTCTTTTACAGTGCATTGAATTCCGAGTAAGACTAGTGGCAACGTCTGTGTCAACTTCTGGATTTTCGTAGCTGAAAGCGATGCTTTCAGCTGTCGATAAAATCTTTCAACCAAACCGTTAGATTGTGGATGGTAAGCAGTTGTTCGAAAGCGCGCTGCTCCAAGCAGTTTAGTCAGAGAGTGGAACAATCCAGATTTGAACTGACGTACACGGTCTGTCTTTATTGTAGATGGACAACCAAAATTCGCTATCTATCGTTCGACGAAAGCGCGAGCAATCGTTTTACTAGTGATGTCTGTCAGTGGAATCGCGTCTGGCCAGCGTGTAAAACGATCCACGCATGTCAAAAGATAAGAAAATCCATGTGACTCTGGTAAGGGTCCTACCAAATCAAGGTGGACGTGGTCGAAACAAGCGTCGGGAGTTGGAAAAGTGCCAAGAGGACATTTGTTGTACTGAATTACTTTGTTCTTTTGGCAGGCCACGCAGGATCGTGCCCATTCTTTGATGTCTTTATTCATTTTCGGCCAACGGAATCTCTGAGCAATCAGTTTAGACGTAGCACGAACTCCAGGATGAGAAAGGTTGTGCAATGTGTCAAAGATGATTCGTCGATAACTCTTGGGGACGATTGGACGGGCTGTACCTGTAGAAGAAACGCAAATTTAAGTTTTCTTACCCTTTCCAATCGTCTTTGTTTGAAGTTTGAGCGTTGTTGTGGATAACTCGTGATGAAGATATATGTCGTATATCAGTAGAGAACTGGGAAACGTAGTCTAGATGATGCGACTCTCGAAGAGAGTACGTATCTGAAAATGACCTCATAGAATACGTCAGTGGTTCATGGTCAGTGAATATTGTAAGTTCCCGGCCTTCGATGGAATGTTGAAAATGTCGTACAGCACAGTACATGGCTAACAGTTCACGTCCAAAAGTGCTGTATCTCGATTCGGAGCATTTTCTGACAAATGTTAGGGAAATTTCCAAATTACGACTCGATAAACCAACTCATCCAGTCTTTGACCATTATGAGGTTACTGCTTCAAAAAATAAAAAGTTACGCTACACTATACATTTTAGCCTGGAGTGTCCGAAACCTAGTAATCAGCCTCAAAAGGTGACATTTTTTGAGAGATAACAATTGAAAAACATGTTTAATAAAATCTTGATTGTTTATAGGTCCACAACAGAAATATGCTTCGAGTGCAAGGAGTAATTATGTAGCTGATTTTTGAAGATGGCGATCACTGTCATCGCACTCTCTGTTAGCTGACGCAAGGAGTGCGAACGTGTTGCACATGTCAAAGTAGCTAACTTGTATAGCATATTTACATGGCTCCTAAAACACAACGACAACGACAATCCACAATGGTACAAAGTACCTCCTCATATAAAAGATCACCCTGATCACCTTAGAAATAAAGCCCAAATTTGGAGTGATACCACAGTGCCAAAGCCAAAACTTCTAGTAAGTGTAAGGAACCTTGCAGCCCCCTTGGACTTAAATCTAATGCTAAAATGTTGGGAACCTATCGACTCTTCGTGTGTTGTCGGAAACTCCAGTCGGTATAAACCACTGCTTATTATACAACACAAAGGTTGGCATTGTGACCGTGAATCCACTCGACTGTTGACATATGTTGCATTTACCCACAAGATAACAGTAAAAACATCGCCACTTAAGTTGAATGCTATGCATAATGTTGCGGAAAACTTAAGAATTATGTAAATTTGTAAAATGACCTTCTTAAACGTTTTTTAAATTAACTGGCATATTTGTTGTATTCAGTTTTGTTTTTGGTTTGATTATCTTCGCTGCAGCCATTTTCGCTTGCCCCATTGTTTGAAGCTGTATGACCATATACAGGTTACTTTCTCTAGAACCCATATGGAGACGCCGTCTAAAAACTAGCCTAATTTTTTTCATAAAATAATTCACGGTCTCACTTTCTCAACCTTTTATTCCTCCAGGAAGACTGCTCCCAAGTATAACCTGAGGAATCTGATTCGAACACTGTATACCGAAAAATTCAAACAGAAATCAGGAAATAACTTTTTTATAACACTGTGCAGTTTACTATGGAATAGGTTGCCACTTTCTATCTGCTCCTGTGGCAATTTGCCAAAATTTAAACGCATGACAAGCTTGTTTCTTAATACCAATGGGACCCAGCAACTCTTTCCTGAACTATCTGGAAATCCAGACATGATAATTCACGGACCACCTCATATCTAGCATACGAGTTCACGGCTTATATCTCAAGCATGTGTGTCGTTAACCTTATGAAACCTTACCTTTCACAGAGACCCGGTCTGAACACTACTTTTGTACACTTCCGCAGCAGCCAGCCCATCAAGAATAAAAATTTAACACTTGCCAAATAAGCTTTAATATCCAAGTATTTGCCAGTTTAAACAGTTATACTTTTCTGATTGCTTAAATAATCAGAAAAGTATAGCTGTCACAATACTGTTGCTCCGTTCTGCTGTTTGTCCTCCTTCTTTCCTTTCAGAACTTGAAGATTGGTTTATATTACGTAAAAGGTTGGACGTCTACATTTTCTGTCAAAATGTAACCCGTCGTATTGGTGACATGAACCCATCCTGTTATTCTCCTGCATCACAAGGTCGTCCCAAAGCCATGTTTGTAATAGACGCTAAATAAATGCCAATTTAAAACAAAGTTTATTATTATTCATTATATAACAAGTTTGTATGACAGTTGAATTCTTCCTACTATCTGATGTTATTGTTGATCTTGCCTGTAAAAATGGCTTGCTCCTGATATTCAGGAAATAAATTATTATTATTATTACTATTATTATTATTATTAATGAGTCCCTTTAGTATTGAAGGTTGGTAATTTTACATTTATAGTCTATTGCGCAGAACAATATTTTTTCGACGAGTTAATAAATACACTATTTGAAGAATATCTTCTTTTGATTTTGGCTCAGGTAGACCTTATTTGAAACCCATCTAAAAGTAGTGTCTTCGGAACCAGGTGTGTGAACATTTGGTTTACTGTTACACCTACTTTGACGTACTTCAGCACGAACTTCGAAAACGGTAACGATTTTCTACGTGGATTACCTTTTTGGTTTCTTTCCGAGATATCTTGCACGTTTCTCAATTCATTATATCATTTGTAGTACTCCAGCAGTATTACCCGACTTTACCTACAACCTTATAGTATCTTTGCTGAGCTGGCCTAAATCATTCTTAACTAGCCGGTTTCAGATAACAAAAGTAAACTCAGCACAATCATCTCCTAAGAGAGTAACCAGTGGGGTAATACATGGAAGCGTACTAGGGCCTCTCTTGTTTACAATATATATCAATAGTATCAGTAGCTGTTTTAACACTGGTAAAACCTTTTTATACGCAGATGACTTGAAAGTTGTCTACTCATGCGACATAAATGAGCTGCACGACACTGTTAAGAACGTACAGCAAGAGCTAGACGAAGTCACTGCCTGATGTAAAGAACACCAACTTCACTTTAATACTAAGAAATGTGGCTGGATCAGCATTGGGTGTTGCAACCTCAACCTACACTTTTGTAGTAGATGGGGAACAAATCTCCGAATGTAAGACGATTCTGGACCTAGGCTTAAGATACACTACGGATCTTATATTCAAGGAACATACAATAAACTATTATTATTATGATTATATATATCACCTCAAAGGCACGCAGACTTATGGGTTGTATTATCCACGATTTCTACCAACGTGAGTCTAGATTGGTATAATACAAGGTTTGTGTACCCCCGCTACTTGAATACTGTCCACTCATACTCAGCAGCCTCCGAATAAGTGACAGGCTAAAGATAGAAGGGATACAGAGATACTTCACAAAAAAGACATTGGGGATGGATTGTGGAGTAAATTATACTACACGGTGCGATACACTGGGCTTGGAACCACTTTGGAAAAGACGAGCTAAGCTCAATCTGACATTCTATTTTAAAGTTTTGCACCGTTTAGCATACTCCCCCCCAACCTTATATTAAGATTTATCGAGGCGCCTAAATATAGTCTTGGAAACCATGCAGGTACAGTGTGGGTGGGACACTGTAAGACTAAAATACGACCAAATGTTTTCGTGCATAAATTCACTACCATTTGGAATAGTTTACCGGCAGAAACCTGTATGCTAGATAGCATAGATCATTTTATACGAGCGATAAACCAACTATTAAGTGACTCTAAGGCACTGAATAAACTACCGATTTGTCCAAATCCTAGTATAACGTGCGAAGTACTCGGTCCGCTCGATGTGTGACACGAGAATACAGACTAGATAAAACGACTAGATAACGACTGATCTCCTCATAACTAGAATCGAATGACTTGTAATAAACCTTCGATGACTTACCACTAAACGTGGAATCAATAAGCAATGGCTTACTAAGGTACTAAGACTGAAAACACTAAAATCATGTACGTTGTAGTAAGAAAAAACATGAAAACGGAAAAAAAAGCTTCTAGTTTGGAACTGATTATTTTGATACCACTAATTAAATTCGTTTTTTTTCTTTCTATCTCACAATTTATGTCACTGTCTTTCCTAGTTTATGGTCTGGACTTGCAAGGAATTGATCTCCTTTAAGCAACTTACTTTAAACGCTGGCTTGGAACGTAATAAATGCACCATTAACTCACCGCTTAGGACCAGCCCACACAAATTGGCTATCTTAACCAAATTTCAAACGACCAGCCTTATCCTGTTTCCGGATAGTCCCCATGGTTTATCCTACTCTCTCGAGGCCATTTCCTGAGATTAGAGCACCAAGGACAAAAAACGCGCGATTGTTTACTGGAAGTGTTCTGTAATACAAAATATACCTCTAGTACTGCAGTACTGTAAACTGTGAAGCTTGCTACCTTTGGCTTCCTAATTAATTAATATCTTCGTATATCGTCAATTCCGTAACAATAACTCTACTAAAACCCTGTTACAATGAAGCCATATCATTCTGATCATGTCTGTAAACTGGTATGCTCTCATGTACAAATTGTGTATTTATACAACCACACTGACTGGAGATGTTATAATGACGTGATGGATCCACTAACCATAACTCCACAATCAGCCTATCAAACCTGGAGAATGAAGGTCATCAGATAGGAAAACGAAGTTATCTGCTTAAGGAACAACTTCATTCTGTGGTTTATAACCAATTTGCATAAAATAATTGACCAATTTTTATATATCACGCGCAGTATGTGTTCCAACCAGAAAAAGACTATTACAAAATTGCTACGCGAAACCAACAATTTTGCATAGAACCTTTCAACTACAAAGCGATTTTTTTCGAAAACAGACCTGAGTTCTAATATTGGGAATGTTCTAGGACAACATCTATCAAACTATGGACCTACGAATCATCTGTTCATACAATGCATCTTGCTTCCGGCTACTGACTACAAGTAGACTTCAACACCCAAATAGTTAGAACCCAATTTAAGAGTCACAGGAAGACAGTAAGCGATGTTATCTAAACTACATGTAAATAAATACGGGTGTTTGTAGGTTTCATTCTAGTAAAAATCATCATCTCACTTCATCTAATTCACAAAAGACGGTTTACCTATTGCCTAATCGGTGTATTCCACTTCGACACTTTATAGTATTCCATCAAATGTTGATTTGGTATAAACAGTTTAGTCTTTTCGGAGCATATGGAAGTCTTGTCTAGTTTTCTCGGGGTCATTTAGACCCCACCAACCTGTTCATGAATATCCCCACTGCACAAGGTTCCAAAAACCAGGAACGGTTGGTCTCTTACTCGCAATAACATTTAACTGGCATTTTCACCATTAGACGCTACCTTGGAATGTTTAACTGCATTTCCACTTACGTCCGTCGGCTAAAAATACTATCACCTTAGCAGTTGTCACAACTCTATAGGACATATATTAGTTCCTATGCAATGTGCCTGGATTTGAGAACTTCGCTAACTATATAATGCTTGGTGTTACTGTTGTTGATACATAAGTTGACAACTGCTTGGCAAAGGGCCCAGATGATCGGACACAGATAAGGGCATCTAGATCTGGTGTTCAGGAGGGTGTGAAATTAAGGCATCACAATAAGTGTAAAATGGAGCTGAACAGGCTTATTCGACTTTCTTGGGGGGTAATATGGATCTCTCAAAGTATTCATCCCTAAGAAAAAACTGTAATGGTATTCTTGCATACCTCGAATCAACCAGAGAGCTGCGGAAAACCTTCAGTGGGCTAGTAAGTCTTTTAATACTTAACTTGACATTACTAATTGCCGCTAACAAACTAACTTCAATAGAAATAAACGGTGGCTAGATTTAAGGCAGATTCAAAGATGACTTTGAGAATAACGGAAAAGCAATATTTGCTAAGATTATACTAAAGCTTATCTTATGCCTTTGTTTGTCTGAACTGATCATTTATCCTTGTATCGTATTTTATACATTAACACTCTTTCTACTAGCATTAACGTGACTGCCAATTCTACTAATTTGGCAATAACCATGCTGTTCCAATGAACCGTGGTAACTTGAACCAACACGTAAGCGTTTCTTGATATATGCTGTATGCACAGACGTGCCTTACAAACCTATCAAGTTATGGAGCAGTTTTAACGCTTGATGAATCTTCGAAATGGCTAATCTTTGTTTTAGTAAACACTAAGTGAAGGCGTTCAGCCACGAGTCAGCACTGTATAATTATACAACACACACCTTTTGTAGGTAGTTAGTGAAGACGTTAAAAAGTTCGTTTGTTTTCTGTTAACAGTCAAATGTAAATTTTATCCCATTTTCTGATTTTTTTGTCGTTTGTAGGTTTAGTCATGAGAAGTATCCTAGATAGAAGAAATTCTTTTGCAACCAGAGTATATACTTCAGAACTCTGTAACCTTTACATATAGCCACACTAACCAATGTTAAGCTGAATTTTTCGACCATTTAGAACAAAATCCTTTGTCTAGAAGTTAATTTAGCATCAAGTTTTGATGACATTAAAACCCTTCTACTGTCAAACGAAAAAAAATTCATTAAAGTGTACAAATACTTACACCACAAACTAAGCGCATGAAGATCAATATAAGAACTAACAACAGCTGTGCCAGAAGACAACATGAAATGTGAGTGTTGTGCCGTTTGCCCCACAATTTATGGAGAAATATACAGTCACTCTAACTCAGGATCGTGAAGGTAAAGGTAAATTTTGATGGGAAAACCAAATAGTTAAATTCAGAAAAAGAATTCACTTACAAGGTAGATAGATACCTAAATCAATAGTGAACAAGAAAGTGGTGCGGAAGCAAGTGAACTTCTGGATGATAATCAGTTAATTTGTATTAGCCACCTGAACACGGCAGGACTTTTTCAGAAGAATATTTTACAATTGAATTGAGATGGTTATTTTTGCACATATTGCTATTTTTTGTTGATTAAATGCGTCATAGATTGATGTTGACAGGGTACCACAAAAAACCAGGGAGAACTAGACAACCGTTTCGTTCTAGTGTTCAACTCCTCAGTAGTGGGCATCCCAGCATATTTAATAGTCTGTGCTCGTGGAGTAACAAATGAAGAATTTAAAATATAGGGAAATAACCCCTTTTTCTGTCGTTAGTGCCCATTTAAAGTCCAAATCTTTGGTAAAATAATCTACATTGGTGATTACCATGCCGATTTTTCGTACATATATGATTCTCAAGGTCATAGTATGAATATAGATGCTATATGCAGATTTAGCTCTACTGTATACCGTCCATCAGAAAATTCCTTAAATCACCAAGTGCTGTACAGCAATACAGATGGAGTATCCTGTAGGTACGTTGTCATTATAACCGTGATTCAAATGATTCCATTTTAATGAACATGAAATTCCTTTTCTAATTTTAAATATATCATAGGTTTATCGAAATTCTTGACACGGAGACAAAAAATATACAAATGTTTGAAAAACATGTAAGACCACTTGTCAAAGCATTTCTTACTGGCTATAACGCATGTATATTGTGTTACGGGGAGATTAAATCTGAACTAAATAGTCTTCTAAATGGACTGCATGCTGACAGGGATGGTATTCTGAATTTAATAGTTATGGAGATAATTCGAAACATATCTTATGGTAATTACTGCTATATTTTATTTTATGTGTGCAAGGTGACATCAATGTGGATTCTTTGAAAGATGTCTTATCTTTCAACTCATTTGTTCTGGAAAATGAGGGATTCTCAGACCTTTTAAAAGAATCAGGATCTAGAAGCAATATTATGAGGATAGCTTTTACAATTAATGATGGATATCTGGTTGAGGTAATCACTTAGTAAATGATAGATGTATAAGCCCATTAAAGAAATCCACGTAGATTCTCTCAGCACAGCTATGAATGTTTGCAATCAGGCAACCCAAAGCTATTTTGGCAAAATCAACAAAATTAATCAGGAACCAGCCAGCGAACCGGCCATTTTCATCTTTCGCATCAAACTTAAAGTACTTTCATTTTTTTGTTCTGTTTCTGATTAGAAGGCAGAGAATATGAATAAAAACCCGGCATTTCGAAGTAAATTCACTATAGTGTGCTGCACCGGCTTTAGCAAAATTTACCCAGTTATGAAGGATGAAGTTGAGTCAGGCAACTATAGCTCATTGAATCTACTATCGCTATACAATTTATCCTTTCAATTAGCATCCGGAAAGCCTGGTATACGTAAACTTACAAACCGCAGGTAATCTTTATGTAGTTGTGCTTTTTACAGGCGTGATTCTTTGTCGTTCTATAGACATACCATTTTAGATCATGAAAATCAATCGACTTCAAATTATTTGTGTGTCTGTATTTCAGTATTTTATATTGTATACTTACTGTTCATAATTCGCTTCGTAGCAAGCGGCAAGTAATATATTTTGTATATGCACATATAAATAAAACATACATGGAAACTAAGAGTTATAATTTATATATGGCCTACTTTGTTTACTGAGGACGCACTAAATATGGTTAGGTCACTTGCCACCCATTAGATTATTTACGTACAAACATACATAACAGGGTAAGTTGAACAAATCAAGATTTTAATTGAACGCGTTGTAGGTTGATCAGTTTGATGCTACGAATTGACCTGATGATGTATCAGTTATCCCATAATATCACTGGATAAACTAGGATAGTATATCTAAGAGTGACGAACTTTATAAACTCTATAAATCTGACATACAAGTCAGACTAATAATCTCCATTACCAATTCACCATGCCACAAGCTAGCTCGCTTGCTGGCCAATAAATTAGAATCGACTCGCAAAGAACTGATTGTATTTAGTTTAAAGGATGCATTTGTTTTACCTGAACTAGTGAACCGACTAGATATGTCTGATAAATCAATGACATCCTATAATATGTCAGCATTATTTACCTACATTCCTCCCGGAAGAGACTTTTGACATAATAAGTCAACATTCCGAATGGCTATCCATACCGAAAACACGACTTAAACAACTGACACGACTATGTGCAAAAAACTTCCAATCTCAATTCAGTAATCAGTTTTACTACCAAGCTGAGGTGTAGCTTTGGGAAGCCCTTTTGGACTAGTACTGGCTGACATATTTATAACTGATGTGGAAAAGGCAAAGTTAGTGTCTGCAATAAACCAAATGACACTCTACAGAAAGTGCGCCGATGACACGTTTGTGATATGCGACGAGATAAACCAGGCAAAGAAATTATTTTAAATCTTTAATGCAGCTCATTCCAACATCAAATACACAATGGAGTACGAAAATAACAATATCTTCCAATTCTTAGATCTATGAATTTTGGGAAGAAGTGATGGAACATGTCAAAGATTTATACTCCAGAAAGATATATGGAATGAATAATACCTCCATTTTCATAGCTTTTGTTCAATTAGCTATAAACGTGGCCTAGTTAAATCACTTTACTATAAAGCTAAGCAACTCTGCACTGTTGACAAACTCGCAGGTGAAATTGCAATCAAATAAGAATGTCTGCAACAAGATGGTGACTTAAAAACATTTATTGAGAAATATAGCAACAACTGTAACCAAGAATTCAAAGCCAAAAAACCTGTAACGAAAAGGGTACTAATTCGATTAATATTTCAAGGAGACAAAATAGCCAAATAATTCAATAAAATATTTAAAACGATTGTCAAGCAAACATTCACTGCTGCCAAACTACTGACACCCTACAAAACACAATGATTGATAAATAAAACAAAAATTGACAAATATCCGTCTCATGTCACCTTAAATTGTATTTTCCAGTTTACATGTACTTGCAAAAACGGGTTCATTTGAAGGACAGAAAGATAGACCTTTTTACGATTTGTTGAGTGTATCCAAAAGAACTAATGTTTAAAAGGAGAAAACACTTTTATAAGTTTAATTGCGCGTTATTTGGCAGACAAAGGACATGTAGACGACACGACCAATGCTTTTTGAACCATCAATAATCAACATAAATTGAGTTTGTTAAAAGTTTTGCTAAAGCTATTGCAATTAAAGTATTAAAACTTGACCTTTGTATTCGAGAGGAATCAGTAGTTAATCTTTAATCACCCTAGTAGTATTAGGTTGATGACCCAGTTTCCTCTTCCAACTATAGGTAACATAAAGTCATTTCACCACCTAGACAATCTAACGTTATCTGATAAACCATTCATTCAACAAAATCAATAGGTATTAAGAATTTGAGTTATCTAAAATTAACAGCATATATGTAGCTGATAAGAACGCAATGAAGTACATTGAATTCACAGTATTCTGCAAATGTTGTCGTTTTTGCATTGCTCAAATTTGTTAGAACCACCACTGTCAGCAAAGGTAATGAGTATTAACTTCTGATTTTAGAAAGAAATTTACTATTAAAGCATTTTCATCTGCACACAGCATCATTAAACGTTGTATGAAATTGTACGACGGTATTTCACAAACTACAAAGTATATTGATTTTAGAATTATCCTATTAAAATAACATGAATGTCACGATAATTGAAAATTTGTTTAAAATTACAGTTGTGCAGAAAACTAAGTAAATACCCATGAAGTATATGATTTGAAAATTTTAGTTTGTGAATTAAGAAGCCAATGTTGTTGTCTTTGAATAAGTTCAAGTTGATTTAATGCACAAATAAACTATTTATGCAGTGAGCTTATTGAGCATTATCACAAATGTTGGTGTTGTTGTTTCCTCTATAAAAGTGTGTCCAGTCAATTTTAGTAAAAGACAGGAATGATATCTGTATCATACACCTACTATAAAACTATCTTTTAGAGCATTTAGAGGTTATTGTTGAAAGGGTGAACAGTGATAGTGTGTTAATGAAGTAGGTAAATGAGCAATTCGTTCAAAATCTCTGAGATATGTTTGTATTTCACTTCAATAAAATATTTTAATATTTATATAGTGAAATTGTTAATCGTTAATTATAACCAAAAGGTAAGTAAATAAATACTCAAATAATTTTATAACTCATCATAATGATTGCCAAAGTTGCTGTTAGAAGACGTAAGTGAAATAAAATCTTGCCAAAAATACAAGATTGTGTTTTATTTAGAGTAAATGATTGTGCAAGATGATCTTCTTGGTCATTCAAAACTTATACTGAAATATAACGGTAACAACTTATTTAATCTGTATAATTTAATTCAGATATTTGGAAAAGTCGTTAAGATAAAGTATACAAAGAGTACTGTATATGATGGAGGACGGTACAGTTATTCCATGATATTCATTCATAAATGTTAGTAAAGATATACATAGTAAGAGGACAGTAATAATGCTACTGCTTTTATTCTTGGTGAATAGATTGTTTTTCGAAACGTTTTGACTTTTATAGGCAATGCTCTTAGTAGAAACTGCATAAAGATCCAAGCCTTCTTTAACGCCTTCATAAACAACTTATAAAATATTCCGTTGGCATACAGTGTTGATAATTGTCATCAATATTTTTACTGACACTATAGGCACATGTATTTATTTATCTTTTATTGCAATGAGATATGCCACCTTGTTTATCACCAGTCACATTAGTTAATAAGTTGTTTTTTTTTTAATTATAAATTGTCTATTGAGTATTTGTTGTTCTCAGAACTAACTAATTTTGAGGTGTCAATAGTTTCCTTGTTAAAACGGTCTCCACAATTATCTCTATCAATTGATTAAATATTTTATAAAAACAGCAACAGTAATGATGATGAAAGGTGAATGTTTCCATAATTAATTGTCGTTTACCGAAGTATCCCGATATGATAGTTTTTATGATTGTTGAAACTTGATTTACTGACAACATTTAAATGCAACAGCAATCACTAGCACCCAAAAGTTTGTCTAAATTCTAATCAAATTTAATGCCAAAAATTATCTCTGTCTGATTTATAAATTCATATTGATTTATAAGTAGATAAAAGAAAGACGAGAAATATCTTTTTTCGATTAGTTTCTCGTCAAAATTCTACAATAACTTGTATATTTCTGCATGTTATTACAATAATAATGATGGAATGAATACTAATCATGTGATAGTGTACTAAGTACCATGGTTACAAAATTCAAAAGCCACTATAATGTGATAATTACAGACTCTTGGCAAATTAATTAAAACAACAGATAAATATGGTAATCATAGTATTTGAAAGTGTAGATTAATAAGTGAATTATTAGCTACATGTAAATAGCAATAATATTTAATCACAAGGTGAACATTAAAAGTAAGTTTTCGATTCAATAATTAATTTTACAGACAATTAAATAGTACTGTAATAGGATTATTATTGGGTTTATTCTTCATGAAATTATTTTTTTTTAAAATAAAAACATAAATGTGTTGTTTAAAATAAAAGTATTCAACGTAAGACATACATAAACAATTGAATTTTCATGGCACCAACTAGTAGATAAACAAGTAAATATTGAAATTCTGGAGGTTAATTTTGAAGAATCTCCCTCGATGTACATTAAACATTTATTTATTTCTTCAACAACATCGACTATGAGAAAACTGATGAACTTATGTTAGCTGATTTTTTCCTTGGAATCTTAGATAGTAGTTACAACAATGAAGTACAATTTTGCTTTCGTTATATCGACTACACTTTTATTATCATCAACCAGAATATTTCCAGACTAAAACTTCTAGCGTCTTTTAAAAATGTACACCCATCAGTCACTTTTACTAAAGAAGAGATCTGGTTAGATGTCACACTAATAGAGAGAAAAGATATACTCGGCAGCGTTCACTCAAACGAGAAATAGGTTACCTGAATTTATCTCTTCCATATATATATATATATATATATGTATTCAGCTGAGCTTGTGACGAAAGCCACATAAAGCGTACCACCAGGCATCTTAGCCAACGAATGAATAAACATCTATCAGTATGGTTCGATAAGGGACAGATAAAGAGTGTACGTAGTTCAGTTTAATTCTATTCAGTAGATAAAGAAATTACGGCAATCTACTATACACCATAAAGGTTTTCCGCTGGGGTCCATATTCACTTGTTGCACTTGGAAGAAACTGGCAATTCGAACTGACAATCCTAGTCAATGTGTTCAAAAAAATTCGTGATACCCTTATCTCTTACTTGGGTAAATATGACATGACAAACATTTTGATGGGCACGATAACTCTGTTTTTGTGTTTATATTATTTTGTCCTAATTATCTTTCCTTTACCCTTTTTTCAAGTTACCTTCACTATCTATGGGATTGCAACTTTATTCATGTTTTTCTTATTACGTAATTTTACATTCGATGATTGTCATTTTATCGGTTTATCCTAATCAGTTTATATTTCCAAGTTTTACTCTACTTCCTGTATTGGGTTATCTATCTGTACATTCCAGTGATTATGATCAACGGTTATATAATCCATCTGAGTCATTATCATAATTACCTTGGTTGGCTTAACATTTTACGTATTTACATGTTAATATTATTGTTTATTCAAACATAGTCTGATGGAGATCAAATTGAAAACAGTGTTGTTCGCTTATATGTCTTGTTCTAGAAATACGTACAGATGACATTTTCATTGTTCTTACAAATAAAATGGATTAGAATAGTATAATTGACTGATTTAACGGCGTTCGCCCATTGATCGCTGTCACTTTAGATGAAGAGTTAAATGCTATCATCGCAATTCGTGTTAACGAGAAGAAAAATGATATATAAAAATATCAACATCGGCTGGTCAATATACTCATTTTTATTGTTCTGTATGGCTTAGGTATAAAAGAAAATGAGTAGAAAGTTTCATACATAGCTATGAACATTTTTTTCTCTGAATATAATGTTAAAGTAGAAGAGTTAATCACCAACTGTAATATACTCAACATGAACGTATACTAGTCGAAATTCATAAATTAACCTATGATACAAACAGAGATTAAGTAGGAGAAAGTAACGATATTTAAAATATCCGTTCTTCTGAAATGATAGTTCTTAGGTGATAATACTAGTGGGCTTACGAAGCAATGAGTAAGAAGTGAAGCAAAAGACGCTAACTATAACAAGCATCATACTATATTCTACAACTACACTATCGTTTGAACAGGGAACAGAGACAGATTTACTTAATTCTTCTTAATAATATTCATAATCTAACTATTTGTATGTTACACATAGTGCATGATAAAGCAAATCCGTCACCGAATCTTGGTGAGTTAAAGGCTAATTACAACTGATAGAAACATCAATACATATATAGTAAATTGAAAAGGATTGTTAAGTGAATACATAAACACCTTTAAAATAATTGACTGGATCTTATCAAATCATGCATATAGCCTAGGCACAACATCTTACACATTTGGCATAACTTTTCAAAATTCGTATTATCATTTATGTTTACTTAACAATCGTGAACATTGAGTTTCATATAATAACTTCATCAATTGTTTCATTAGAACTGAGGTGGTTTGTGTAGATATGCATTAAATCTGGTTGTTTATGCTTGTCAAAGATTCATTTTAGTTGAGTGTCACTGTAAACCAAAAGGTCATTGAAAGCTGTCTCGTCCTAGAATGGGACTTCTCAGTAGTACTTACTCTCAACTCAATAGAAATTATATAATCCATTATGCGATAACCAATTCACTTAACTTTATAGGCTTTCGAACACTATGACTGCCTCGTCTACCTTCATGTTAAATTTAATATGTTGACCATCAGTAATTTTTTCATTACGGTTCTCGAACTTGTAAATCTGTCAAATAACACACCTACTTGGTACTGATTTTATGATGACTGTAAAAAGTTGTGTATATGTTACTGTAGAAGATTGACGATAAACTTATTGAAAAGAGATATCTCTCCTTGTTTTTTGTCTATATCTGAATGACTATAAAGTAATTTCCACTTTATTGGAATTAGTGAATTTTTATCGTTTCACAATATTTGAATTGATCTTGGGTGTGCTGATGTATAGGTAAGATACGAAATGACTGGGAGAAGTAAACATTTTCCTTGTGTTTAAATGACCCAATCGGACTCGAACTATGACTACGACCTAATTAATTGGACACTAATTAGTTGCCACGGTGACAGAGTGTAAAGAAAACTGCCCTGGACACACAGAGAGAAAACAATACCACGAAATAGGAGACAGTGCCAAGTAGTGTATTAAGTATGAACAAATGCTTTTATAAATAATATACTGGAGTAATCGGTAATAAGAAAATACAAACTACGTTAATGACTAAACTAGAAGAGTTGTGTACATAAATCAGGATAATAGGTTCACATTAAAAAATTACAATACCCTTAAAAGAGTAAACAGATATAACAATAGGTAATAAGTCAATGAAAAGCTAACCATTCAAACCATATAAATATCATAGTTACTAAATGTCTAAGAGATACAACTTAGCAGTGGTAGTTCCGATGTGACTGAGAATATACTCCATAGGTTATGTTTCTCGATTCTACTTGACGTTATAACAAAATATAATTGCTTGATTACTACAAACAGACACTACCAAATCTAAATGAAATAGATGCTATGAAGTTTAGTTTATTTATGTTACTATGATATAATGAAACAAATGTACAACTTTGAAGCTATTCACAAAGAACATAGTCATTAAAACAATTAAATTGTAGTAATATATTTGTATAAAATAAATCTAATTGTAATAGATCTATAGAAAATGTTATATGTTTCTATTCCATCTTCTTATATCATTTGTTTAGTACTTCAAATTTAGCAAAACTATTATATGATGAAATTGGTGGAAATTGTTATACAAGGATTATTTTATGTCTATCGTCTAATCCAGATCCAGAAATATATTCTCTTCTATTAAGACTTACTTCACAACTTACAAATATCACAAATTCACCAGTTATGAATGATGAATGCGCTTTACTATTAGCTGCAAGAGAAAGAGAAACTCAATGCCTATTGGAAGAAATGATTAATGTGTATAAAACTGGAATTAAGCAAACTAATGGTAGTGTTGATCTACCGAATACGGAATCATCTATGGTAAATATAGGGATTAGATTGATATTTTTACTATTATTAAGAAGTGTCCGTTAATCAGTGTAACCTATTATATAAGTTGGATTGTGACTGGCAAGTGGAATCCAGGACACGCGTTTCGTCCTATTTGGGACTCATTGGCTGGATGTACCTGCATCCCAATGTTGATGTTCATACTGGGATTCGAACTCAGTCCATTTCGTGTCGAACGCCACCTCATTCACCACTAGACTACTGAGTCCAGACAGTCACACTTGTGCAACGGACAGACTGGTATTAGAATGAACTTGTATATTCCCGTTGATTTGTTATAGACTGAAGCTGGTCAGTCATTGTTACTATATGTGCATCCTGAGCGGATTGCCTCGATATAGCGAATTTGTCACAAGTATTACATAAGTTGGATTGTGACTGACAAGTGGACTCAGTAGTCTAGTGGTGAATGCGGTGGCGTTCTACACGAAACGGACTGAGTTCGAATCCCAGTGTGAACATCAACATTGGGATGCAGGTACATCCAGCCAATGAGTCCCAAATAGGACGAAACGCGTGTCCTGGATTCCACTTGCCAGTCACTATCCAACTTGTATAATACTTGTGAAAAATTGGCTATATCGAGGCAATCCGCTCAGGATGCACATATAGTAACAATGACTGACCAGCTTCAGTCTATAACAAATCAATGGGAATATACAAGTTTATCCTAATATCAGTGTAACCTAGCTTTTATTGATGTTTCGCAATACCATGCATTTCGCTCATGTTAGAATTATAACATGCAATAATAAACAGCATACTCTTGGTTTGCTTAAGGTTTCGCAATAGTTACCGCATTTATGATAGTTCACTAACATTGGTCAATGAAGGAACTCTATCTGATTTGTATTTTGTGAATTACACCCCTCACACCTTATTATGAAGACGAATAGCGTAGCATAACGCCGAAGCTTAGATTTTTCATATATATATATGTATTGTTAGCAATCTATTAATATGGAACATGAGTGATGGTGATTTATTGAAATTGAAGTGTCGTAAATTGTTGAAACTAACATAAATATTCATCACTGAAAACTAACAACTGGCAGCAATCCATTTTATTATGAACTCTTTCCATATAAAACCGTAACTTTCGGCTTTACCATGATAACTTATTCACGTTTTACCAAGTATTGTATTTAAAAATGATGATTGACTTAATATAAGGCAGTTCTATGTCTTACAGTTGGCTTTTGTTATTTCAATAACCTTGTAATTTCTTTTATTGACTTTAGACCAGAAATTGTATGATGGTTACATTTACTGACTACCTACAGAAAACTAAGTCGCTAATAGTGTATTTTACAGATTAGGTAAGCAATGAATATAATCTGGATTTCAAGGAACATAATACAAGCATTATGTTACTATTTATCTTGTGTGATGCAATCTTTGCTTGGAGTTTACATCGAGTAAATAACTTTCTGTAAGCAACGATTGGTATCTAGGAAACAGTGAGCAGTTTTTCCACCTTAATGTTGAACCTCGCACGATTATACAACCATATCCTAACTTGAAGTAGCAAAAGGAACCTTAAAACCTTAGAACATTGGCTCAACCTTTAGATCAGTATTTTATTGTTTACAATTCTAAAGTAAATAACAAAAATTCACCTGTCTCCATATACCTCCCTATAATAATAATATTCTGATTCGTTAAGCTTATTATGTTAGATTCTACGAGTAAAACTTCAATATGCATCTCTCATAACTACTATTGTCAACTGATATTCTCAGTAGACGTCAAAACAGCTACGCTTTCACCTATAGAAATACGCTTAATGGTATCTAGTGCAAATTTTACCTATTTAAATATTACTACTAATATATTTCAGTAGTTAGATTATTTTTAACTTACTTTTTTTTAATGTATGCTATTAATTTCTAGCTTAAACTAAAAGAACATGTTCAAGAATTATCTACAAGCCTTGGTAAAACTCATGAAGAATTAGCACATGCTACTGATGAACGAGTGAAGTTATCTAAAGCATGGTTAATAAGTGAAGAAGATAGAATTGATGCCAATGAGAAATTAGCAAAAACAGAATTACAATTACAAGAAGTTACATTGAAAGTAAGTTAGAAATACCAAACACTTCTATACAGAATGATATTTTGAAGTGTTGATGAATGGTGTTACGAGACATTTCTATGTTCCTATAGATCTGTTTTCATTTTAACTATTGTAAACAACTTATTTCTTAATGAAATAAGTAGTTAGAAAATAGCATACATAGTCGACATATTGATATGTGTACAAGTTTTAAGTCAAGATGCTTTTTTTAAGTTTAAAGACTGGAGTTGGTTAGATTTCAACTTCTTACAATCTATCAGAGTAACAATTTGACTTATGAAGGAATATAAAGTGGTCCCATTTTCATAATGTTCAATCTAGTAAATGTTATTATCAAAACAGGATTATATGAAAAGCAAATATTCAGTAGTTTTATAGATAGTGATTTTGATGTAGCTGTGAAGTTTTGAATTATAAATAGAGTGTAATTTAAATACACTTGTACTTTTCTGTTGATGTTGTAACGAGCTGAAATTGATCAGTTTTTGTTACCATTTGTACATTGTCAGTGGATTGTCTCAATGAAGTAGTAATTGTTAAGTGTGATTAAAATTTTAAACTACCGTTGGGTCGGCATGCTCCACACAGGATGCACATATGGTCACAGAGACTGATCGGTTTCAGTCCATAACAATATCAGCGGGAAGACAAATGCTTTCAATGCTTTTCACCTGTTGAACAACCCTGTCATGACCCTTTATCAATAGCTTTTTGGTGAACGCGGTGGTATTTAACACGAATGAAC
Organism: Schistosoma mekongi; assembly: GCA_034768735.1. Lineage (NCBI taxonomy): Eukaryota > Metazoa > Platyhelminthes > Trematoda > Strigeidida > Schistosomatidae > Schistosoma > Schistosoma mekongi. Next base: position 14,455,515 of record CM068305.1, read on the forward strand.
TGTGTTATATTGCCGGTGTAAGCATCAACTCTGGGATTCATCACCTACACGCAGCTGACAATCAGTCACAGATACCACGAAACTCGTGCTGTTTTATTTATGTACAGCGTAGAACCCGACGCGTATGTGTATGGGTCCAAGTTGCCATACAACATTAGCAGGATGAGATCAAATTCACATGATTAACAAAAAGCATAATTCAACTGAAAGGAATGAAACAAACGAAACTGAGAAAGAATAATGAAACTTAGAACTTTGTACAGTATACAGATTAAATACATTTACTCCTACTGTGACGGGTTTTTGCTATATTACCTAGTTCCTTTAACTATAGATCATGACTGTTACCCACACCCCAAACAGGTAGCCTGAATCTATCAACATGGCTTAGACCAGTAGTCAGAGATTTCATAGAGTGATGCCATGTTTTGGCTTGACCAACCCCTTACCACTCTTATATCCTACTCGTACCCCACCTAGCATGAGGCAGACAGTGGTCAGACATACACGACACATGCCCCAAACACTTCACTCAAAGAAGGTTTACGAATAAACGTTTAAGAGATGCAACTTAGCTGCAAGGGTCCAGTTGATGCAGAGAATATACTCCATAGGTTATGATTTTTGATTATTTGTTCCGTTATACTAATTTATTTCGGCTAAATTCCGAATGTCCTTTATTAACAACTATACAGGAGAGCAATAAATATAAATGATACAACTGAATTAAAACTTCAATCCAACCAAAATTTTTTTCAGTATGTGAATTAAGAGACAACTACTCAGTGGTCAATCACTTTTTGTACCTTACTTCAATAGGGCGGGGGGTGTCAGTTACGGGCAAATAGCTTGGTAAAAAGGTGATTAGGTGTCAAATTCTCAAAGTAGTATCAGGTTCTGTAAGAGATCCACTTAACTGACAAATGCTAAATATCATGACTTTTTCCCTCTCTACACAAACCATCTTTCAAAATCCTCAATTGAATGGTTCGAACAAGTTAGTTCAGTGTAGTCCAATAGGATGAGTAGAAAATACAAATTTATTTGATATAAACTATTCAATACAAATGACACTAATATGTAGCATTTGTCTATTAAATGAACAAGAACAGTGACCAAGAATGCTTGAATACATTATACTTAATTAATACTAAAAACATTGATGATAAACTACGTACTTTAATTAGCTTATAAACCTTAGTTTTTTTTCATAACTTCTAAAGTACTTGATTAGTAAGTCAAAGAAAGACTAATAAACAACTTCTGTCATAACCTGTTACGTGTATTCATAAATAATTAACCATATTATTAGCATATAACCATATCATGTTATTCGTTTATCTATAAATCCATTGAAGTATATTTAGTTTATGGATTGTACCTAATTATCGGACGAATCATTATTTTGTATGATCTAATATATTGGCAGTTAACAAATTGAATATTAACCACATTTACCAACGCGTATAGCCCCATACATATAGTTATGGTAACAGATGAAATAAGCATATTGAAGAGTTGAAATAGTTTATAGAATATGGAGTAGTGATACGCAATTAGTCGTTTTATGATTGAAATTTATACACTTCAATGCAAAGAGCAGTATGGTGATGTAATCACTTTTCGAAATCGAATATGATGAAATATCTTTTAGAAAGTATCAAACTAATAAGATCTCATTAACTAAGACTGTATAGATTCCAGAAGATATACAAAACGAGGTTTCACATTGTGACCAATTTAAGATATGTATAGAAACTGTAATTCCCATTAACATTGTAATATAGCTATTGCTAAAATGCATCAATAGTTCGAAGTTTATAAACAAATAAATGGAGTTTATGTGAATTCATCATGCAGTTCCATATTACTGTTTGTTCAGAAGTTCACATTTTATTATCGACATAAGGATGACACATTCGTAATTTGATTAAATAATACAACACTACTAGAAATTCGTATTTATTGAAGTGTGCCTCGTCGTCATGTTCACAAGTAGGAAGAATGTAAGAGTAGAATAGTCCTTAGGCTATCTAACTCACAGAATATACCCCTGGATCATTAATAAGGAACCTGAGTGGAAAGATATATGGATGAGGCATGCTTCCTAAGATTTGTAACTCTTCAGTAAGAAGTATGTTGCGTTATAGAGTAAAAACTGTTTATTTTACATATATAGTTGAAAAGGAGTTGGACGTTTTGAATAATCAATGTCTTAGAAAGTTTATAAACAGTTATAATGCCGCAAAATTTAGAATTGTCGATATTCAAATCATGATCAAGAATTCATTGTTTATGCTCTCATAATTAAGTGGTGAGGCAAGGTTTATATATAATAGCTCAACTGCTTTTGATGTACAAGTTACATTGGCTTTTGTTCTAGGAATTTACATTTTCATGCTCGTGAACAGTATTCAACAAGACTAAGCAAAAATACAGTCAAACTAGTAAATGACATAAAACTCAATCATATAGTTGAAACTGGTCATCTTATCAGAATAAATCAATCGTTTTCGATTGTTTATTCTACCTATGACTAGCGGCAAAAATCTGTGTTACGGTTCTTCAGATGATAGAATCAATCACTAATCGTATTAGAAACAAAATCCTTGTGTACAAGTAATCATGCAGAACTACTTCTTTTACCCTTGAGAATATCAGATCAAACAGTTAAAAATTATCTTTATTATAAGATGATCTCATTCATCTACCTGTTGTACATATATTCAATTAAATATAGTTGTGTGAATATTGGTTGTAATTTTGTTGCTAGTGATCATCAGCAACTGATCTCGGCTAGATTTCAACAAAAACCACAAAGTATTAAAAAGCTGTTTCCTTCTAGTATGAGACTGTTTAGCGTCAATCAACACCCTCTACTTCCATCACAAATACAACACAAGACCTTTAAATCTCAAACTAATCATTTTGACACTAACAAGTTTTCTTCACTGACAAACCCAAGTGATATGTTGTGAATGTGAAAACATATTCGTGCTTTCAACGAAACTACTTAAATGAGTTATTAATTAATTTATATTTAAAAATATGGAACCTGAAAAGAACTTAACGAAAAAAATATTCTTCGTTTGTGTACCTTGGCTTAAAATGTATTTTATTGAACTATTAGGCTACTGAGTAATATCTACATCAGACAGTAGTATATATCAATGCATACGTTGTTGTTGATAGACTAAATAAATAAGGAAACGATAATGTACCAGATAGACTTTCAGAAGAACTATGCAGTAAATCATTCAATATTGAGACAGTATTCACTACCTTCTCACTTTTCAAAAGTTTGAGTTTGCAATTACTTCATATAGATTCACTGTATCCATGCGTCAAATAAGTGCATTTTCTTCTATTATATCACATTACCAGCAGATTTCAGAGTATGTAAATCTTATGATTGGGATAATTGTTAATTGTTCTATTAAAAATGAAAGTAGCAACTAATTTCAATGCTAATTAATCATATATGCAGAATTGAAAGTTGTTAAACTTTCCATTGTTTAGTCAAGTATTGACAAGTTTTTACATAGTCTCAGATCAGTTTGATTGATAAATCAGAATCTTATAGTACATACTATCATATAATGTTATCACTGAATATTCGTTTTCATTATCTGATTATAATATGGTTCTGTGGATTGTTACTCATTACCGACTTTTAAGTAAAGTATAAATAGGTATGAGTCTAACATTAAGGTAAAGAAATTGATTTGACTGGTGATGGATTTTACTGTTAACCTAATAAAGTGGTGTTTGGGGCATGGTGGAATTTGAACCAGTGTACTTGGAGATTATATCCCAATACTCTACTGGTTTAGATACATGGTTTGAGTCAAAGAACAATATACGCGGTCAATTACACAACCAATGGATCAAATCAACTGTAAAAAAAAAACAAAGTTACGTCTTCATAGATTTTATGAGATGCATTGTTTTATTTTTGTTTTTTCTTTCTAGAATAAACAACTCCAACTTATATGCGAGAAAGCTACAGAAGCTGCAAAACATGCAGTAGAATTGCAAAAGTCTAACGATATGCTAAATAATTATTGTACAGAATTGAAAAAGAAGTTAAATGATTTGCATGATGAATTAGAACGAATGGTAAGATAATGATAACTGTTATTGTACCCTATGTATATGTATTGATTGAAAACCACTTAGTAATTGGTTCTACAAAAGATCAGTTACAACCTGAGGAATTTCATATAGATTGTTCCGATTATTATTTTCAATAGAGCAAGAACAATTATTTATATAGAATAAGATGAATTCATTTTATTTCGTTGGCCTTCCTCTTCTTCGTTTCCAACAGGGTTCCATGTTAATGCTTGTGTCCTGATGTAGTCTGATGATTTCATTAATGTATGTCCTATCTGTAATTAGGATAAGCTTGTATTTTCCCGTTGATTTGTAATGGACTAAAACTGGTCAGTCTCTGTTGCCATATGTGCATCCTGAGCGGATTGCCTCGATATAGCTTTATTATACAAGTTAAATATTTAAGTTGGATTGTGACTGGCAAGTAGAATCCAGGACGCGCATTTCGTCCTATTTGGGACTCATCGGCTGGATGTACCTACATCCCAATGTTAACGTTCACACTGGGATCCGAACTCAGTCCATTTCGTGTCGAACGCCACCGCGTTCACCACTAGGCTACTGTGTCCGGACAGTCACACTTGTGCAACGGGCATATATATGTAATTAGGATAAACTTGTATTTTCCCGTTGATTTGTAATGGACTGAAACTGGTCAGTCTCTGTTGTCATATGTTCTATCCATTTCCAGCGTCTTTCCCTAATATCCTATTTGGCTGGAAGTTGGTTTGTCCTCTCCCATTAAGCTATTACACAACAATAAAATTAAAAGACGGTGAGAAATACTTGAGAATGATATGAATTAAGCTCAGTGATTAAACTTAAAGTGATATGATGTTATAAATAAATAAGTTAGACTTAACAATCTGAAAACGGTGCTGCAAGGAAAAATTAAATCTGATCTGAAGAGAAATTATGTTAACGTAATAATTTAAATTTGGAGAAATAATAATGGTGATGATGCATTGATATGAAAGTTAAGTTATCAAGGTAAAGCAGGGCTTATAATTGTTTCTTCTTGGACACACAAGTTTGGTTTCAGTTCTTTAATGGTAGTTGCTTCAGCATATTTTAGATTTGAAATATTTTACCTGTTGAACACTTTGAAGGATTCAGTGATGTCAATCCGGTGTCCTGTGTCAATCAAATGTTTAGCGATTACGCTGTTGTGTTTTTAATCCTATGAATCGTAGATTTTAGGAGACATGTTCATTAAAACGTAAGTAGGCCCCTCTTCCTGTTCTGCCAATGTAACTGCTTCTGTAGGTACACGTAAATTTATACAAACAGTTTGCAGTAACATGAGATGGATACCTGTCGATTTTCGAGGATTTATTTAATAACTTCTTAGACCGTAATACTTAGTGACACGAATTAGGATTACACAAACAATATCAACTTCTAGAAAAGTGCAGGTAAACCATGTTGATAAGTGTCAACTGGCATGAAACCACGATCAAACAGGGTTCCCTGATTACTAATTCCAATCACTATAAATGTGTATATGTACAGTAAGTGTTTACACAATGTTAATTTGACATCATTTTATTTCCAGGTTTGAGAGTAGCCAACACTCCACCACATTGCCGTTGCATTTGCCTGATAATCAGTAATGAATATGTTAACTTTAACAACTACAAAAGTTGTATTTAACACAAATTGGTCGGAGGCAGTTTGTATCGAAGACAAGAGAGTACTAAATAGCTATTTTTGACTACTTAGTAGTGTGCACTTATTAATCCATCTGGGATTGAACCTATAATATTTAGGTCTTGTTAAGAATGCTTGATTACCAGCGTCATTGGGAGGCCGATTGTAGGATGCTTACCATAATCAATCTGTAACAACGTCAAACTCTCAACCAGTCCCGATTATTACAGTTTTCCTAAGTACACAACCACCTGAATCACTTCCACTTTATAATTGAAAACTTTATTCATAAAATCATCTTTCACAATAACTTTTTCTTATTTATATCATACTTATACTAATATAGCTTATAACTACTTGTTCCAGACCATGTATAATCACCATGGGTAGTGTTGTAAAATTCTGAAATACGAATCTTAACAATATTGTTTGTTTGGTTCTATTGATAGTAAAGAATAGTAAACACTATATATATATATATATATATATATATATATATATATATATATATATATATTGACCTGCCAAAAATGTCTTGCTTTATAAACATTTAACTTGTGGATATTCAGAAAATGCATATACCAAAAGTTTATAGTCACTGATTAGTTACTAGTCGTATTTATTGAAAAAAATGTTAATGATTATTGTTGTTCTTTTAATATCACCTTTCATACATTAATATGGGTTATGAATTAATTTTTATGGTAATCATATCATTTTTCTTTTGAAGAACACAATAGAGGAAGAAGAAAACAATATGAACTATCATCAAAGTATTACTTAATTTATTAAATACATAGATTTATAATAAATTATTAGTACTAGTTAATAGATATAGGCAATAAGTTTAAGGAAACATTCTTTATAATCTATATTATTGTCTATAAAGAATGACTTCTACATAACTATAACGGTTTGACATAGGATTGAATACTCGGTATAATGTAGTTAACAAATTGATATGCCTATAAATAAATGAAACTAAAATACAGGAAAGAGTTAATCAAATTGTTAGAAACCATTTATGTGTTTCCGATCAAAATATTTTTAAAAAAATTAGTGAATTGACATTCAAGTACAAATCAAATGTTTACTTCATCTTTATATACACTCAATATGATAAGGAAATCGATGAAGATTGTTGTTTTTAATCTAAACTCTTAAATAAAACACTTTATTAGTGATTTATTAGGTGACAGGCCTGACAGTGTGATGCCTGAATACTAAAAAAGGATATGTAACTTCTTTATATTGTAGTTTTGTAACCAAATCATAGATTATTTGTTAATAATGATTTCATATACTGTTATGAATTTTCACTACCAATCTGTAACGAATTCAATTAATTAGGACTTAATACAAATCTCCATAAACCACCTTAATTCAATTATAATTATTAGCTTACTAGTGACTAACTCCAAGATGTTCCTGAACTTTTAGAGAGAAGTCGTAACTGGTAGAGTTCAAACTTGTCAAGAGTGAAACAGTTATCATCTATGACAATGGATGATCATCGAGCTATATCACAAATTGATGAAAGTGGGAATCCACCTTTAAATGCCGGTCGGCCCAGTGGTGTAGAGTGTTAGGCGTTCGCCAACCTGAAGCTCCTGCGGTGAAATCTATGGTATGCTATTCTGAACAGTCACATATTCAAACTAAGCAACTGTCTAGTTCTAGCTGCTTTCCAATGGTATCTTACCCACATCAATCTATGATAAATTCAATCAACACCAATCCCCGTAAACCATCTTAATTCAAATCTATTAATTCTAAAAACGTTATGAAGTACATATATGAATCTTATAGAGGTTATTCACAATTTCAAAATTGTATATATGCATCAGATTAACCAGTTACCAACTAACACAAAACGAAGTCCATATCTTTTTGTTGAAAGTTTCCAACTATCTAACAGATAAACTGCTTCTTTTTGAATGCCTAAAAAGTAACCTGTTGATTGTTTGTATTTACTCGTATTTGATTGAAAATTCCGACAACTATTCAGTTCTTACTGCATATTACTTAAAACCAATAAGGATTTTAAATCGTGCACATTTGTCTTTGATTAGTTACTTCAAGTGGTTAGCCCATGTATTTGGATACATGGCAACTATCACACAGCTCAACAGTTTTTATTCAATCAAAATAAATCAACATGTAATGGCTTGATTATTATGTATTCCAGTGTAAAAGAGTAATAATTGTAGTTGTGGATATAAAAATTAACAATATGCTATTTAGTAGTTATTATCATTAATGTAATTGGGTGTTGCTGAGATTGTTGAATGTTAATTTCATATCACAGATTGATCTGAATTGGTCAACTATTAACCATCATGAGTTTGATATCTAGTAGAGTCGCGGATACGCACTGTGGAAAAACCTCATATTATGACCAAACAGCTATCTAATGTTTCCTGGTGGTTAACAGTTGTCTAATTTACAACGATTCGTTATATCAAATTACGATTATTTGTTAGTTGTTTTTAATGTTTTATCATTAGCTGGGTTATCCGGAACTTAATCAGTGTTTAGTAAGTGTAGGGTATACATCTTATACTTTCCCCACATTTTAAGTGTAATCAGATGCACATGAAGGTGTAGTTTTATCACTACCGTTATTAATTATAATAATAGTTTATATCTTTATATTGGGAACGAGCCATTTTACAGGTAAGATCAACAAAGTATGATAGATCACCTCAAAGTTAAGCTGTCACGAATTGGACTGAAATAAATAGTTATCTTGATATTAGAAGCACAATAATTCAATTAAATATCCTAGTAGTCAGCAATGAATAGTAGTTTCTATGCATTTGAGTAAATTAATTGAACACTGTAGACTAAGAAACCCAAAATAATATTTACTGATTGTAATGTGCTCGTAAATGATGTGACTGCTGATAGGGTTACAGATTATATAAAAGGGATAAAATACCAGTTAATTAATTTTGTTGTACGAAGTCGACAGTATCCAGGACATAGTTTTGGAAGTAAGTTCAAGAAATTAGTTTCATGTAGAGTTCCAAGTAGAATATGTATCTATACTCAAATCTGTCATTAATAACCTACACAGTGATGCTGAAAGAGAAACAGATTAAAAGATAAGCAGCATAAAATTAATACCATTGGATGATTAAATGCTATGGTGTACTATGGCCTGCTAAATCATTAATTAGTCCATTAAATACTCGAAACGGTATTAATAGATAAGTGGCCCCTCAAGTAAACTGGACAAACTAAAAAGCTCAATGAAAAATGTAGGGATGCAGCAAATTAGGATAGATTCGGACTAATGTGACGAGAGCAAAGGAAATTTACAGGATAGTTGTCAAAAGTATATTATTAGAAAACCAAGTGGATTCAACTTCCAAATTCCTCTTACTTGGTGTTTGCATTTCAGTGAAGAGTATCTGTGTCTGAGTATTCATATATTAATTAGTCTTGTGACGAAAGCATCATCAAATTAGAGTCATGTGTATGAGTAATTGAAAATTTGATAACAGTGAGTAAAATTAGTATCCTGAATTTGGCACTTCAATAGTAAACAAAATATGGGGCCACAGAGACATTCCTGGGTTGGGTATATCACCTTCACTATCATCTTAGTTGGTCAGTAACACCACCCTTCTGTTTATTGTGCTTTCCATTTAGAATGTCAGGCAGTTAGACAGGCGCTGTTGTGGGCTTCTGGGTTCATCAGTTTAACTTCACATTTAACGAACATTAAATTGTGTTGATTATCATTATTAACCATACTTATGAATTATCTCATAATAATTTAAAATAATATTACTCTGCTAAGTCACTTGAACTTGAAGGATGAGAAATTACCTTAGTTTCTGCTTTCGATAGACCGTTCAAATTTTCTGTACCTATGGCAGAACTGGATCATTGATACCCTATCCATTACGCTACATGTGCTGTCGTTCTATCACACACATATACTATTGTTCGAAGCAAATCGGTATTCACAATACCGTTGGGATTATCACAACCTGATCAATGGAATTTAACTGGGCTAACAGACTAGGCATGGATAGGCTGTAGATAGATGATGTTTGTATTGTCTGTTGATTGATAATGAACAAAATTCAATTCCCCCCCACCAACGAGACTATAAACCACAGTCTTCTGATAAGTAGACAGATGACAACATGTAAATGTAATATACAACTCAAACAACATAAAGCATGATATCTGTTCACTCAGACTACGGACTTTATTCCAAATTGATCGGTTACTATGATAGATTATTCAGTATGATCTTAGTTACTACTCAATGACCAATTGATCTAGAGCTGAAGATTCTAAAATTATTTGAATATACACCATGTTCTTTATCTTTAAAGTATTTTAGCAAAATATTTTGTGACTGATGAAAACTTATTGACCTATACATACTGTACAATTGGTTGGTTGTAAAAACTTGTAGTAAGAAATTAATTAAAACGGTTAATACTGAATTAGTAATATTTTAACACATGTATTCGTCATGTAACCATATGAGTATACATTCTTCTTTGAGTGACAAATAGACATGAATGCTGCCAGTTTGATTCCCTGGTACAGTCAGCGGTACGATCTACTGAAGAGTTCTATGCTAGTATTAAACAACTGTCTAATTCTATCTGGTTTTCATTAGTACTCAACCATCATCATTCTGCGAGTACATCAAACAACAAATTAGATACCAATAACCACAGAAGCCACCTTAAATCAACAAATGAATTTTATTTGTATATTTAAAGGAAATGTTTCAGATAAGGAAGTAACTGAGTGTATATCGCATAGGTGTATAAACAAGTTCATAATACAGAAATGAAACTGATTAAAGATGTTATTAATCAGTGTTCCTATCATACTTGTTCTAATTATAAGCCGTAAATGTCAGCATAAAAATAACCATTCTTTTATCTAGTCCTCTGTGGTTTCATATATTGGTTTGTATCATAATTTAAATGGGATGCATCATAGTCTGTTAATATTTGGTATAGATCTACATGTGATTACCTATTGGAGGTTAAAAATGATGAACAGTAATGGTATGTGGAGAAATAAACGGTTAACCCTACAGAGTGTATTAATATATTTGGTAAATACGACCCGTTTTCGTGATGGTTAACACTCCTCAGTGAGCCCTGCCTACGATCCCAAGGGAGGTAATGTTTTCTTTCAGATTTGGTTCCTTGTTGCTCAGTTTCACATTCCGAGATATTATCAATGAGCTAATCAGGCCTTGACTGATTTTTTTGTAAGACTGCACAAATGACTGATTACTAAGTGGTGAGGTGGATAGGACACATCGCGATAATCATCAAAATTCATCACAAGGCAAGAGCTAACTTGGAATCCTCAGGTCTAAAAGAAAAGAGGAGGATCAAATAATACATTGCGTCTGGAATCCGGAGGAGTGGCAGACATAAAAAGAATGAATGCACTTGAGAACAGCTGGAAAGGAGATTTGAGGATAAAGTTAGTTAAACATTCCTCATCAGTGACCTCTGCTCCATTTGGGATAACAGACGAAGGAATGAATTCCATTCTACTATGTATATATCATTACGTCCACTTCATTCTAGGAATATGTTATACCCCGGAATTTTTAATGGTGTACTGAATAATGTCATTATTTTATTCTAGCTCATATTGACAGATTCATTCTTAAATTATTCCAGTGTCATACATAATCAAGCTAAAATCACAACGTTAAATATTCCTAATGTAGTTTACGTTGGATAATGAACATCCGGAAGCATTTTTATTCCAAGAAAAGAAATGCCAATCACTAGCTGAAAGTTATGGCATTGTCTAGTTCAATGGCTATTCTGTCTAAATATATTCTAGTCAGAAAAACTAAATATTTAAAACTAATACAGATCAGGACAGTGCCACCTATCACATAAGCTGACTATAGTAAATTCCCATTAGGCAAACATTTTTCTGCTTATCTCCAAGCTGTCTCACTCCTAATTACACACTCACCTTTCTTAGTACACACCAATTTCCTGAAATTTTCTCATCATTATTAACCTAATAATGTCCCTCTTAATTCGCACGAATTCTTTATCATTATTATCGCAGTTACCCTGACAACAATTCTCGTATCACGTACAACATAACATAATTATTTTAGTATTCTTATCTTCGCGACTTATCCGATATGCTATTTTGCTTATTACGTTATTGTCTTCACATGATTTAATTTATTCATGTAGTATTAAATGTAACTCAACAACTTATGATAATTATTTATTAGTTTTCCTACTTGTATTTTAAATGACCTTTTAGACTGAAAACCGACAAATTTTGGATATTGAACTGAGATGTGTTGTGGAGATAGGTATTAAGTTTAGTTGGTTGAATACGTCACAGATTTATGTTGGTAGAGTATCATTGGAAACCAAGGAGAACTGAACAGCTCTTGCGTCTTAGTGTGGGACTCCTTAGTAATGCACACCACAGATTCCATCCCACGAGTTTCAGGTTTGCAAAGGTCTAACACACTACACCATTGGGCTGACAGGTACCCAATCGTGGAATTTCCACTTTCATCAATTTGTGATATGATTCGACAACCATCGATCGTCAGTTGTGATAATTGTCTCACTTTCGCCAAGTTTGCAGAGGGTTAGACATTCACCAGCATGAAGCTCCTGAGGTAGAATCTAGTGTGCATGCTGCTGAGAAGTCCTATATTAAAACAATACAGCTAACCAGTTCTTCCTGGTTTTCAATTTTATCTTACCAACATCAATCTGTGACGAATTTAATCAACTAAATTTTGGACATATTAAACCAGTACCAGATATAAAGGTTCACCATTCTAGTGTGCATCATTGTCTAACTATGTAATTCACCCAACATATTTATGCATGTACGCCTTATTTCGGACAGTGTAATACAATTTTTTATTGATTTATAACTCCATGAGCTTGCTGATGAAGTTATCGAAAGGTATTGAGTTGATGTGTTTTGTGGAAAATATTACTAAGTTTGGTTGATTGGATTCTGCTGGCGGGATCGAGGATATATACTACTGAAAAGGATCCTACTAAAATGAAATAGTCGTTTAGTGTTATCATATTTTCAATGGCACATCAATCCGTCGCGAATTCTATCTAATAAATCAAATAAATGTATTTAAGTACATTTAATTGACAGATAATTATTCAGTTGTTTGTATTCGCCACAGATCAAACTCGGTTGGATACCATTTTAAACCAGAGAATAATCCAATGAAACCATCTCAAATTAGATAATTATTTAATCAAAACAATAAATGTTATGACGATAAATGAACTTTTAAGAAACAAATGATAACCCCCCTCCCACCTCACCACTGAACGTGCCATTAGTGTTTACAATTGAAATTTATTCATTTAACTGTTTCATCATGAGGTATAAAGTATATTTTACTTAGTTTGACATGTCATTTTATCACTTCAATATTATTCATTAATTTAATTGAATTGAAATGATTTTCAGGGATTGGTATTAATTCGAAATTGATTGAATTTATCATAGATTGATATTAGCAGGGCACCACTGAAAACCATGGACTCCTCAGTAATGCACACTCTAGATTCCACTCCAAGGGCTTTGGGTTGGCTAACAACTAACTCTTTGCATCACTGGACAAGTATCTAACAGGAAAATTCTCAATTACATTTGTCTTCTTTTAAACTTTTATCTTCATTTTTGTAGTCTATTCGAAATGAAGAATTAAGTCGGGAATTACTTCATCAAACAATTCAACAAAAATCTATATTGACATTCTTGACAAATAAAAGTGCCAATGAAAAAATGCCAACATTTGAGAAAGAATTAAATCGTCTTCATGTGATGCTTGATAAAACACATTTTCTTAAGAAAAACCCAAAAATTAGTTCACATGTAAGTTGCATCAGTAAAATCAATGTAAAGAATATGTACTTTGTGATAAATTCTTTTTAGATTATGTAATTGTGAATCATAATTTACTGAATATAACGGTTCACGTTTAGTTAGAATGTACTTTTTACTTCAAAGTTTGAACCATCACGCGCATAAATAGGCTTAGTAAGCAAATCTGATACACCTGTGTACAATGAAGTAAGCAACTAATCAATTATGGAAATGACATAAACGTGGAACAATGATAATCGGATAATAAAAACTGAAAATCGAAGGGGATATGAAATCCATAACCCCTCCCCTGCCTTCGATGGAAAAGTACAGTCTATGTTCTTGGTACCTTAGTTTAGACTAGAAATTTAATTGGATTTACTTATGCCATTTTCTAATTACAGATCCATGATCGAGATGATACCTTCTTGGCACATTGGCATTTTCTACCCTATCCTGACAGGCTCGCCAAATATGTAACGGTTTGTGTATAACAATAAGATACTTTGTGTCCCAGAGTGTATAGAGTCACTTGCATAAGAAAATCTAGTTAAAAAAGAGTGTGAGCAGATGATTTAGAAAGTACATCAAATGCATTTGCATTTAATGATGACAACAGTATAGAAAGTGATACAAATGTAAAACACTGACAGTAACGATGGCACTAGAAACTGGAAATAGAATGAGATCTGAAGTCTGTAACACTTATTAAAGTGTGAATAGTCAACATTAAGGCGTATAAACAAAGTACTGTATATGAATTTAGGTTTGTTTGTTAATTGTTAATGTTGATCTAATAGTGATTATATCATGTTGAAATTACATAAATTTATGCGTTAATTGGCATTACATGATTAATAATTAAAATGGTACACAACTAAATGACATAGGACGATATATTAACGATCAAATCAATTGTTCGATCATATATTACGTAATACATAAAATGATATCAAGTATGAAAATTTTAAGGTGAGGTAGGCAGGTAGACATTTATATAAGATTAGTTGTAACAATAGATAGAACTATATTTAGACCAAATGTATGATGTAAGAATTACGTAATACATGAAATAATGCGAACTAAGTTGGATTTGAAGAAGTGAAGTGATATTAATATTTACGATTATTACTACTATTTGATTATATACGTCACACATTGATGTTAGCAGGGTACCATTGAAAACCAAGGAGCACTTGGCAGCCCTTTCGTTCCAGTGTGGAACTCCTCAGCAGTTCGCACCCTAGATTTCACACTAGAAAGAAATGGCTGTCTACTGATCTCTGGTTTCCAATCATAACCAGACAACATCAATCTGTAACGTATTCAGTCAAAGAAAAATGCCAATCTCTACAAGAATAAGCATCTTAATTCACTTATTATTATTATTGCTATTATTATTATTAATGTTATTACTACTAATAATAGCATTCAAGTCCCAGCTGTAATCATTTTTTGATATAGCATGACGATTATTCAAAGGCATCCTTGATGACTATCTCATTTCCGGCTAGTTTGAACTTCCTCATAAATGGGGTTAAATGTTGATTAACCTCTGTGTCAACTAATTGAAACGCCGACCGTACTATGTGTTGCCGATAATCCCAAACATGTTGATGTCTAGGAATTTGACATGTGGAAGATTGATTGAGGACTGATGTGTATACTGGTTATATAGGAACGCTAATTCGAATTAGTGTTATTTTAAGTTACTTAATAAATACGCATACAATTAAGTTTACAACAATTAGTACCTTAGATACTGAAATTTCTGTCATACTTCATTTGATACTTTATCAACTTAATACGTAACAGTGTAGCCATTTTAAAACCTTGATGACGTTACTGTTAAACGGTGCACTGAATTAAGCTAGGTTGTGACTGGTAAGCGGAATCCCGGACGCGCGTTACGTCTTACTTGGGACTCGTCACATAGATGTACCTGCATCCCAGTACTGGTATTTACACTAGGACTCGAACACAGCTCGTTTTGGGCAAACGCCACAGAGTTCACCACTAGACTACTGAATCCAGACAGTCACTCTTGTGCAACGGGTGTATACGTAATTAGGAATTTGTAACTTCCAGTTGATTTGTTATGGACTTAAACAGCACTCGTGGTTTATCGTTATATCGAAGCTATCCGCTCAGGACGCACAAACAGCAACAAAAACTGACCTGCTTAAGTCCATAAGAAATCAACAGGAAGATACAAATTCATCCCAATTAGTGTATAGATTTACTGAATTTATTCTCTGAGTTAGTGCAATTAATTTGGCTGTAGCCGCACGTCTAGTGAAATCTAGAAACTACTCGACAGATATCAAATTAGTGCGTGGCTACTCAACAGTTTTCTTTTCAGCTATCTAACCTAAAGCTTACAAGCCTTGTAGAGATTGCTTATCCTTCTGACCACTAAGTCTACATTCATTAGTTTGAATTCATAGCTTTTACCAATTCTTATTATTTCGAGACAATACTAAAAACTGTTCCAAATTATCTTTAATCATTTTACATTAAATCAAACTGTATCAAAAGACGAAGTTACTTCTTCTATTTAGCATGCTCCAAATCTACCTGATACAATGAAATTAAAAATTAAAGGCTAGACAACAATGTGTTCATTATCCACTATCTAGTGATCAGTTCGTTTAACCTTTTTTATTAAAATACATGAAAAATGACTTCATGTACTTCATCTGAAAAATTATCAAATTCGTTGGTTAGACAACCTTGACTTGGTGGGTTGGCGGAGAACTTTCCAGAACAAATGCTTCATAAATAATCTTGATATAGGAAAGATGTAGGTCAAAATTGAAATAGTAGACATCAAATTTATTGCTGAATGATAACTATGAAATAAGACGACATAGTGATAAAAAAAGAGTAGATGCGTAAAGCATGTATTAGTTGAATAAAAGGCGTCAAAACCAGACAAACAACGATAATAAATGGTGGGAGGGGAGAAAACTATAATATGAAGTCAGGCATATTACGTAACGAAGTTTTGATCGCAAAATTAACAATGGTAATGAAAATTAATGCTGTCTCATTTTAGTTCATTCCGCTTTATTTCCTTCTATGAATTTTCGGTAGATTAAAAATAATCAGTCAAACAGCTATTATTCACTTCTGTGGGGTATTCATCAAAAATTACAATCAGTTATCGTAAGCTAAATATCGGAGGTCACCTGACATATGCTTCATTCTAAAATGGGACTCTACATTAAATAATAAAAGTGTAAATTACATCAACTAATCACTTCGAAGTAATCGATACCAAGAAGTCGTACTAATCAAGTTTATAAAATGATCACCAACTTACACTATTCAAAATAATTATATACTTTACTTAAAGTTGGACGATTTATGCAAATATAGATTTGATGTAGTTTGTCGAAATCGGTATTAAGTTTAGTTGATTGGATTCGTCACAAATCCATGAAGGCAGGGTACCATTTAGAACACTGGATAGCTGTTTCGTCCCAGTATACAACTCCGAAGCAGTGCCCACTCTATATTACACGTCAGAAGCTTCAGGTTGGCGAATGTCTAACCCCATTCATACTTAGAATGAGACAGTAATTACCAATGACAATCGACGGTCGTCGCACAAATTGATGAGAGTTTGAATTCTACAATTGGATCCCGGTCGGCCTAGTGGTCTAGAGTGTTAGACGTTAGCAAAAAAGAAGCTTCCGGGGAATGGAGACTAAGATGAGCATCACTGAAGAGCCCAATACTGGGAAAAAACATCTATCTAGTGCTCTTTGGTTTTCAATGGTACCCTGCCGACATGGATCTGTGACGAATTCAACCAATTATACAAATATATTTGAATAACTGCCTTGTGAAATATAGTGCAGTACAATATCAGTTTTTAAACCTAAAAGCAGAATTCCTGCTGGTTATTTTTATTTTTATAGTATCAAACTAGTTACTTACTGATGTATTTCTGCACAGCAACAAATACCATATGAGTTGAGCTAAAATGGGTTCTAAAATGAGTAATACTAATAATAATATAGTTATATATTAGTCAGACACATTAAACGAGCCCCCCAAATTCACATTTCTGTTTTTCACGAATGACGCCTAAATGTCATAACTTGACAGCTGTCCAAATAATTAAAAGTAATACTCAATTAGTTGGTGAGATGCATTTGCCAACAAGCGTTAA
Organism: Schistosoma mekongi; assembly: GCA_034768735.1. NCBI lineage: Eukaryota > Metazoa > Platyhelminthes > Trematoda > Strigeidida > Schistosomatidae > Schistosoma > Schistosoma mekongi. Next base: position 14,473,351 of record CM068305.1, read on the forward strand.
GCAGACAATGGGTTGTAATTGAGTGTTGCGAAGATTGTCGATTATTTGTTTAATATCACAAATCAGTCTGAGATTGCTTTCAGCAGTGTATATCGATGAATCCACCAGGGATTTAACTCATCATCTTTTGGCTCCGCTGAGAATGCTTCACCATTAGACTACTGAGCCAGATCTCAAAGGTTGATCTTTTTGACTCAGTCAATTAGCGACGTATTTACGTGACTTCATTCATACATACAGATAGGTAACAACCACACACCTGGCACGGTTGAACTCCACTGGTCAAGTTTTCTCACTAGAACTCTAAGACGTACCTCGAGAAGTTAATCACTAGTTTGCTGATGTCGTGGTCTAATGGCAAGCCATTCACCATGGAGCCAGAATGTTCTGGGTTTGATCCCCGGTGGGGTCGTGTATTCATATTGCTGGAGAGTTTAATCTGAGGGTAAAACTTATGTTAGATCATCCCTGGTTTTTAATGGTGGTGTATTTCACACTAATTCATGGTATCAAGTGCATATATGGGGTTTCTGGTGGTTTAAATTGATATGGATAAAAAGCTTTATAACTTATGTACATTATTATCACTGCTATATGAGGTCATTCATTTGGAGCTTTTGATCTAAAGCGTTTCATAATATTACACACTCGCAAGTTGCCGTTATTAGTACATAATAATGGATCATCATATTTGCTCAGACTAAAATTTCATTAATTTTCGTTTTTTTCAAATTTTCCTATGGTTTCAAGATGGGGATGATTTCCTAGTGTTACGAATAGTTTACTGTAGGAACTGGAAACTAGAAACAATAGATTTGCCAAACTCAATGAATTTTGTAACTCTATAGTGGTAAACATTTAGTGGTTCTCCAAACTCTAATTATGAACTGCATACTTTATGTTTAATTGAAACAATTTTGCTATCATCATTTCTTGAATGAACGAATTCAGAAACTACCTAGTAACTCATTCTATAATATTGCTATTAATTTACGTATACTCTGAAATAAAGATTACATGTCATCATATTAATAGTAATAATAAATAATATCATACTAATCTTTTGAATAAATCTACTTTTATAAGAATTTATATCATAAAGCATTTTTAATAGTTTGTTCTAATTTACTACTCAATATTGAGTTCAGTAATATTATTTGATAAAATATAAATAAAGAAGGAAAGCGAAATTATAACAGTTCATCTAACACTAAAAATAAAGTATTATGCATTACAATATTAAAAAAAACTATTTGGAAGTTTATATTGTCAGGGTTACTAGTTGTTCATGTTGATAATTTTGGTACCATTTCTGCATAGATACTATTGTGTTTCTGTGTTGAAATGTCTAAGTCTATAAAATATCAGAAGTATGTGAATAGTAATTTCGACACTATTTTGTAGCACTATATTACAAGCCATAGTATGTATATTATCATATTGGATTGTATTTTCTACGTGCAACATTATATTCATTATAAATTATCTTTTTTTTCAAATACACTGCTATCAACTAGCCTGAAACATCTGAATGGAAAACTAACATAGTCAATAAAAATCCTGAGCCTAAAATTCAACGGTAAGTGGAGTTTTCAAGTGTTTTCAACATATCATATAATCTGTAGTGATTGGCATTAAGTTTAGTTGGTTGAATTTGTCACAGATTGATGTTGGTAGGGTACCATTGAAAACCATAGAGAACTGGACAGCTGTTTAATCTGAACTTAGGACTACTCAGCATCGATTACCATAGATTCCATCTCATGAGCTTCAAGTTGACGGACGCCAACTAGAAAGATCGGCATCCAATAACAGAATCAGCATTTTCATTAATTTGTAGTATAGTAAGACAACAGTCAATTGTCATTGCTGATTACTATCCCACTCGTGACACGTCTGAATAGGGCTTCGCATTCAACAACCTGAAGCTTCTAAGGTGGGATCCGATGTCCTCACTGCTCAGGAGTCGTGCTAGGACGCAACAACTATCCAGTGCTCTCTGGATAGATTGTTTATAAAATAAGTGATATATATTTGTAAAATTCCAATCAGTAAAAATTAAAATTTCTGACGTTTCGCGGCTTAGCGAAAGTCGCTTCTTCAGAGAAATGAAAACTGAATTGAATTAACACAAGATTAAATAATACAATGGAACAAATCAAAAACAAAATAAACTGGTACAATGAAAATGCTAGTTTGATCGTGTCATGCCAAGTCATTATAGGTCAAGGTGGCTTGAAATGAGACATGTATGTAAATGTTAGTGTGATGTGAGAGGAAAATATGTGAATATGTGAAAATAAAATTGTATGCTCATGTGTATGAAATTTGATGTACTTTAATTGTGGTTGGTTGGATAGAAAGTCCATGTTGGGTGAATAGAAAGGCCTTCCTTTTTGTTAAGTGCAGTTGGATTTAACAAAATGTGAAGCGCCTCAGCTATTCGTTTTTCCTTATAATTGGGAAAACCTTTTTGAATAATTCAGATATTTTTAATATCGAACTTATGGTTGTGATAGATAGCATGTGCAGACTGCTATTGCTGATTTAATTTGTAATTTTTCAAGTTCAACAGGATTATTAGGAGGTCGTTTAGTGCTTTGTGGATTTCAATAGTACGCAGACATCATCATTCTGTCATGAATTCAGTCAACTAAACTTAGTATCATACAAATATTCACATAATTTTTAACCTTTATGATTTCTTGTTGCTGGTTAGATCGTTATGTTGATGATTCCTATTGTAAACTCAAACTGTGCAATTTATACAACCTAATTTTAAAATCAATTCAAACATGTACTGCTTTGAATCATATCAGTTCTAATGTTGGTTTTTATAAGTTATAACATTTTCACAACGAAACAAATAGTTCGATTGGGATGGTTATTTTTGTGGTGATTGGTTATTTTATATGATTGAATATAGCACAGATTGATGTTAGCAGGGTACCATTGAAAACCAGGGAGCACTGGACAGATGTTTCGTTCTAGTGTGGACGATCGTCGCGCTACATATCACAAATTGATGGAATTGGGAATTCTATTATTGGATTCCGACCCAGTGGTGCAGATGGTTACGCGTTCGTGTCAACCTGAAGTCCCTGGTGTGGAATCTGGGGTGCGCACTTCTGAGGAGTTCCACACTAGAACGAAACAGCTGTTCAGTGCTCTCTGGTTTTCAATGGTACCCTGCTAACATCAATCTGTGATATATTCAATCATATAAAACAAATAGTATCAATGAGCAAAAGTATTACAACATTAGCATGTTGTTATTTTTTTTTTCAAAGGAATAACGTTTATAACAATTTTTTTTTGTTTTAATATGTAAATCAATTAGCAAACTAATTTAATTGTTTTAGTTAAATTTCTTTATTAAAGCCCAAATAATAATAACAATACAAAGTACATTTTTGTTAAAATGTAACAAACTTTATAAAATTCATTATTCACTAGTATATCACTAACTAAAATCAAAACATACTAAACAAGATATTAAGTTAGTTTGTCTTAATTGTTATACAGTTAATAAAGTTGGATCATGACTAAGTACTAGACAAAGACGACTTTTATCACTAAACAATGCTAAATAGTTGCAAATAACTTAGTCCTATTGTATAACAGTCTCGATTTATATATCTAGGTGGTAATATCTCAAGCTGTAATAACGATCACTCAAATCCTCCTCCCTCACCTCCAATTCTTTAAATAACACTCTCACTGTCGAAAGTGTATTAATGCTTTGTTTACATAAGCCAATTACTACCAAACCTAGTTTAAGTAGAGGTCTTTATCAATTATCTTCGGAAAAAGTAACAAGTTTATCATCGGAACTATTATTACTACTAGTATTTTTTTCACTATAGAAAAATGAAACTGTATACACTGAATAGTTTGTCTAACTCTATTGCTGTTGAAATGAAACTATGCATTTCTTTTTTTTCCGTAATTTCTATGATAAACTGAAAGTGGAAAGCCTTTAATATCGAACCTGGTCGTGTATTGAAGTCTAAGACATGAATGATTGACAAATAGTAACAGTCCCTAAATTTCACTAGTCTAATAATAGTGCTATTAAATACTATTAAGAAGTTCGAAGTAACTAGAAGTTGATATGTTTTAGTTCCCATATTCAAATGAAGAGTAATAAAATGTTTAATATTTTAGAGTGAAATTCAAATTAGTAATGTAATTGTAGTCTACCTGGGTGGTTTGATCACGGAACTCGAGATACTTTTGTTGTGTAACCATTAAGACTAGCATTTGATTTTTCGAATCAAACAAGGTTGTTTGGTTTTTAGTGACAATTTTTCCTCCTTGATCACTCGTTTCTGAGATGGCAGCATCTTTGGTAAACACCATACATCCGTGATGTGTTAGCAGGGTTGGTAATACAGTATTACTTTTGTCTTACTGCTTTCTAGTCTGAATATTTTGTTCGGTAGAATTACATATTACGTAATATATTTGAAGTGATCAATACAAACCACTGCAAATTGTTGTATTACCTTAGTATGATATTCATGACCAGTACATATTTTCAATCTTACTGTGAAATGGTCCCAGGACATCAACTTGATCCTGTCTAAATCTTTAGCTGTGAAGGCTGCACGCTTAGTTTTAATGAATTCAATACATAATGACCACCTAATAATGTGTTAGCGATTGTGAGAACGTATTTGGACTATGTTTAGTTTAATAAAAACTTGGTGGTGAATTTAAGTAAATATTTATGGTTATAGACAAATCGGCATTTTCAATGTAAACAAGCGTATTTATGACAAGTAGTGGAATTTAGATTGCATATTTCATTTTATTTGAAACTAGAAGACTAGGTAGATTTACACTGCATTATTGATATTCACATTAAAATTCGAACTTAGTGACTATTGTTTCAAATTTCAGTGTATTTAGTCATTCCAGCATATCAATTTCTTATGATAGCCTATACTAAACTGGGCCATCTTTGGAGCTGTTGTGATGTGGGCATGTTTGTAAAAAGATCGAGTGTATAACGGTTCGATGAGAGTGGTTTTAGTCTGTGCTTCAGAAAACTGGTTTTTCCATGCTGACGCTGTTCGGTGTCTCCAAAGAATTGCTCACATTCGGTAGGAATATTATGTCATCAAAGCTATGGTACAGCATCGTATGTTTGGGCGCGGTGATGACAAGTCGACTCGTGACACTATTTTGAAACATCGGCTTTGATGGCCTGGTTATGTTTTATGAATTTCATTCTAGCAGCATGATATCATGCATTATTTACTGACACTCAGAGTTAATAGAGAAACCTTAGAGGTGGTAGGTTTATGACATAGAGTCGTGGAACAAAAGAGAGCTATACAAGACTGGTATCTATTTTTCCATCTCAACTTCTTTTTTGAGGTCCTAAAATTGGTGTAAATCAGTGTTCTGAGACTTTATTAGACATACCGCAGAGTAGAAGCCAGTGGTAATCTTGCTGCAGTTTCATGTTAAAACCTTCATAACAGTATGAAGACTTCTATTAAGAAGAATGAAATCTCTTCGATTGTAATTCTTTTCAAACTGTATCTCCTGACTTGTCTTTTTAAATCTTACATTTTTCACTTCATGACCTTCTTCATCCATTTTTCTAACAAAGATACTTTTGTACTTGTGTGGCGCATGAATTTCTAGTGTCAATTTATATTAAACATTATGTGTTTAAGTAAATTAATTAGAATTGAATTGAACAAAATATTGAAATGAATTCATTTAAATAATTCATTGTTCCTACAGAAGTTGTTCTATATTATTATTATTATTATTATTATTATTATTATTATTATTATTATTATTGTTATTATTGTTATTATTATTATTATTAGCATTTTATGCATTTTTCCCAACCATAACAGAAATATCAGTGTTAGATTATTATGAGTAGGCTAGAATTGTTTTCTTTATCCGTTTTAAAAAACATTTCTGAATCACTATTGCAAACTCTTATTACTTTCAAGAATTTAAGTAAACTAGAAAGTAGTGGACAACCAATTGTCATTGAATAGCTGTTTCATTTGAATCCGAGGACTTTTAGTAGTATATATCTACAATCCGATATACGGCTAAATCTATAAGTTAAAAATTTTTCTATACAGAAGATATCTGTAAATCACAAAACCGACAAGTAATAGTTTACTTTTTATCTGCAGCGAATTAATAGAGGAATTTGTGTTAGGCTTCTTTACTATATCTTGTAGATGTTATGTTCTCTTGGGTAGGATATCTTAATTATCAAGTTTGTATTGTTATTTTGGACAAGATCACAACCACGTATATGGTTTATTGTGTTCAGATGTTTTGTTAGCTTCATTTACTTCTACAATCCTGTTGATATTGTTTTACTTGGTTAACCTCATGACTACAGTTGTCCACTTATGCTGATATGAGTGAAAACATAAAATATCATCTTACTATTAATTTTGTGTTTATTTAAGAAAAAATCATTGTACTATTTGGTTTAAGTAAGCAATGAAATTATTCAAATTAGTAAAGTAATCTTTGCAATTAGACCATCTAGGTTAGTGTAAACAAATGCATTTGAAAACATTCATCCATCTAACATAAACGTATATATTCTATCTAGTAATTATTCATGGTGATAAATTCATGTTACAAAAGTAATCAGTAATTTTATATTCAACTGTTACTTTAACCACATACTTCTTGGCACATTCAATCAATGTTCAATAAGTGTAGCAAAAATATTCAAAAGAAAAAAAAATGTTTTTTTTTGAATGCATTTTATTCAGTAATATTTGTTAAGTAGTTTAGATAATTTCAAGTTATTTCATTATTTTTTAAAATTCTATTCAGTGATTAATGTAAAGCTAAACTAATATTTATAGTGCTAACTTTAGGAGAATATTCTAGCACAAAGTGAATCATTAAATGGTTCATAAACTGTCTGGAAGCAACCTTTCGTTATTAAACTACAACTCAATGGGACTGTTGCTAGTGGTGCTTAATATAATACCCAGAGTTATTATGCAACAAATCCTTATCTGTCATTTTCCTTTCGACCAATAATGGTTATTTGCATGAAAGATGAGTAACCTGGTTTCGTCATGTATCAGTTGCGCCTGTGCAAGAAAGATAAATGTACTTAGCTTAATGGCAGACAATTTAACCAACAAATTAAACTGAAATTACCAACTTGGTTTGAAAAGAATCCGATTACATCCATAAGTAGTTGCATTGTATCAACCTTGATAGGCAGTAGATATGCTACAGATAGAACTAAGGTATTCAGAGTGATGTATCTTATAACATCAAGCTTCCTGGATGGGGTTCGATCTAGCACCCTACATATAGCGGAAGCTACAGGAATTACAGTTACAACTCAAGTCTGTCTGTTCCCAAGAAATTTCTAACAGCCTTATGATTTCTATAATCACATAAGATTTGCTAAACGATTTACCCAATCCTATTGTTGTTTATTTGTTTGCTTTAAACTTCACCTATTTCATATCTCTTCTTTATTCCTCATATATCTCGAGTGATTATTTAGACGCTTTCTAATTTGTAATGATTACTATTAGTATTTTACTATTATTATTATTGCTTTAACGGACTTGATTTTCCATGTTTTGACCTACATCTTGTGTTAAAGTGTTAATCATCAGTGTTAACATCATGATAAAAATGTGTATTAATACTTTTATTAGTCTTACTACTACTACTACTACTACTACTACTACTACTACTACTACTACTACTACTACTACTACTACTACTACTACTACTACTACTACTACTACTACTACTACTACTACTACTACTACTACTACTACTACTACTACTACTACTACTACTACTACTACTACTACTACTACTACTACTACTACTACTACTACTACTACTACTACTACTACTACTACTACTACTACTACTACTACTACTACTACTACTACTACTACTACTACTACTACTACTACTACTACTACTACTACTACTACTACTACTACTACTACTACTACTACTACTACTACTACTACTACTACTACTACTACTACTACTACTACTACTACTACTACTACTACTACTACTACTACTACTACTACTACTACTACTACTACTACTACTACTACTACTACTACTACTACTACTACTACTACTACTACTACTACTACTACTACTACTACTACTACTACTACTACTACTACTACTACTACTACTACTACTACTACTACTACTACTACTACTACTACTACTACTACTACTACTACTACTACTACTACTACTACTACTACTACTACTACTACTACTACTACTACTACTACTACTACTACTACTACTACTACTACTACTACTACTACTACTACTACTACTACTACTACTACTACTACTACTACTACTACTACTACTACTACTACTACTACTACTACTACTACTACTACTACTACTACTACTACTACTACTACTACTACTACTACTACTACTACTACTACTACTACTACTACTACTACTACTACTACTACTACTACTACTACTACTACTACTACTACTACTACTACTACTACTACTACTACTACTACTACTACTACTACTACTACTACTACTACTACTACTACTACTACTACTACTACTACTACTACTACTACTACTACTACTACTACTACTACTACTACTACTACTACTACTACTACTACTACTACTACTACTACTACTACTATACACCTGTTCTCTGGCTTGAACACTCTGTTTCATGTTAATTGTGTCGTAGTTATGTAATCGATTTATTTCTTTGTTGCTATTACTTCATAAATTATTTTGAATCATGCAATATCATTCATGTCTGTACATAAATATTACCACGTATATTAAGGTAAACTCTGATGTAGATTTAATTGACAAAACAGTATTTTTCGTATATGTGTCGTTTCAAAACAATAATTAGTTACTATGTCAAAAAAAATTTCATCATAATGATTATTTACCTCAATAATTAAATTCTCATTCAATTTATCTGTTAATTATATCATAAATTCACTTTATTTTCATTTTATCTCTTGTTTACATATTATTCATACATTTCACATAGAATACAAGAAATAGTAGCGTAACCTTAGTGTTGATGAATATAAATGTCACTAAAACAATATAAAACTAGCAATTAAATAAAGTTTAGTATGTAATAACATTTGTTTTTCAGTAGTATAAAGTTTAATGCATAGAGGTATTTGATTTGTACAATATACATTATTCTGTACGTTTATATGTTGAAGTATGATGTGTTTTGATCATCCGTATAGACGAATATATATATATATATATATATATATATATATATATATATAGACATTTCTTTTGAATATATAAACTCTGGTTGTTTACTTGAATTCCTATAGCTTCTGCTATAAGTTGGAGACAAAATTAGAATAAGACTAAACAGTATTCGATACACCACTCTGAATACCTTAAGTCTATCCAACACATTTGTTTACTGAACTGTATGAAATTGTAATTTTATTATTGATAAAGTAGTTAAGACTGTTTATAAAGAAGTTATGTATTAGGTTATATAATCATCATTGGAATACCTTCTATAGATAATCCAGTATATTTCATTGTAGTAAACAACTTTTAGCTTAAAGTCAATTCAAAATTCCAACAAGATTTTAATTATTCAAGAATTCAACATGTAAATATTTTAAGAAAATTTGTAGAAAATGTTTGTAACTAATGTTTATTTACTAATTATATGCATACGTTACAGTTGACACCTAGTTAAGCATCCTTTTTAGCAAACCTATCCTATGAATGATATTGATGTGCCGGATACCTAACGACGATTGACTATCTTCGAGAACTGTACTTTAGAACATTATTTCAATTATTATAAGTGTGGACAATGTAAACATTTCATTTCTATGACTGTTATGTTCCCCTTGCCTGGTCCTGTAGTTTAGTATACTTACTCTTAGTACATTATTATTTACTATGAACTACGTTTACTTACTTGTTTACATGCTGTACTCATTCACTGCCACTCTTTTCTTTGTTCTGTGTCAATGTTAGATTTGTGATTGGTTTACCGTGTAGTCTGATTTCATGTATATATAAAGGCATGATTAAAATACAATACGTTCTCAGTTCTCCGTTTCCGTTTCTGAATTCTGGTTCTTTTATTGTTGGCCTGGGGGTGAGTGGGCTTAGGTCATTAGCGCACTATCAACTAGGCACGCTCATAGGCGTTCGTTACACCCACCCAAAACCTTTCTTTCTCACGTCATAACAGTTCTCGTCATAAGAGATATCTATTGTAGTTATCAATCATTCTTACTCAATAATTGAAATAATGAAAGAAAATCTGTGAATTATCAAAGTAATGCTTCATTACTATAACAGACATTAAGTTCTTAGTTGATTGTAAAGGTTTCATTATGGAGTGTAAGATTAGAATGTTGATTGATATAATTAGTTAGTTAGAAAGAAACACATTTGAAGCAGAAGAATTTGTGATAAGAAATGTATTATTTAAGTTGGATCGTGACTGGCAAGTGGAATCCAGGACTCGCGTTTTGTCCTATCGGGGACTAATCGGCTGAATGTACCTCCATCCCAATGTTGAGACAATCCGTTTAAGATGTAGATATAACGACAAAGACTGACCAACTTTGGTCCATAACAGATTAACGGGAAGATACAAGTTCATCCTGATAACAAATGTACTTTTGTGAAAACACTGGCCAAAGTTTTCAACGTCTGATAAATTTTCTTCTTGTACAACATATTAATACCATATAACATAGATATGAATATTATGATATTTATTTTTTCTGCCTTGTACTAATTATTACTGAAAAATGTAGAAAATGAAGAATTTTTAAATAATCTCTAAGTTATACAACTACAAATGCTAATGAATAAACTTATTAGACACTGTTATTCATCACCGTTATATATTTAGAGGTAGGTGACAGGAAACACTGGACACAGACTTTATGGTAGTTGCCGTACCTACAGTCATCAAGAAAGTTGAATTTCCTGAGGGACTTACATCTGATTTATCTGGTTTCATAGTTATTTTGTCCACCACTGTTTCATTATGGTTGTTAGTACACATACCTTGTTATTTGTAAAAAGTGATGGACTCTCATAGTTTGTGAGAATCTTATAGTAGGTAACTTCAAAGTCTGATTAAGGCACAGCAAAAACTGCCGAAATTCAACGTAATTGTCTCGGTAAAAACAGTAGGGTGCTTATTTGAGGATGTTGATCTTTACAACAGTGAAACTTTGCAATATCTGTCTAGCTAAAGTATCCCTGAATGTTTGAGCTGACTGACATACGAGTAAATCGTAAGTGAGCTAAAGGTGGCTTAACAAGTACATGACACCAATCCATTTAGTGATTGCTGAAATGAACCTTGACAGAGGGTATAAATCTGTAATATAAGCGTAATTTATGGATAAAATGTTTGGATAGTGTGTTTTAAAATTGTTAGTAGTAATTGAATATCTACCATTTCTTACTGTGATTGGTTTTGATTCGTGCTTTCTATTATTAGATGGTATTGATTCCAATTAAATTATATCTTTATGTTTATCTTTTCTATACTGTTTAGATGTTTGGATTACTATTCTGATTCACGACTTGCTATTGCTTCCTATACTATTTTGTTAATGCATTGACTGACAACTCGAAATGATACACAATCATACACTATTTATAACTGCATAACTATTTATTGGAAAAGAATCTAATTATGTGACTGAAATACAATCACATGGAAACTCTTAAACCTGTACTCAGTTTAATCCACCTTACTTCCTTCAATACAAATTAAAAACCTAGCTCATGAAGAAGATCGTCAGGTTAAGTACTCCCAAAACTGCGAAAGAAGTTTTCACTGGGATTAGTGATATCTTTTGATGCTCACCATGGGAGAACTTGATTGGTTATGGCTTCTCACTGGAACTTCAAGATATAGGCCTATAAGTTATTTAGTAATAAGCACATGATGAGTGTTATTGTTAAATTAGAAATATTGTTTTAAATTAGCAGACCGACTTTAATTAGACAATCACTAAAAATAAGACGGGAGGGGGGGGACAGAAAAACCCAAAACCATTAAACCTCACAATGAACACCCGGGATTCTATTGTTATAGTAGCTAAGACTATGAACTTTTAATGAGTCCCATACCAGGACTAAACAATCGTCCAGTATTTTATGATCTCCCTTCGTTATATAACCATGTTTAGTGATATAAGTCTTGGAATTCAATGATCTTTACAGAACTATATAACATGGAAAGATTTTATTTCTTATAGAGGTATTTAAAACTAAACAATTAATACAAATACTTTGTAAACTAACGTAATTGAAAACTTTATTTTAATCTACTGGTGTGCTCATGTTTATGTTACTTAATGAAGTAAAAGTAGTTTTGTATATTGAAGCATAAATAGATGATAAGATAAATAATTACTCATCAAAACGACAACTTCTTCAATTGATGAAGGAGCTGCTGTTAGCTATAATTAGAATTAGCTATTATAATTGAAACGCTTTGAACATTCAATAGATGTGTTGTTTCTATCAATATTAGATGTATTTTTCATTTTTGTTTCGTTTGTTTAGCAGATAAGAATGAATTTGAGAGTACATGTTTACCTATCATACCAGGTTGAGCTACTCAAATGATTTCATAGAAACTAATTTATGATAACTTAAAGAATCAGATCTTTAGTAAAAGTGTCAACCTAATATACATCATTCAGTTAATAAATGAAATGAAAGTCTTAAATATAACATACGTACTGAGTATTCTGCCTGTTTTGGTTGACATCTGTTTGTCCTGAGATTTAAGACACTAATTTAAAAAATGATATTAGCAATTTTGTTTATAACTGTTGGGATGGCTCCCAGAAACTTCAACGAAGCCTCCAGAACCCTTGAAGGAGCCGGAGACATTCCATCCAATCACTGATCGATAGAACCTTCTAGAATCTCGGCGTGGAGCGTTCCGATTGGGTAGCACTTAGGACTTGTTAATTCGGATTGGATGGATCATAATACTGATTTATTTGTTTCAGAAAACTATAAATATACGAATATTTTGTACTTGACTCTCTTCGCATTTTACTGGAATAAAGTGTCCTGTTTTCTCGTCTTCTGTCTTCTGATTTTGCGACTAGGAGGGTTCAAGGCGCTCAAGTGCTAAGATTGCTTTGCTGCTAGTCAAGTTATCGAGTACGAGATATAACAATAACCATCAGATGATGAGCATATATATTGCTTTATTTAGATCACATACATATAAAACTCCGTGTTAAGTAGATAGTTGAACATTCTATTTCAGTCAGTTATTAGTCCAAGTGTTGTAATTCACTATCCTCTTCATATTGACACTTAGGACAGTAATCAGTAATATTCGTTTTATAGTTGAAATTTCTATTTTGAATAAAATAAATATAAGTCTTGTTATAGAATGAGTTATGATATAGCAATCTTCTAATTTAGTTCATATTCAATAAGTACCGATAGTTGGCAACGATGCTTTTGAAATGGATAGCCAGGAAAAAAGCTTATATGTCAATAAAGCATATGATGAACAGCTTGAAAATAGGTTTTCAGCCTAGTTGATGCTGGTCAGGTGTTTTAAAAGTCCTGTGTAGAATATGAAAGTTTTATTTGATTCTATGCTTTCATAACATACTCAACGTATCAGGTAGTAATGTTAAATACATAATATGAGGCAACATAATGCGAACTAATATTTTAACTATTAAATTATGGGATGTTTCTGTTTTTTGTTGGTTTAGTATTCCTAATATTACTGTTCTTTGCCCACATACTACTCCTACTGTTACAACTACCAAAATTCTTACTATTCTATTTCATGACAGCAATCAAAAACACAGAGTTATTACAATATTAAAATTAGTCTTGTGAGCAGGATTTATTGTAGCACTATTAAGGATTTTCGATTATACTACAAATGGCTTAACGATCAGGGTCATAACGCGTTCATTACTTAATTCTAAAACGCCCCTCTTAAAATTGCCTTTAACAGTAATTCAAATGTGTTCCACTCCTCTCTCCCCTAGAAATGTTTTGGTTCGAACCAACTCGAAGAGTATTAGGATAAACTTGTATATTCCCGTTGATTTGTTATAGACTGAAGCTGGTCAGTCATTGTTGCTATATGTGCATCCTGAGCGGATTACCTCGATATAGCGAATTTTTCACAAGTATTATATAAGTTGGATAGTGACTGGCAAGTGGAATCCAGGACGCGCGTTTCGTCCTATTTGGGACTCACTGGATGGATGTACCTCCATCCCAATGTTGATGTTTGCATCTGGATTCGAACTCAGTCCGTTTCGTGTCGAACGCCACCTCGTTCACCACTAGACTACTGAGTCCAGACAGTGGGCAGTAACGATGAGATGCAGGTACATCTAGCCGATGAGTCCCAAATAGGACGAAACGCGCGTCCTGGATTCCACTTGCCAGTCACAATTCAACTTGAATAATACTACTACATTTTATCAATACACATTATGTACCTCGTTAATTCCGCGTCTCACTGTAATTAGGAGAATATAAGACTATTTATTAAGAATAAAATGCTTGAAACATTACAAATACCCACAGTCACTGAGTTTGTTCCTAACGTCATATAATGAAATTATAACAACACACTTGATTTATTCAATGTATAATTTAGAGATATGAATTTTAGTTGCACAGAAACTACGTATGAATTCATTACTTAATTGATTTTATTTATATCTTTCTATATCTGTCCAGATCATCTCAGAGTAAGTGCACACACCTAAATGATAAATCAATTCTTCAAAATGCTGAATATCAAGTAGTAAGTGGAATATAAAGAGTGAATACATTTTTAATATGCCCATTTACGTTTCACGTGTATCAGTACCTTTTAGGATGTTTGAGGTGATTCACAGTGTTTTACGCAGAAATTTCGTCTATTTCTTCTTTTATGCAGTAAGCATATCTTTTAATGAAGATACAACTTTTAGACCTAACTTAAACAAGATTCGTGTATTTTTTGTAATCTAACATGATCTGATCGATACTGAATATGTCGATATCAGACAGTTTCAGATTTGACAAAGCTTCTGTATGGATTGTTAACTGGATAGAAAACGTTATGAAAAAAGCATACCTTAATCATTTCTGTAGTAAGTACAAACAATTACTTAAATGCCACAAAACACCACAAAACAAGTTCAACTGAACTGTAATAATTAGCTCACTAGGGATTGACTTCAAAATATTCTTGAAGTTAGTCAATAAAGAGAAGTTGCGAATGTTGTGGTTCATTCATATCAGAAGTTGAACAGTTATCATTAATAATACTGACTGATTGTCAAATTATATCACAAATTGATTGAAATATTGAGTTCTGCCAATGGACACCTTCTAATTGATACTGATGCTTAAGCGTTTTCAGTAAGACCAGAGAATCATGGGTTAGATTCTGTGAAGGTAGGGGAAATTAATAGTGAACACCATTAATGTGTTTCACACTGAAAAGAAGCATCTGTTTATTATTTTCTGCTTTTCAAAGGTGACCAAACGAAACCAATATGTGACAAATACGTACATCAAAATAAGTACCAACCTGTATAAAACCATTTCAGTTTAAGTGTTTGATTCACCAAATATTTGAATATTTTTCACAATGTTTAAAATGGTTTATGTTATGTAACTAATTTGATCATTAGTTTATAGTTCTTCTTCGAGTGCATACATAATGCATATTCTTACCGGAAATGTATAAACACCTATATGATATTCTTTTTTAAATTGATTTTCTCATCATACATTGAATGTAATCAACTGTAAGTTTAGTAGACATGATTTTCTGTTATTTGGTACCTATTTTGAAGAAGATATCTATAACTATCTAGGTAATGATCTTACACTTATTACCATTAGATCTCTTTACACAACCTTAGTTACCAATGTTATTATTAAGATGTATTATGGAAACAAAATTGAATTGTCGTCATATTTCTATCGAAATGTTAAAAATATCATTACTGTACAGTGATAATAATCATAATAATAATAATATATTTTGTATGATATATTGCATTCAATTAAAAGAGTCAGACTATTAAAATCTATCCATTCAAATGAACAGATGTTTGTTACTTCAAAGAATTTTTGACTCATTTTACAATATATTGCATTTATCCATATCATTATATACAATAATGAACTATAACAGTTACACCTACACTTATAGTGAAAACGTTTCTTACATCTGTCCATCTGGGTGTATGTACTTTAGTTTAGAGAAGAAAAAAAAATAAAAGAACATTGAAAACCATATGTTTTAAACGTTAAACAATCAAAGGAAAACGGAACAATTGTTTTCTTAAAATATAACTATCTATATGTATATGTATACTATGAATATTATCTACAGTATGAGCATAGGAGATGAAAGTGTATGTGTATGATAGTGAAAATGAATTTATAAATCTAATTACTACTTTTGATGATGATAATGATGATGATGATGATGATGATTTTTAATGGAACATAAAAAGATTAGTAACAAATCATTAATAGATTGAATGTGACAAGAGTTGTATTAACAAAACGGAAATGTAAAACATCTATCAATATCTATATTTTCTATTTAGTATTCATTAAAGAAAAAAATAAGTAATTGATTTAAATCAATTATAGTTTTTAGCATAACAATTACGAAGTTATCGATTAGGTAAATTGGGGAAATTTACACATTTGTTAGGAAATGATTATAAATAACTTTCATATATTGATTTTTTGAGGTAGAAGATTTGTGTGATACTTAATGATGATACAGTGATTGATGAAACATCAAAATTTATTGACTGAAGTGGTTTGGATATTGGTTATATGTACCTAGTTGACACATATATGGACATGATATACTGATTAGCAATGAAATGAAGATATGTACTAAACTTTGAGAAATATGTAAATCTTGATATTCCTGACTAAATAAGCTATATCAATTGTTAGTTGATTTGTGGGTAACAGAAATGTTAAAAGTGATACTGAAAAGATATGGCTTTAACCAATAATGATCGATTATTCATGTTATCAACAGAATTTAACCAGCATGAAATAGCAAATAGTCATAAATAAATGTCTTTTACCGTCCGCCTAGCTAGGTGGTGGTGGCTGAGACTGTAAAAGTAGATGGGGTGTATTAGAACCCAGTAGGAGGGTGATTAGTACTTCGAGCATGTCATCTTGACAATTACCAGCTAATGCAAACGTGATGTTAAAGGTTCCTTACTAAGTCTATCGAACCACCCAAAATCTATTATTTAGTGACTATTCAACCAAACAGCATCGAATGTTGCAGACCAATTTGGTTCAGCTCTCTGCACTAATTATTGACTAATATTGGAAAGTTCGAATGTCATAACTAGAAATCACTCTCATTTTTTTAATAGTAAAGATGTTTTTCCTTTACCAGACAGTACGGTTTCATATTATTTCACACTTTAACTACACTGTTTAACTTTACTACAGTTAACTGATTTAAACTTTACCACTTTGGTTTATTACATAACTATTCCAGACCCTTCTTGTTATTAAGCTAATATTCATTGCATTGGAAATCAATATTCGGAAATTACGAAAAACTAACCCTTTTGGTACTTGTTTAAAGAATTTAGAACTTTTTCATTTCTATCCACTTAGCTGCACTTATTTGTATTAAATTGTATTCATGTGTGTTTGTGAATGAGTTTGCATTACAACATTATTCATAATACAATTTAGAATAAGCTAAATGCAGACTATGACCAATGCTTTTTTCCCTTTTATCAACAAGGCAACAAATAGAAAAAACAGTTAATAAATATGCCTTACATTAAATAAGATTTGTATGTGAAGAAATTAATATTCATTTCATTTAAATGGATAGACATTAGTGAAACTATTCAAGGTATCAATGATGAACTTTACTTTACATAGTGTATGTAGATTAATAATTAGAATAACCCGTAGATAAACTGTACGGAATCAGACAACCATGAACAATCAGGAAGCACTGGACAATTGTTTCGTCCTAGTATGGAACTCCTCTGCAGAGCGCACCCACGATCCCACCAGGGATCAATCTCAAGACAGTCTGGTTCGGCGACGAATGCTTAACCATTAGACCATTGAGCCTGCTCTCAACACTTGATACTTCTGACTCAGTCAATTTGATATATATTTCCAACGGTGGGTAGCTGCCTGGCACTCGATGTGAATGAACACTGTTATCCCTGTCTTCTTACTAGAACTCTAGGAATTACTTCTAAAAGTTAGTCACTAGTGAGCTGATATTGGTTGCAATAGAGTGTTGTGGAAATTATTGAATGTTTAATTCATATATATATATATATATATATATATATATATATATATATATATATAATGACAAATTCTAGGGTCAGTGAATAACTGAAAGAGTTTTGATTAGTTATCATGTAAAACCTTTGACTACCTAGTGTGTTATATAATCAATTAGTAACTGAAGGAGGGGGGGTTGTGAAACAAGAAAATTGCGTAATCAGTAAGGTGGATACACAGTAATTGTAATTGTCATTTGATTAAAGTGATGATTTGTGAGTGAAAATCAAAAAGACAGTGTTCGTAATAATAGTTGTAATCATAAAAGTAATAAATGTCATTATAATAATGGTAAACTTGTATGGAGGTAGGAATGAAATATGATGATACAGAATTTGCAGATAATTAAATGTATAAATAAATCAAATAATTTGATTGAATATGTCACATATTGATGTTGGCAGAGTACCACTGAAAACCGGAGGGTACAGGACAGCTGTTTCGTTCTAGTGTGGAACTCCTCAGCAGTGCGCATCCCCCCAGATTTCGCACCAGGGGCTTCAGGTTGACAGTGAACGCCTAACCATCTGCACCACCGGGTCGGCATCCAATGGTAGGTTTCTCACTTCCATCAGTTTGTGATATATAGCGCGACGATTATCTATTGTCATTGGTGATAACTGTCTCACTCCCGACAAGTTCGAACTCCACCAGTCACGACTTCTCACTAGAGCTTCAGGAACATCCCACAACTAGTCACTAATGAGCTTATTATTATAGTTCAATTAGGATGATTATTTTTGTGGAGATTGGTTATTTATTTGATTGAATATGTCACCCAGTGGTGCAGATGGTCAGGCGTTCGCCGTCAACCTTAAGCCCCTGGTGCGGAATCGTGGGTGCACACTGCTGAGGAGTTCCACACCAGAACGAAACAGCTGTTCAGTGCTTCCTGGTTTTCAATGGTACCCTGCCGACATCAATCTACAACATATTGAATCAAATAAAATAACCAATCTACACAAAAATAACCATCCTAATTGAAATTAAATAATGTGAAATTCTCATCTAAGTAATAGTAAAGAAAGAGATCTTACACATTACATTTGCATGCACAGCTCAGGCTTCAAACTGTGGATGGTTAGAGCCTTTGTAATGTAAAGTAGATCCACATGTAGGCCTTTTGGTTCATTTGACTGGATTTCATAGATTATGTCAATTGATCAGTCTGAGTTTAAATGCCCTGAATCTTCTATATGTTGTAGGATACAGGAGGTGATTGATCTGCACTGTCCTTTGTTCAGTCATCCCAGATGATGCCGTCGGATATACCGAAGGAATGGCCTTGACGAGTGATCAATGTACTCTGCAACAGTAGGTAAACTGATAAATGCACACCGAATCGGTCAGCCGTAGTAACTTACCTTTAGCTGAAGGCATGTAAACGGGCAGCTCTTTAACATTATATGAAGAGTTGCTGTGGGGGAAGCTTTTCTAATCGACCTCTCTACACGACTATTTAAAGCACTAGGTAGTTACAAAATTTCAGATGCCAGATTATTAAAATTCTTAAGAATACTCATTGACCTGTAATTTATCACATATACATATGATTGTACAGCTTGATAATTAACTTGTTGAAAAGAGATTTCTTCGTTGAATAAACTTGTTTTATGATCTAATGAATATGTCCAAACTAAATTACATATAAACTAATTACTAATAAATAATGGCTAGTACATAATAATAGCATATTAGTAATAATACTAATAATAATTACACTGAATGAAAACGTTGTCTGGCCATCAAGACAGATTACGTAATACTAACATTTTGAAATAATTTAAGTGTGTTTCTGTATTAATTAGTTGTTTCCAGTAGTTACACAATTATAATGACAAGTAAAATTAGTTACTAGAATTGATTAGATATAAATTAAAATAAAAAGAGAATTAATTTGTTTAATATTAGAAATAATTGAATAAGAATAACATTGTAATTGAACTGAGGTGGTTTTATGTAAATGGATAATAAATTCATTTGCTTGTGTTCATTACAAATTGGTGTCACTTGGGTATCATTGAAAACCAGGAAGCAAATGACAATTATTCAATACTAAAATGAGACTCCTCAGTAGTCTACACCCTCGATTTCACCAGGGAATCAAACTCAGGGTGTACGCTTGACCCTATGTACCAAAAGTCTAATGGTAGAATTCTCACTTCCATAAATTCGTAATATAGAGCGACAGCCAACCATTGTCGTCGGTGACAAATGTCTCACTCCTGTTAAGTCTTGACTCCACCAATCAAGAGTTCTCACTAGAACTTTAGGAATATCCTGAAGTTAGTTACTAGTGGACTGCTAAATGTAATTTCATTGAGATGGTTTCACGGAAATAGGTACTGACTTGTGACTTTTTGTTTTCGTTACATGCTAATGTTAACCAGATAACACTGGATACCACCTGGGTTTAATCCCCTGGACGAATCGAAGGTGCATACTGCTGTAAGTTCCAAACTAAGACGAGAGAGTTGCTCTATTATCCAATTTTCAGTAATACACAACCACTATCAATCTGTGACAAACGCAAGCAACTAATCAATAAAATTAAAATGAAAATGTGGAGTAAGAAGTGAAAAGTGGAAACGGATATTTAAAATTAGCTTGTTGGCAAGAGAGAGAGAGAGATGCTTTAAAAATGTTAGATCTACTTTATTTACATGGACTTTTGGGTCAAGCTGCATAATTTTCAAAATAATCACAGATGGGTGGGTTTTCTTTGATAAAATTCCCACTTCAATCAATTTGTGATGCAGTAAAACAATAAGTTAATGGTATTGGTAATAACTGACTTACTCCATAAATAAGTGAACTCCATCGGTCACGATTTATCCCTAGTGGCTAACTTCTAGAAGATTTTAACGTTATTCACTAGTGAACTGATTATTATAGTTGAAATTGCTTTTGTAGAAAATAGTAATTAATTAGTTGTTTATACTTGTCACAGGTTGATCTCGGTTGGAAGTTATTAACTGATCGTCGCATTATGTCATGAAGTATTTGAAGGGGTAATTCCGCCGTAGGACACCAGCCCAATGCTGATAGTGGTTAAGCGTTTGCCAATTGACTTGGACGATTCTGAGGTATTCTCAGATTTTAAATAATAGGAATACACACAACAGTATTAAGGACAAATCCCTTAACAATCTGTTTTAGTTGTTTGTCCAAACCTTCATCTAAATTGAAATCCATGCTTTCTGTAAATGACAAAAATACTAGGCTGTAGTTCAAAGTTAAAACACTTACACCGTAAGTAAGTGCATTGTAAGGATGCATACTACTACTATTATTACTACTAATATAACATCTTTTTGTGACTAAAATATGTCAACAGAGAATTTTTCCGATGAAATGATAGACGTTTCGTATTGTCAATAACCGTACGAATTAATGAGGCCAAAATCATGTTAGCCTAAATGAGATAACATATATTCGATACGTAGGCACATTATTTCAAAGTATCAAGTATATTGTAGTTGGGTGTTATAGCGATTGTTAAATGTTAAGTTGATATCACAAATTAAGTTCGAATTAGACAACCATTGATCACCAGGAACAACTGGACAGCTATTTCGTGTGCATCCATGACCCCACCAGTGATCGGACCAAGGACCCTCTGGTTCAGCTGCGAATGCCTTATCATTAGACCACCGAGTTAATCTCAAACGGTTGGTAGCTCCAATTCTATGAATTCACGATATTAGAGATACTGATCATTGGAAGCTGACTCAGCAATCTAATGGTAAAGTGTTTGTCGTGGAACCAGAGGGTCCAACGTCCGATCGTAGATATGGTCATGGATACAAACTACTAAAGAGTCCCATACTACGACGGGACAATATATTGTTAGCAATAAAAATATGCAGTTAAAATTTGCTATACACTTTGTTCCTTTATTAATTTGACAAAAACAAGAGCAAGTAATTACACCGTATCAGTAAACGATTCATTTCATTTCGTTTGGTTAGTAAAATGAAAATTTCAACTAAATGCGACATAATCATAGTGATTATTTAAATTGGAATGTCTTTCAGTATGAGGTTAAATAAAATTATATCCAAGTAAAATTTCAAAGGATCAAAGAATCTGTGTATATCAAGTTCTGGAAAATTGATCAGTTTAATAACAACAAATTACAAGACGGTAATAATGTGATTACGCAATGAATAAAAGGAAGACAAGTTGATATAGTATATGTGATGATGAAATATAATGAATATGTGTAAATGCTAGTAATAATGATGCAATCAAATAAATCAATTATTTTAATTTGTAACTTTGTAACTTAATGTGCAATCAAATAAATCAATTATTTTAATTTGTAACTTATGTAATAAAAGTAGAACATGAGTTTATAAGGTTAATGAAGAGTGAAAACTCTTTATCCATGAAGACATATATTTATTCACCTAGTTCCGTTGAATAAATATACATAAGGGAGGTGCTGGTGGTAACGACAAAATTAACTAACTCTTAAAGAAAGAGTCCATTCCATATCAGTTTAGTTTAAATATATATGAATATGTGTAAATGCTAGTAATAATGATGCAATCAAATAAATCAATTATTTTAATTTGTAACTTATGTAATAAAAGTAGAACATGAGTTTATAAGGTTAATGAAGAGTGAAAACTCTTTATCCATGAAGACATATATTTATTCACCTAGTTCCGTTGAATAAATATACATAAGGGAGGTGCTGGTGGTAACGACAAAATTAACTAACTCTTAAAGAAAGAGTCCATTCCATATCAGTTTAGTTTAAATATATATGAATAAATTGTTTTATAATCAAAGTGTGTTCTCAAATAAATCAATGCATACCACCTATCTATCTATCTATCTATCTATCTATCTATCTATCTATCTATCTATCTATCTATCTATCTATCTATCTATCTATCTATCTATCTATCTATCTATCTATCTATCTATCTATCTATCTATCTATCTATCTATCTATCTATTTACCTCTGACTATTTATCCATGATCTTTAAAGTTTAGAAGTCTACTTATTAATACTATTGTTTACAATAGTATTACTGAAAAGTCTTTGAAGATTATTCTAGTAGCAATATATCAATTCATAATCCCTAGATAAATTATGTCTATTTTCCAAAGTTCATTTTTATGAGTTACTTTCTTTCCAACTTTACAATGATTAATTTATCTTCAACTAAATCAATTGATTTATTTTTATTTTGTGTTATTTGGGTTAATATGATTACTATCCAATTATTACAATTTTGTATTTGTTTATCTTACATTCATAATTTTCATATGTATTCAATATTTCCGATTACTATTAACAATATTCTATTCTATAAATCTGTTTTAGCAACCATGTTTTATGTAACCAACTGTCGATTGAGAACTTTAGGGTTTTTTCTTTTGATTGGCTGATATTAACTGTAGAGTAGTTGAAAACTAAAGAGCATTAAATAGTTTTGTCATTTGAATTAGAATCTCATCAATACTATGCACTAACTATCATTTAGTTTGTACACAGTTTACAATATTTATGTATGAAAGTTACTTAGTATTTTGCACAATTCACTCAATATGATTATAGACTATAAATAATTCATTTCAACAGCATCTATTTGTGTTATATAAGTTGAATTGTGACTGGCAAGTGGAATCCAGGACGCGCGTTTCGTCCTATTTGAGTCTCATCGGCTGGATGTATCTGCATCCCAATATTGATGTTCACAGTGGGATTCGAACTCAATCCGTTTCATGTAGAACGCCACCGCGTTCACCACTAGACTACGGAGTCAAGACAGTCACACTTGTGCAACGGTCGCATTGGTATTAGGTATAATACTTGTGAAAAATTTTCTATATCGGTGCAATCCCCTCAGGATGCACATATAACAACAATGACTGACCAGCTTCAGTCTATAACAAATCAACGGGAATATACAAGTTTATCCTAATCTATTTATGTGGTTTTTATCTGTAAAACAGAGTGACAGAAATTGTTCATTTCAATTTAAGGTTCTCTATTATACTGTAGAAAATGACAAATAGAATTAAGCTTCAAATCTACCAATTCTTCACATATGCCTTTATTAACATAAATTCACCTATTTCAAGATTATTCAGTCTAATTAGTTAAATCTTTCAATGACGTCAACTTATTGGTTTTCAGGAATAGTTTTGAAACTATCCTCAATATCAGAATACGTCTAGTTATCATGATGAAACATGATGATCACAAGTAATTTCATGGAAGTAAGGCTGATTATAAGCATGTATGAATTAATATCGATCTCAGCTAATGATCATTTT
Organism: Schistosoma mekongi; assembly: GCA_034768735.1. Classification (NCBI taxonomy): domain Eukaryota; kingdom Metazoa; phylum Platyhelminthes; class Trematoda; order Strigeidida; family Schistosomatidae; genus Schistosoma; species Schistosoma mekongi. Next base: position 14,498,060 of record CM068305.1, read on the forward strand.
TAAACTATATATATATATATATATATATATATATATATATATATATATATATATATATATATATATATATATAGCTCATCTCGTGAAGAGAGCTTCATACAGCGTATAACCAGGTAAGTTAGCCACCGAGTGGATGAGCATTTATTATCATGGTTCAGTGAGGGATAATTAAAGAACGCACGTAGTTCAGTTTGATCTCATTTAGAAATAAAGGTAATCTACCCTACACCATCAATATTTTTTGATGAGGTCTGTTTTCGTATGTTGTACACATCAGAAATCTGGGAAGTCAAACCAACAACCTTAGTCAATGTGTTCAAAAGAAAATTGTGATATCCCTGTTTCCTCCTTTGTCAAATATAACTTGATAAATATATCCATGAACTCGACATATCTTCAGTTTTTTGTCTATTTTATTTTATCTTCAGTATCTTTACCTCGCCTTTTTTGTAAACAGACTTTGGCTACCTACATGACTGAAACTTTAATTTACACTCTTCCTATTACGTAATTTTTGCGTCGACAATTAGTATATTATAGGCTTATCCTTATCAAAAATTTAGTAATGCTATAAGAAGACAAAGTTTATCTGATCACACATACAATTGTTATGGCATTTATATGTGGAAAATAAAAGGTCACTAGACAAATTAGAGTATAAGTTAAGTAAACAAGGCTAATAAAGCGAACAATATGAATCAAACTTTACCATGGTCGGTTGAGTGAAAGTACAAATAGTTTTTGAACATACTTGGGGGGGGGGGGAGTTTAACTTCCGTATATCTAAGGCTTCAACATACCTGAGTACAGGTCCTAAAGCACTTTTACAAAACACCACAAAAGATGATTTGATATCAACTATGCGGCCTGCCTCACACTGCACCGATTAACTTTGTCTTCCTATTTCATTATCAAAATTCATATTAATCAGCTTATTCTTTCATGTTTACCTCTAATTTCTGTACCGGAATATTTATTGGAGTTGTTTAATTATTTTTATCACTATTAGTACACTTCCTCACTTGCTATCCATTTGCATATTTCACTGATAATGAACAACAATTATGTAATCCGTCTACTTCATTATCGCAATTAATTCATGAATTACCTTGATTGGTTTAAACATTTTACATAGTCGTATATAAATATTATTGTGAAACCTGATGAAGATGTACCTGAATACAATATTGTTCAAATATATGTGTTGTTCTAGTTTAAATTATGAAAATTTTTATATTCATATTGTTCACTATTAAATCTTCATCTTAAGACACTCAATCTACATAGTAGTATTACTTACGTATTTAAAATGAGTTTATGTATACATGATAACTGTTGGAATGACCCCCACCCCCACCCAACAACCTTAGTAAAGCCTCCAGTACCCTTGAAGGGATCGCAGACATTCTATCCAATCACTGATCGATAGAACCTTCTAGAATCTCAACGTGGCGCACTCTGATTAGGTAACAGTTGAGATTTCTTAGTTCGAATTGGATGGATTGCAATACTGAATTTGTTATTTTAGAAAACTATAAATATACGAATATTTTGTGCATAACTCACTCTCCATTTTATTACAATAGAGTTCATGTCTACTCGTCTTCTATCTTCTGAATTCGCGACTAGGAGGCTTCAAAGTGTTAAAATGCTAAATTTATTTGCGGCTAATCAAGCTATCAAGTACACGTTACAACAATAACAATTCCTGTTAGTATGAACTTGTATATGCCCGTTGATTTGTTACAGGCTAAAACTGGTCAGTCACTGTTGCCACATACAAGTTCATCCTAATACCAATGCACACGTTGCACAAGTGTGACTGTCTGGTGGTGAGCGCCGTGGCGTTCGACAAGAAACGGACTGAGTTCGAATCCCACTGTGAACATCAACACTGGGATGCAGGTACATCCAACCGATAAGTTCCCAATAGTACGGAATGCACGTCCGAGATTCCACTTGCCAATCATAATCCAACTCATATATTAACAATATAATAATAATAATAATAACTATTCAATAGAATAATGTTAATGATAAAATATTTCCAAGATAATAATATTAAAAAACTCTCATCTTAATTTATATTAAAATGAATTAAATAAGTAATACATTAAAACATTTTAAAAATTATTATTGAATATAATAAAATGAATAAGTTCATGTAAATATTTTCTTTTTTTTATTCTCTAGGTGTGGTTATTACTAAGCTAATTAATTCTATTAAGAAAAATACATTTATATTTATATGTTTAAAAAATTAACATATAAATATTCATTACATTATTTACTTGTTTGTTTATTTGATTTTATTTAAAGTAGAAACATTTTTGCTTAAACATAATTCATAAACAATTCATATATATCACAAATTGATGGAAGTGGGAAACCTACCATTGGATGTCGACCCAGTGGTGCAGATGGTTAGGCGTTCACTGTCAACCTGAAGCCCCTGGTGCGAAATCTGGGGGGGGATGCGCACTGCTGAGGAGTTCCACACTAGAACGAAACAGCTGTCCAGTGCTCCCTTGTTGTCAATGGTACCCCGCCAACATCAATCTGTGATATATCCAATCATAAATAAATAACAATATTCTTATTTATTCATTTACTACGTGTAAATAATAACTACACTGGATATTTTTTTTTTACTTGTTAATTAGAGTTGAAGTATTTATTGTCTTAAAATAACAACATGTAATATTCGTTAAAAAAACAAAGCAAAACAAATAACTAGGACAAGTTTATATTTTCTCGTTGATTTGTAATGGACTGAAACTGATCAGTCGCCGCTTGCCAATCATTATCCAACTTAAATATATAACTTGTGTAATATCGCTATATCGAGGCAATCGGCTCAGGATGCACATATAGCAACAGAAACTGATCAGGTTTAGTCTATTACAATTCAACGAAAAAATACAAGCTTATCCTAATTACATATATGCCTGTTGCACAAGTGTGACTGTCTGGACACAGTAGCCTAGTGGTGAACGCGGTGGCGTTTGGTGTGAAGCGGACTGAGTCCGAATCCCACTGTGAACATCAATATTGGGATGCAGGTACATCCAACCGATGAGTCCCAAATAGGACGAAATGCGCGTCCTGGATTCCGCTTGCCAGTCACAACCCAACTTAAATATAAAACAAATAACTCATTTTATTTTATATATTTCTTTGTATACATAACTGTTTTATACATTCCCCCACCCCTCTCTCCTTATTTTTTTTTATCATAGGGGTTATCAGAATTAGTGTCTAGCTATTGTGAAATGTTAGTGTCTGTGAAGCTGAATATTGGGGACTAGGTAAAAATTGTAAATTAGTTGATCAAATTCTGATTCTTTGCTAATTTTTGGGGTTCAGATGCATATTACATATATCCAACTACATTTCCCCCCCCCCACCTACTTTGATGTATAATACTGGTTGACGTAGACGCAGTTTAGCAGCTAGGATTGTTCTAAACCCAGATGCCATGTAAACTAATAAAACTAATTACAATTGAAGTGTTATGCAATACAGACTACATAACTAGACAGTGTTTAGCAATGTTAAGTGACCTAGACACATTTCTCCTACAGTGGTACAAATGGACATATATTGTGTTTTATTAATCATTTTCAGTTTTATCTTTTCAAAATACATTCATAGCATTAAAATTTATTAACGTTATTAGCTTCATCTTGTAGTATGTATGTAGCATAACAACTAAGACTTATCAACATTTACACAAGATTCTGCACTGACCTACAAAACAACTCAACTTTATCTATACATTGATGCATTATGAACGCAACACACCATACTTACTTGTTGTAACCTAAATGACCACCTTCTGTCGCTCGTAGATAAGGAATGAAATCTAATGACATGAAGTTAGGGCAGTTACATAATAAAAATAACGATAACGATTAAAATAATTCTTTTTAACTAACTAATGAAGATGACAACTAAATGATATTTAAACGGTTATTATTTATTAATTACTGATTAATGACCAATGTATTGCTTACCTCGTCCTGTTTAATGCTGATCTAGTTCACTTGGTCAAGTTTCAGTAAAGCCACTCAACTAACTGCTTTAGCATCGTGTTTACGTTGTCGTGATCCAAGGTTGCATTTATAATTAGTGCCAAATACCACGAGACCGAGTTCCAGGGTTTCCAGTTGGAGTTATTAAGAAATCTTAATTTTTGGATGTGTCAAGATTTGAAGTTTTGTCGAATGAGCAATGTTGATAGTAAACTGATTGCATTTGGTAGATTTCTACTTAGTGCAATGAATTCACTTGGAAACATGATCCTTCTACATCAGGTTCTATATATAATGGCAAAAGCATTTGGTAATCACTTCTTGCAGTAGTATGTACGACTCTGTCAATTTCCAACAAACTAAACGTAAAAAGAATTTACACCTATTATTCACTCAAGTTCAGTTTATATTTCAGAAGAAATTTGAAGTTTTTTTAAATTATCTAGATTGAAGGTGATATTACTGTTTCTATGATGACTTTTTAAGTAGCTTGATAACTACTGAACAACCCAAATGAAGATAAAACAGTTTTTAGAATGATCCTGTTATGCCGCCACTGCTATGTTTTCACTGCCAGTTGAGACAAAATACGCGTGAGTTCTTATGGACTTAATACGGTTCGCGTACGATCTCTAGGGTAGCCGCATTATACGCCTGATTGCTATGATTTTTTCGATACCGATTAACTGCGAACTCTACCTCAGATACTTGTACTTCTGTCGGATATCACAACTTGTTTCCCGACCCACGGCTATTTCAAAAGACTGGATTGTAGGAAGATTTGTATTGTGGAGCAAAAAAACGGAGAGCCGACTGGCAAACAACGTTATATATATATATAATTTACAGTGATGAGTCATCAAGTAATATCATAAACCTTTTACAAATACACTTGAATGTTATTAGGAGTAAAACTCACATTAATTTTAAATTAACGTAATGAGAGTTTACAAGTCAAGGTTACCAAAAAATCAATACAACTTCTCTCGCTTGATCTAATTAACCATTGTATTTTCGGAGATTATGAATCCCCAACAGATCCTATCAATGATATGAATTAGTCAATGAGACAAGGTTATCTTTTATTTGTTTATAGATAAAACTATGAATTTCTTTTTTGTGATTAACAGTTTAAACGAAAGTAATAAATAATTAGGATAAGCTTGTATTTTCCCGATGCGTCCCAAATAGGACGAAACGCGCGTCCTGGATTCCGCTTGCCAGTCACAATTCAACTGAAAGTAATAAATGATTGGGACATATTGCGGCTAAGTATTCACCGTTTTCCAGGAAAAAACTGATCAGCCTTCTGAATGCTTTCTTTTATTTATTGCATTGATTGGAAATTTATTAGCCTCTACGGATACACTGATTAATGAGTAGTAAATAATTTTACGTTTGTTCAGTCCTTTATAGTACAGAATGAATGCTGTCGATTAAGTTTAAATGTAGTCACACACCATCTCGTGCACCATGTTGGCGATGGTAGGTAGTGGAAGGATATTGTCAATAAACTCTAGTTTTAATCATTGCCAGAAATCCATCTGCAGTCTCGAGTAATAAGATTAGTAGGTCTAGTCACCTGTATTAATCATGACAGTACTTTTTCCATCAAAGATCATGTTTTATCTTAAAAATATTCATCAATAGAGCTGATATTACCTATCAGGATAATTTAATGTTATTGACTACTCGTGAAGGAAGATAAAATTTCTTCCCGAGTTTATTCAATGTCAAGTTTCAAACTTTACGGTTAAGGGTCCTAAGATTATTAGTTCTAACTGAAGCAAAATGATAAAGCCTGTTAATATATGAATCATTATTTAGGATACGATAAGATAAGGAGAAAGGATTTAAGCGTTTTAATAGCCCGTCGTAATAGAAGTTGGGAAGTCTTTTTCATAGCTTAATACCAACTCTTTAAAGTTTCCCAATTTTATCGTTACTCTTTACAAATTGGAGACTTTGTAAATGAGCAAACTAATTTTATTTTATATAAGCAAACATGTTTAAAAATTCTGTGTCGTCTAAAGTTTATTTTGTATTCTGTAAATTTTTGCCCGACGTATTTCAGATTATTGTATAAACCACTTTCCAGTCTATGAAATTCATCGAATAAGCACTATTATATGGTCATGTAAGACTAAACAAGGAAAGTATACAAATGTTTAAAGTTAGTGTTTAATGAACTGTACTGCAATTGCATGTGTAGACTTCGTGGTTAGTAGCTAAGTGAGATAGATAATCACAGCCTATAGTAAGAAAATATATAATGATAACCCTTAGTTTATTAGTTCCTTATCTTCTTAGTCATAAGCTTAGTATAATTCGATTTTCTAGATATCATTTATGTTTTTTTTAGAGATATGGTTCATTATAATAACTTTCTTACTCTAGCTGTTTCAATGAACTGACGTGGTGTTTGGCAACTTTGACTAATAAGCATTCCTGTTAAGTTCATTACTATCTTGGGGAATAGATGAACTTTCCTAAGTTGTATGTTGTAATAAATCTGAAAATTTTGATATACCACTGTAAAAATTAACCAACATTTATGTCTTTAAGGCACAATAACTAGAGACTAGTTCAACACATGTCAAGATCATATATCATTTATGCTACATTTATGTCTATTTGTTAATTCATTTTTTCTAAGTGATTCGTTTGTTTTCTGATATTTTATTCTTCTGTTCTAGAAATTCAACCTAATCATGAAAGAACGGGATCAACTTCAAATGGAGTTAACAAATACTAATCGAAAACTTACTCGTTTCTTAAATTATTTTAAAGCTCGTTTAATTTATCATATAAATGGAATAACAGTAAGATTTTTGAATTGAGATTGTTTATGGAGATTGGTGTATTTGGTTGATAGAATACCTCACAGATTGATGCTGGCAGAGTCCCAGTGAAAACCAAGGAGAACCGAAAAGCTGATTCGTTCCAGCATGGGGCTCCTTGGCAGCATGCACCATATATTCAGCCCCAGGAGCTTCAGGTTGGCGAACGCCTTATCATCTGTAGACTTGTTGGGAGTAAGACAGTTATCACCAATAGCTATGGATGATCGTCACAATATGTTATAAATTGATGGGAGTGGAAATGCTACCATACTGGCCCAGTGGTACAGAACATTAATTCAGCTCTGGATAATAAAACAGAGGGCATTTGAAACTATGACTTATATTGTTACATACGTATCCTTAGCAATCTGTCTCAATATAGATTTAATTTTACATGTTTAATTACAATTGGATTATGGCTGGCAACTGAAATCCAGTACGAGAAATCCATTCTATATGGATGTACTTGTATCTTAGTGTTTATGTTCACACTGTGACTTAAACTCATTTCATTCATGTCAAATATTACCTATGTGAACATCAATATTAGTATGTAAGAGCGTCCATCCAGTGAATGAATCCTAAATGGGAGGGAAAGTGTTTTCTGAGTTCCATAATCTAGACATAATCTAAATTTAATCAATAATAATCTATTAATAATCACGTTTGCGCATACCTTAATGCTCATATAAATAACAAATAAGTGTGTTGGGTGCTTTGCTGAAATACGGGCTTTCACCAGCACAATGGATTAGAGAATATGTCATAACTTACTATTACTATGTAATGCTCAAGTACAAATGTCTATGCCGTATAGAAAATCATTAGCGATCCTTCAAGCTACATAATTACATGTAATGTCGGCATAAGTTCGAATCCTATAAAATCAATCCATCACCACAATATTCCATGTAATGTTAAGTATTAACAAACATTGAAATTTAACTTCAAGGCTAACTTCCAATCGATCCTAATAATTTAAAATCATAAGAGAATAGTTATTACTTAGATTTATGCAGCTGATTTTAAGCTAAATCATTGTTTTATATTAACTTTTTGTATTTAGCGTTTAGTAGATGCAACAAAATCTAATGACAAACTGATTGCTAATGAAGCGCTCTACGGATTAGAGAAATATGTTAAACACTTAATAGCTGATATTAATGCAACTCATAAAATACGTGAAAATCGACTAGTCAATATTATTAGGTCATTGAATACTCAATTCCATGGAACACGTGAAGCAATACATAAAGTAATGATTTGTTATGCGTAAGTTACTTACTTTAACTCCCTAGTATAATGCTGTTTGTAAATGTTTTCCTTTGTGTAATTAGTAAACAATTTATCTAGCAATAATGTGTCTTAGAATAAAACAACTTAATAATAACACTTTAGTTTTACACATCACGAATTGGTTTTACTTAGATAACTATTGAAAGCCAGGAATGGATTGACATATGTTTATCCTAGTATGAGATTCTTCAGTAGTTCATATCCACGACCCACCGAAGAATTAAGCACAGGATATTGAGGCTTCTGTGCGAATGGTTTACCATTGAACCAGTGACCCGGCTTCCAAAGATTGATACTTCTAACTTAGTCAATCCCATTATCATCGGTAGGTGACTGAACTCTGTTGGTCATGTCTTCTCACTTGAGGTAACTCCTGGAATTTCAGTGGAAAAATGTTATCGACGAAGTTCAGCTATGTTGAGTGTGAAATAGTTACCCACTGATAACAATAGATAAAACCAGGCAAATATTTCACGACGTATTAACCACTGAGTGCCCGCTGAGTGGTATGGAAGTTTAAAGTTTAGCCACGAAATGTAAAGGTCCTAGTCTCGATACCTTGATGGTTTGTTAATGTGCAGTGCTGAGGAGTTTTACGTTGAGACTGAATAACTACCCAGTTCTTTCTGAATTTCATTGGTTGCCAATTCTTGGTTTCAAATTCAAATTCAGGATTACCCAGAACACCCAATTACAATAATACTTTAATTGTGACATGCATTTACATAAAGTTGCAGATCACTTACTGGCTTCATTTCGACATACCACTTGAAAACCAGAAGGCATTGGACACATGTTTCGTTTTGCGATCAAACTCCTCAACAACTACGATCATTCCAGAGATCGAAAGTTCATTATATGAAACTTCAAATCTGACATTAATACTAACACCCTAGAGATATATACATTGATAATTTGTTTTAACTTAAAGAAAACAACACATGAGTTCAAGTTGCTACTATAATCAAGTTGTGCAAAAACTGGAAAATGAATAAAAACAACAATATTACTACTTATTTATTGCTATAACATACATAGTACATCATGCTAGCATTGTATATAAAATCAAACTAACTATAGTATATAGGCAGATATTAGATACTACTCAAAACATTCATAGCATATTCACTACACTTCTCTGTTTTATCTAACCTGTTCTCTCACAGTTGGCATCAGTATTCATTTCATCTGTCAGCTGCAACATATGAAATTGTCAACTAGTTTAGTATTAACAAATAAAATGTACTACATGAATTAGGTTGTCAATTAGATGACTGGTTTGAGAAAAAAAGAATTTACAGATACTAATTCAAAAACTGCATTTCAGTCACTCATTCAATAATCAGGTTGTTGTTAAAGCAATTCGGTTACTCTAAATTTCTGTATACTTCAATATGGTAAACTATATGAAGCAGTTTAGTTTTGCAGGGTAATAGTTAACATGCAAAATTATCAAATATAAATAAGTGGCTTAAGATAATTGTGTATTCTAGTTCGATACTATGAATTGACCTGAATTAGACAACCATTGATCACCTGTAAGCACTAGACAACTGTTTCAACCTAGTATAGGACTCCTAAGCAGTGCATACCAACAGCCCCAACAGGGACTGAAACCAGGATCTTCTAGCCTCACTGAAAACGCATCACAATTAAACTAACAAGCCGGTTTCCGATAGTTAATACTTCTAAATCAGACTATTTGTGATTTATTCTTTCTACCTCATCCATTGCCATTAGTGGGTAATTGCCTCACATTCAATATGATTGAATTCTGCTGATCATTTCTTTTCACTAAAACCCCATGAATTACGTCAGGAAGTTAGTCACCAGTGGACTGACATTAATTATAATTGGGTGTTATGGAGATTGTTGAAGAAATAGCTGTCCAGTGGTCCTAGATGGTTACTGGTTGCTTTATTCAAACCAACTAATCATATGAAATTATCAATCATCAATCTCCATAACACCCAATTGCAATTATATATTCAACGATTCAATCAACGAGAGTGAAGTAGAAGTTATTATTTATTTCATTGATTGAGATTATTTACAAATTTGATTTCCACAGTATTTTCTATACAGTCAGCGACTAAATACTTTGAAAAGGATCATTTAACTTTAAGCGGTAACCTTCCCGTATGCACATGTATAAACTAGCAATAGATTGAAGGGTACTGAAGAGTGATTTTTATTAGAGATTTCATTTTAGGTCTCAAATTATATCATATATTTGTGTTTTTCATCTGACTAACAAGTTATATTACACGAGCATCTTCATCACAGATAATCATAGATGCTTGAATTAAAATCATTCAAACGTAACGTTCATGCATTAAATACACACTAAATGTGGACAACAATAAACTTCGTAGATGTGTTAAACTTTGTGAATTACTTTACTCCAATTCTAAATGAATGAATGAATGAATGGATCAATGCCTGTTACGCCATGTGAAGCATAGGCTTCTGACAAGCATTCTTTAACCAACTCTATTCAAGGTTTTCCTTTCCAGCTCTTTCCAAGTGCCCTTCATTCTCCTCATGTTGTCTCCAATTCCCGACGCAATGTGTTCTTATGTCTTCCTCTTTTTCTTTGGCCTTCAAGATTCCAAGTTAATGCTTTTCTTGTGACATAGTTTGATGATTTCCTCAATGTGTGTCCAATCCACCTCCAGCGTCTTTTCCTAATTTCTTCCTCGGCTGCAAGTTGATATGTTCTTTGCTACAGAAGGTTGTTGTTGACGGTATCTGGCTAACGGACCCAAAATATCTTACGCATACAGTTGTTTATAAATACTTGGATCTTATGAGTGATGCTTTCCTTAGTTCCCCAAGTTTCAGCGCCATACACTAGAGATCTTTTCAATTTTAAATGTACAGTGATTTTATTGAATTAATATACACTTATGATTAACAATTATTCTACTTCATTGCAATGTGTAGCTGTAAATGAAATAGATTTTTGTCGATGTGTTTTTATTTGTTTGTTATAAGAGTTAATTAGGTCAAGAATAATTTACTTTTAGGGATAACCTAAATTGAATTAAAATAAATAGATTACACTGTCAAAATCATGAGATTTATATTGTTGTTCTAGGGATACCAATTTGACCTAGCTGAATTCAGACAGTTTAGTAAATGAAATGTTTAGTTGATTGAATATCTCACAAATTGATATTGGAGATCAATGCCTGTTACGCATGTGAAGCATAGGCTTCTGACAAGCATTCTTTAACCAACTCTATTCAAGGTTTTCCTTTCCAGCTCTTTCCAAGTGCCCTTCATTCTCCTCATGTTCTGATGTCTGTCCCAATTCCCGACGCAATGTGTTCTTATGTCTTCCTCTTTTTCTTTGGCCTTCAAGATTCCAAGTTAATGCTTTTCTTGTGACATAGTTTGATGATTTCCTCAATGTGTGTCCAATCCACCTCCAGCGTCTTTTCCTAATTTCTTCCTCGGCTGCAAGTTGATATGTTCTTTGCTACAGAAGGTTGTTGTTGACGGTATCTGGCTAACGGACCCAAAATATCTTACGCATACAGTTGTTTATAAATACTTGGATCTTATGAGTGATGCTTTCCTTAGTTCCCCAAGTTTCAGCGCCATACACTAGAGATCTTTTCAATTTTAAATGTACAGTGATTTTATTGAATTAATATACACTTATGATTAACAATTATTCTACTTCATTGCAATGTGTAGCTGTAAATGAAATAGATTTTTGTCGATGTGTTTTTATTTGTTTGTTATAAGAGTTAATTAGGTCAAGAATAATTTACTTTTAGGGATAACCTAAATTGAATTAAAATAAATAGATTACACTGTCAAAATCATGAGATTTATATTGTTGTTCTAGGGATACCAATTTGACCTAGCTGAATTCAGACAGTTTAGTAAATGAAATGTTTAGTTGATTGAATATCTCACAAATTGATATTGGTAGGGTACCACTGAAGACCAGAGAGCATCGGACAGTTGTTTCTTTCTAGTGTGGAACTCTTCAGCAGTAAGCAGCCTAGATTTCGCATAATTAGTGATAACTGTCTCACTCCCAATAAGTTTGAACTCTACCAGTCACGACTTTTTACTAGAGATTCAGGAACACCCTGGAGTTAGTCACTAGTGAGCTGATTGTCGCGCTACATATATCACAAATTTATGGAAGTGAGAATTCTACCACTGGATGCCGACCCAGTGGTGCGGACAGTTAGGTGTTTACCATCAGCCTGAAGCCCCTGGTGTAGAATCTGGTCTGCGCACTGCTAATAAGTTCCATCACTAGAACGAAACAGCTGCATAGTTCTCCTTGGTCTTCAATGATATCCTACCAAAATCAATCTTAGACATATTAAATCAACTTAAAATACCGATATATATACCAAAATAACAATCCTAAATGAAATTTATTGGGTTTGAATAGGCCAATATCTTGTTAATTTTCAATCAATAGGTCAATAACTTAATCATCGGAAGGATTCAATGTTTAGTTATGTCAAGGATAATATATGCCTGCCAATTTGGAATGAATATTTATGTCACTTAGTTTGATATGAAAAAAATTTATCCTTCTGTTCTATGTCATCGTAATTTGTAAACGTGCATTAATTTATCTAAATTGAGTGTCCTAATAGAACTCATGATCATCATCAAATCTGAAAGTCGTTTAAATTTCACTGTTGTGTTTGATTACTCACTAACGTTGATTCATTTCTACAGATCATGTAGTAATATGGCAACTTACCAAACTGACTTTACATTTTGCGGGCTATTTTTGGATATATGCTCCTTGAAATATGTAAGCAAAAAGCCTAAAGCCTAGATTGAGGTAAGAATAGGTCAAATATAGTGTCTGGAATGGTAAGATCGGTTGATACGTATTCGAATACCATGTAGATTTCAGGTACACTTTGATTAAAAATGCTGACTAGAATGAAAATCAAATTTAGAGTATTTTTTTGATAACCACTTTCAACTCTATATGTTTGATCAATGGTTGTCTGATTCAGATCAATTCGTGCTATCAAAATTGAATTAAACTATATGTTTGTGTCTGAAAATGGGGAATTAAAAGCTTGACTAAAATATCTATCCAGTTGACAGCTGTTTTTCAAAGATCCTCCAGATAGTACACTTCATGACGAAATCCATCATTATTGGCTTCCGTCCGACTAATTATTTTCATTCAACTATTATTGCAGAAAAATTATCTAAGGATAATATATCTAGTGAAGTTTTAAAAGACAGTTATCAACTGGATGGATAACTTAATCGCCTTTTCAACTTATTCTGAAAATTCAATGTTATAATGCATATGGTTTCGTGCAAGTCGCTTCTTCCAATGAATCTGTGTCATTCATGTCATTCAGTGATTCTCAATATATATATATATATATATATATATATATATATATATATATATATATATATATATATATATATATATATATGGAGAAAGTTCGTTAAAAAACAAGTTACGAATCAGGCTTGCTTATTTAACATGTTACTAGACTGTTTGAATTGAGAATCACTGAATTCTGATTTTTGTGAACTTTAATTAAACTCAAATAATTTAGCAGTCGGCTTGGAAGCTGAAACTTATGTTTCATATTAATCATGAAATTTCAGAATTCTATTAGGCATTATAATAACTAATTAACTAAAGAACCTCTGTAATAGGCATCTTATTGAAATTATTCTATAGAATAACACAATTTCCACTGGCTGTAAATAATTAAAATTCTTTGTAGTTTCATTTTATGTTTGCCGACAAATTTAAAATCTGTATGTTGTTGGTTGTATAGAGTAAATAGAAACTTCTTACATTCCAGTAAACAAGTTGTTAATAATTTCATTTATTCAACTTCACACTATTTGAGATAAGATCAGTTTCAGTTTGATAAGAACAGAAAGGTGAATTATCCTGGGTTAGTTCTAATTATGAAAATTTCTCAGTTGATTTAATTATTTTGTGAAGGTGTCAACACAAGAAGTCGCGACTACATCTTAAGGCAGAGAGTTTTAGTCGCTGACTATCCCAGGAAAGAGCCACTAATCAGGTAGCGTATAATTAGTTTTACGCTTGTGAAGTATCCTGAAGTGGTCCTTGTTTTGGAAGGCAAGATAAATGGGGGGGGTATATATCAAATCCAGATTTACTAATATGTATTTTAAATGCCGTGATTATGTCCCTTCTATTTCTTTGGTATGACAGATAGGTTTAGTTTAGCTAGCATCGCATCATACACCATTTTTAAGGTTTCAGGCATGAACCAAGTTGTGGTTCATTAAACCATTTCCAACGTCTCACATTCTTTTACGGGCAGAAGCTGGTTTCTTGCATACAGTATTGAAGTTTCAAAGGGAACAACACAGTACACAAAATCAGAAATGCTTTATCATCAAGAAAAAAAAGGCTGTACTTATTGACTGAAGGGTTCAAAAACTTATAGCAGCAACAGCAGGACAGTATACAGAAGTTTCCAAAACTCAGTTGATGATGACTACTAGATCATTTTGTATCTGGATAACAGTGAACTTAAAATTATCCATTGTGTATGCATTTGTGCTTTGGTGTCCAGTTGAATCACAATGTAGTCGGAGACATTCAGTGACCAAATGCTACACCATTCTTCCAGTTTCTGAAAGGTCCCCTTCTTCATGTAGTTCTCTATATTTAATACCGTAAGCATATAACAAGATTTGTGACGAAAAGTGACTAAAAAACCATTTACATACAAAAGAGGAATAACATTGGGCCAGAAGTCTTGCGCTGAAGCAATCCACTAAGTACTGTTTGTCAGCCAGGCAACCTCGAATTGACTCGTACTGTTTATTTTCCTCCTACTAATAATTCACTGATCCATAGGAATACAATTTCCCTAACTCCTACATTGCATAACTTAAATAGCTTTTCCAAAAGTCTTGCTGAAGCCATCTATACACCACTTCTACAGGTATCTTTTGAACTTTGAAAGTTCGCCAGATTTCTGTTAGTGCTAATAAGTTTTTGAGACTTGAATCACTCCTTCTAAAACCGTATTGCTTTTCATAGTAACGTATATTTTCATAAAAATACTAAACTCATTCTTGACAGATTGTCAACGTATAATTTGTAAAAGTACATTAATTAAACTGATTGATAGTTATGTTAATATGTAATTTGTGTATAAAATGTAAGTACCATATGTTTTTGTCTCTCAAGTTGAATGATTCATATATGTGATGGTGTCGGACTAATGATGTAAAAATCAATAATTATTTTAGTAACTGATCCACGGTTTAACATTCATTAATCATCTGACTTATATAATTCAATGTGAAACCATGTAGTTAATTAGTAATAAAGTATTAATTCAATAGAAATTATAGATCACACATTTTGAAACTGATAGGTAATAATTGGATGTATACAGTACTTAGAGCTTAGATGAAGTACATCCATTAATCAATAATACATCAATTAAGCGTACTAAGTATTACTTCATAGATAGTTTGAATGAAAGATAGCAGATAGATATTTATTGAAAAGTAGTTTCAAGCTTCTTAACTGACAAATCAATATGATTGGATATATCACAGATTGATGTTGGCAGAGTACCATTGAAAACCAGGAAGCACTGAACAGCTGTTTCGTTCTAGTGTGGAACTCCTCAGCAGTGCGCAACCCCCAGATTCCGCACCAGGAGCTTCAGGTTGACAGTGGACGCCTAACCATCTGCATCACTGGGTCGGCATCCAATGGTAGGTTTCCCACTTCCATCAATTTGTAATATTAATATGAGATGATAGTCACCAATAATTGAAATTCGTCCGACTGAAATCGGATTTCATTACTTAAGGCATAACATACTTTTAAATATCATGATAGTCATAGTTTGGACAGTGAATAAGTTCAAACATCATTGTCCAGTCCTTATCGATTGAAAAAACATGAGTTTAATGGTGAATATTTTTTAATATACCTTCAGATGATTAGAACTAATGATGATAGTATATTTAAAACACAGTGGACGTCGCTAATCTACCAATTTTATTGATGTATTCATTCAATAATTTACAGTAACTATCAACAGTTAAATATCACAATTAGCATTTTCGCTAGAATTCTTTAGAATTTAATGTTACGAATTGACCTGAGTTAGAAAATCATAAAAAATCAAGAGGCATTAGATAGTTACTCTGTCCCAGCATAAAACTCTTAAGCAGCTTGCATCAAGAACGTCTTCAGTAGATTGAGTCTAGTGCATTCAGGTTTCACAGAAAACGTTTAATCCTTTTGACTACTATAACAGAATTGCATGGTTGATGTTTTTAACTTCAGATAATTCTCTATATATTGCATCTCGTCTTTAACTATGATTATTGTATAACTCCTTTACGCAAAATATGGTTGAACTCAACTGGTTCAATCTTCTTACTAGAGTTTCAGAAATTGCTTTCTGTATCTAGCCACCAGTGAGCTGCTATTCATTGAGTATTGAGTTCAAACTTTGTATCAGGAATTATCCCAAGTTATATAACCATGAGAAAATGGCAGGCAGTAGGCATCTATGAAATTGAGCTCAGTGACTATTAAAGTTCAACCATAATCTATGTGCAAGTTACCTACCAGTAACAATGAATGATGTGAATCGACTGATATTAAAAATATCAATTATTGGTTGATGCCTTAGTAGTTTAATAGTTGAGCGTTCATCACTTAATCCAAGGAACCTGGGTTCGACTTCCTCTTAAGATACTTGATGCGTACCGTCGAGAAGTCCCATACAGGAACAAATAATCTGTTTAACGTTTCCTAGTCTTAAACAGATATCTCTAGTTTAGTTCAGTCATAAATCTATTTCTAGTTAATCATCAGCATCATCATTAGAATGAAATAAATAGTTCACCATCAACTAAGCTAATTAACAGTAGGTTTCACCAGTCAAATCATAATAATCTAAGTAAGTATATCGGAGTTATCTAATCTTTTAGTGCTAAGTTATCGTAATTGAGAACATTACGTTTTATAAAAAGTCCATCATGTGAAGTTAAATTAATCGCTGATCTTTCTAATCTGTTTCTAATGAGACAATTATTCACCGATCACAATACATAAAGAAATGAATTTTATGAAAATTACTAATTACAAAAGTTAGATTTTATGACAAAATGAATTATCAGATGAAAAATCGATCATAACTAGAGATTTGTGAACATTTTCTTAATTCTAACAATCAAAATGTTAAAAGTTCAAAGCTGTAGCTGTCTATTCGAACTTCTTACTTACTTCACTTTACTTACTTACATACTTACGCCCGTTACCCCTTACAGAGAAGCATAGGCCGCTCACCAGGATTGTCCATTGAATTCTGTCCTCAGCAATACTTTCCAGCTGTTTCCAGTTGCTATTCATTCTTTATGTCTTCTTCCAATTCTCGACGCAGTGTGTTCTTTGGTCTTCCTCTTTTTTGTTGCCCAACAGAATTCCGTATTGATGCTTGTCTCGCGATGCAGTCTGATAATTTCCTCAATGTATGTCCTATCCGTTCCCAACGTCATTTCCTAATTTCCTATTCGGTTGAAAGTTGGCTAGTTCTCTCCCATAGTAGACCGTTGCAGATAGTTTCCGGCCAACGGACATTTGGTATCCTGCGTAGGCAGTTGTTTATAAATACTTGTGCCCTTTTGATAATGTTTGCAGTAGATCTCCACGTTTCAACTTCATTCAGCAGAACTGTCTTGACGTTCGAATTGTAGAGTCTGACTTTGAGGTTGGCTGACAGTTGCTTTGAGTTCCATATGTTTTTGAACTGTAGGAATTCTGCCCCTGCTTTACCAATCCTTGCGTTTACATCTGCATCGGATTCTCCTTTTTCATCGATGATGCTTCCCATGTACATGGAAGTATCCACTTCTCCCAGAGTTTCTCCATCAAGTTCAATTGGGTTGGTGCTCCCTGTGTTATATTTGAGGATCTTGATCTATGGACACTTCTGCAGTACTATTCTTCGAACGCTCATTAATTGCTAAACCTCCTAAAGTTATGATAATAGACACTGTTAATGAATTAGCAAAAAGCATTATATATGTATATATATATATATTTTATGGGATAATTTAAACCTAAAGTTTAGCATATAACTCTAATTTTAAAACAAAAGTTGGCGAGTACAAGACTTCATTCTAAACAACAACAAATCAATACAAGTAAATCTAGCTGATCAGTTCCAAATAAGATGAAATACGTGTTTTAAATTCCATTTTTAGCCAAATCAAAATATACTGGAACTGTCAGCTGAAGGTAATTCGAAGTATTCGGCTCATGAACTACGTAAGCTACATAATAACGACTAAAATTCTATCCTAAATATAAACGATGTGATAATACAAGTCATAATAAATAATGTTCTAAACTTTTTAAAAATTATGATGGTTTTATTTGTTAAGATTGGTATCTTTAATTGATTGAATATGTCACAGATTGATGTTGGTAGGGTATCATTGGAAACCCGGGAGAACTGGACAGCTGTTTCGTTTTAGTGTAAAATACCTCAGCAGTGCACAGCCCAGGTTCCGCCCTAGAGGCTTTAGGTTAATGAACACCTAACCATCTACACAAACAGACCAGCATCAAATGGTAGGTTTTCTATTTCTATCAATTTGTGATCTATAATTAACTAATTACGTCTCATACACGTGTAGAAAAAGTTAATTGTTACTTAATGTTTTGACATCCTTTAGATAGGTGTACACCGGTATCCATTTGCAACTTTCCGTTACTAAATTATTCGTTTCGGTGTAAGTAATATATTAGACGTCCAGTTATTCATTAGCTGTATCATTAAAAAGTATGGTCATTAAGTGTGCCCGCAGAATGCTATGAGTTTAGCAGTTTGTTTACTCATACTTCTAACCTATCAAACGTGCAGAAGTAGCAGTAGATTCTTCTATTTATGATTTATTCAAATTAACCAACTGTCCATCAACCACCTGTACTTAATCACTTTCATTTAGTGTTTCCAAACAATTAAGAATGAGATTACTAAGGAACTTAAAGCATATCACTATAGTGTTTCATATATTTTCCTACTCTTCCTTCACTACAACCTTTATCCGTAATACAACATGAAACAATTACAAATGAATCTATGCATCAAATACATTTACAATAAAGAAAGATGTGTGATGACAGTAAGACTGATCGTAAATATTTACGGTTACTATATCAATCTGAAATATTCACAACCTCCATTTATTACTACTATTTAGCATAAATTACGTAATTGCTCTTATATATATATATGGAGAAAGTGTGTGTGAGGGAGAGTTCGAGCAATAAATCAAATTACCTTGCACTCAATTAATACGAAAACAAACTTCATATGTTGAAATATATACCTACAAACACATGCAGTTCAATACACCTGACCTTAATTATTTACTTTAATAAATGCAAATTATTATTATGCTTATATAGATCAAGTTGCTCCTGTATTACTATGGCTAGTAAATAAACGTGAATTAACTGTATCCATGACTTGTCTTGTTGTTTATAATAAAGAAACTTCTTAAATGGCCCTAAATGATTATTAGAGCTTAGAATACGTAATACGATGATTCAATTATGATATTCGTCAAAATAAATATCTTAGTTTAATGTCAGGTCAGCTGTAGTATATATACCTAAATGTTAACATTTGAAAATGTTAAATAATGTAATCCAGATTTGATTCCCATAAGTAGGATGTTCTTTGCTTTATATTGTTTTATCAAGTCACTTTGATTGACATTCACAACAATATCATCAGCGCCTATTGCAAATACCTTTCTATCTAAGTTTTCATTTAAGTTAAAATTATTTTTCATCATATCTAATCAATTTTCTCAATATTTTAGTGATAATTACAATTAGTGCGTTTTACAAACATGCATCTAAATTTTACAGATTTAAACTGCAGGACACAGTAACTTGATATGAATACTTTAACACCTTACCAATACAAACTATTATTATATTTTGATTAGATTGTTTTCTTTGAGCTAGAAAGTTTATTTGAGGAGCCTACAACGTTATTCAAATGAACAAATTTCGAGTATCGATATGATTTGCTCAGAGTTAATTAATAAGTAATGTGAATTTGTATTTGTCCTCTGCATACAATTAAGTAGTATTATCTTAAATCTAATGGAATGTTAATTACAAAACGAATAGTATATTAACATTACAATTCAGAGTAGACTATGGGAAATATTTCTTTGAGTTGGAAATTTCAGTGGAAAATTTAAGTATATTGATCATTGAACAAAGGTCAAACATTCATTAATTATCTCATAATCTTAAATTGAAATGAAGAAGGGAAATGAGAAAAAAGTACTTTTAGTTAATTACACCATCCATAGTTGGATTACATTATACGGTTACAAGGACAAAAAAAGAATGAAACTTCCTAAAGATAAATAAAAATTATGTTCATGCAATTTACGTGACTTTTTTTTCATCATGACAATAAGATCAATAAAAAACTAATTATGATCATTTTTCAAGTATATCGACTTTGTTTAGTAATTATCATCTGAGGTGCACTCGGTATATGACCAAGTTACGTTTGCGGTATTACTAGAGCAAATTCTAACGATTGAAACCACTCTTACAAATAAGAATAAATCAGAAGGTAATGAAAGATGGAAGAGAAGTCATATTTGATCGTGAATGGAGCGTCAATCGGATAGCAACGTCTAGGCTGGCAAACTAGAGAAAGCGATACTTCCCACAGTGCGGTGTAACGTGATATAGTGATGATACGTGACCGAGCGCCTTCAGCTAGTCGTGTCCGCTAAAAACAAATATGGTCAGCATCAGTGTCGATGACTTATGTAACTATTTATTTTGGGGATTATTTACCGCTACACATCTAATCTCTTAGTAACTCAGTACAGTGGTAAAATAAGCAAACATTCCGCCAACTTAGCATTTTTTTACATATATGTGACAGTTAAAAACTGTTGATAAAAACACGTATTCAGCTATGTTTGAATATCTTCAAAATCCAATTATATAACTACTTGAAAAACGCCGAATTTGAAAATATGAATATAAACAAAGGAAAATTGTGAAGCTGATAGAACTGCAGGACTGTACAAATAACATTAACCAAATCATGAATTGTAGCCTAACTTAGGGTGGTGTTAGATTGGGATAATGGTTCTTAACATAATGTTCATACATGAAGTTAATATCAGCTAGATATATTCGTATTGGTACATTATCTTGTTTTATTCTAAGTAATATTTATACATCTTCATTCTAAAATTTGCACTTTAACGCACTTAAGTAGTGTTAAAATGACTTTGTGTTTGTCGATAAATGAATATGGTTAGATAGCAACTAAAAATCAGTAGGCATTAGACTGCTGAAATACAACGACTGCAACTGTGAAGTTGACTTCGAATTTTAACTAATCACCAGGTCCTCAATAGTTCAAGTACTCGGTGGTAATGATTTGAAATTAACACAAATCTTAGGTCTATAGACTGTCTGCTGATAAGTATAAACCAGCTAACTGTTAGAATGTATTAAATTCCATTTATCTGTTTTATTTTTCGAATTACAGTAAACTTAGAACACAAGCTGCACAATCAAATTCCGGTATTAATGATCTCGGACCAACACCACAAGAATTAATAAATGAATTTAACTGGTCGGGTAAAAACAATGAAGACTATCTATTGAATTTAAATGCATCCGTAATGGCTGAAAGCACCCAACTTAAGAAGTGAGTTAAAAGAAAGGAGTATTGAGAAGAAATTAAATTCAGTTTGCACATAATTTTTGATTTGAATGTGTTAAACCATTTAGTGAATGTAAGAAGATAGCGGAAAAGAACTGACGAAAAATATGACTGTAGTTCCACAGAACTTTATATTATAACAAAAAAGATTTAGCCTAACATATAACTTCAGAGAACCTATATTCAAGAAACATTCTACTGCATTGTGTATACTCCTGATCGTTTCGACAGTAGAACAGATTATTCATCCAAGTTAAGTCGATTGTGTGTAACATCTGCATACAAAAATCTCTACTTCGTTGATTAATGATATAAAATATTGATATTAACTTCAGTCGCTTCTTTTCGTAATGAAATAGAAATCGTTCATTGGTGACATAAATCTTTGGTGGTTTCAATTCTATATAATGCATTCCATATTTATGTTTCTAAGATCATTATCTTAATTAGTTGTCTGAATTTGCAAAAGATTGAAATCTGTTGGATATCACTGAAAACTTAGAAACCCTGGAAAGCTGACTCCTAACAGTGAGCATTCACTACCCTGCTACTGAATCTAATCAAAGACCTACAAGTTTGACGGTGAATGCCTATTCAGCAGAACTATTCGTTTGGTGTCTTATGCTAGAATTCCTGCTTCATTCAATGAATCAAAACCACTTTTTAGCAAATGTCTTCCTCAGGACATGGATGAATTCCACAAATTATAATTTCTCACTAAATCATCAGGAATATCATGCAACTAATCACTGGTAAGGTGATTGTTAAAGGTGACTTGACTAGGAGCTTAGAATTTAACGATTTCAGGATATTCCTGAAGTTACAGTAAGAACTTGTGAGTGATGACGTTTATCCATATTGTAAGTGAATCTCATCACCAATGACATTGATTGGTTGTCAAGCATACAATTATAAATTAATTGAAGTGGGAATCCGAGCATTTGGCTCGAGTTCATAGGTGTTGGTAAATAAGCGTTCACTGCTATACCTGATGGTCTTTGGTTTGATCCTCTAGTGTGGTCGTGGGTACTGAGGAGTCACATACTAGGATAAAATAGCTATCTATACTTCCATTTTTTTCGGTAGTACCCAATCGAAATATTTCTCTAACGAATACAAACAATAAATTAATTACAAATCATCAGTAAACCATTACAGCTTAACTGAGTCAGTAGTTAGAATAAGTGATAGATAGAAAATTTTACTATCTAATTGTGTGGATTAAGCTTATTATCAAAGAATAATTAGTAATGAAACTATATCTACATTAGTCATCAACTAGTTTACAACTGTGAAGTAGTTCAGTATCACAAAGTATCGTAGTCAATCATGATCATTCTGTTTACAGTCATGACTAATAAACTATGCATGTGATTTAATGGCTTATTCAAACTTATAAATTCATTTATTTTAAATGTATTCAATCACTACACTAATTACTATTACTTTATATTAGTATTAAAGTACTTCTCATGTACTCATATACATTTGTAGAAAGTTCGAAACCTACTATGCTATTAAATACTATAAACGGAATCATCACAAACGTTTAGTATATTTATATTCTTATCTATTCTATGGAGAAATGAGAAAGGTATATATCAGGAAGAATACCTAAAAAATGCATTATTATGCGATATACAATTGACTGAAACTATTTACAGTTGAAGATAAGTGACAGATAAGCGCTATTCTCAAAGTTCCTTCTTGTAACCAAAGATTATAATATTGAATAAGAACTATTATTATTATACTTTGTAGAAGTATTAATAATAATATTAACTTCTATGAAACAAATAAACTCTATTCTTCACTTATATGAAATTAATGAAATAGAACGAGAGTATAATGTAGGTTGTATCACGAAATGATAGTTGCTAATCAATTGCCGAGTGCCAAAAAAAACATAACACTTGTTTTCTTTTAGTATCAAACTCTTAAGCAGTAAACATCCATATGACCATTACAGATTAAACTCAGGAATTTCGGATATAGTGGTGAATGCTTAGCATTTATACTGCTTAGTTATCAACTACTAGTTTATATTTCCAGAATCAGTTGATCCAAGATATGCTGCAACGATAATACAACACAAATGGTGTATATTTGTTTTACTCTCTACATGACCGAATCTGATCGTCACATCTCACTAGAATTCTGAGAATTATCTCCAAAGATCCTACATTAGTGGGCCCACGATATAAAAGGTTGATATAGTGTTAAGTTTCACAGTTCACATCACGCACTGACTGTGACTAGACAACTATTTAAAACTAGGAAATACTGAGTATTTCAATGAATTATAATAAGAATAATCAACTAAAACCATCCACAGTCATGTAGTAAACTTAAGATGTCAACTCAAATAGTATAAGTGACATTTCCGAAATGCCAACTATCATTGGGTTTTTATTCATACAATGTAACCTATATAAAATATTAAAGAGAATTTCAAGGCTTACTTCACGTTTCTTGGTAATGATTGTTTATAGAAACGTAATCTGATCACATCACCATGTTTATCTCATATTATAGGAATCAACCAAGAAGACTTAAGAAAATGAATCAATGAGAAGATTTGAACGAAGTTGCTGGTTATAGAAATCATTACATTCTATAGTATTCAATGATCCAATATATCTTAGATCGAAGTAAATATAACGTTTGAAATAATCGAATTGGTTTATTTTATTTTATAAGTCTAGAAGTTATTATTCAGGTGTTAATCTACATCACTTGCTCGATTCTAAATTACTCGTATTGAAGTTCGACGTTCATTCAGACTGACTGTAGTACAGGATTGTCAGAACTAAATATGCAATAGTGGAATAAAATTTATTAATTACTTTTAAATAGTGGGCTGCTTACATTCATACTCATCCATCAGTCAGTCTGTCGTTAACAACGTAGAAACCAGTATATTTACACACAGGTTCAAATTTACTTGAATGACACGGCGATAGAATAAAAAAAGAAACGATGGAGTAAAGGTGTGTATGAAGGAATAAAAGAACTTAAGAAGTAAATAAAAATAGAGAGTGAATACGCTGGCGCCATTATGACCGATTATGAGCCATGTCACCCAGTGTCACCAGCCATTGATTGTGATTATCACGCGGACACCAGTCAGGTAGTCTGAATCTTCCAACGTGGCTTAGACGTTTGTTTCTGAGTGGTACAGGAGTGAAAAAGAAAGAAAGAAATATTAATGAATTTATTGATACTTGTTAAATTCCTTAGTACTTCGATTACAAATACATTCTATTCATATGTCTTACATACACTCGGCGCCCGAGTTTTGTAAATGTTTTCGTTCTTTGTTGGACGAAAATACCTATAAAAAAACTTCGATTATTAATAGTTTATAATTATTTAGTGAGAGCACCTAATTACAATTAGTTGACAGATACACAGGTTATGTGATAATGTCTGTCATTGAAAGGCATACCAGAGAAGTACATTAACTTTATACAAACTGTCTACTCGAACACCACAGGTCAGGTCAGAGCTTATGGCGGATTATCGTAGGAACTAACTACCTCAAGTGGTGTTCGTCAGGGTTATCTGCTTTCCCCATTTTTATTTAATTTTATCATTGACATTGTCATTAACATTGTCATCGTCTGATTTCTCCGGGGTTGACTTCCTTCCAGTAGATAAACTTACTAACTGAAAATATGCAGATGATATAGTTCTCTTAGGTGAAGATGCTCATAAAATGCAGAATCTCTTGACTACCTTAAACATAAATGTAAACATGTTTGGGAGGCGATTCTCCTCATTCAAATGCAAAATATTACTTCAGGATTGGCGTGATTTGGCATCGAAATTAGTGATCGGGAGTGAAACAGTTAAATGTGTTAACCGCTTCACTTATCTTGGGAGGTTCATCAGTCCTGGTGGTCTAGTGTCTGCTGAAATCTCTGCGCGTATACATAAAGCCTGATTATCTTTTGGGAACTTGCGTCACTTATGGCGTAGGTGAGACAGCTGACTACTGACCAAAGGACGGGTTTACTGCGCAGTAGTTCGATCCGTTCTACTTTATGGATGTGAAATATGGCCATTAAGGATAGAGGATATTCGTAGACACCTAGTATTCGATTACAGATGTCAACGAAGCATTGCTCGTGTTCACTGGGACCACCGAGTAAGCAATAGGTGGGTTAGAAATAGAGTACTAGGTAGATACGGTAAATCTATTGATGAAGCAGTGAATCTTCATCAGCTGACGTGGTTAGGACATGTGTTACGTATGCCTGACCACCGCCTACCTCGACAAGCAATGCTATCTGGTGTGACAGTAGGCTGGAAGAAAGCAAGGGGCGGCCAAACCAAAACATGGCACCAATCCATGAAGTCACTGACAATTGGGCTGAGCTATACTGATAGGTGCAGACCACCTGGTTGGGGTACGTAATGATCGTAAGCAATGGTCAGAGATTTTGGGTGATATGGCTCAAAATCGTTGGCAATAAAATAGGTGCATCCACTTCTTGTCGTCATCCTAATTCTGAGTTTTAAGACTTATCATAATTTTTTCTTCACTGAATCATACTTTCTTAAATCTTATTTTCGATCTTTATTCCTTTCCACTAATACTAACTCTATTACTACCTTCCCTACTCTGGGATTTGATCCGACAATTTAATCGCTATCTGCTAATTGAGGCATGGCAACCTGAACTGATGTACTCATGTAACCATGTACATTGTAACTGACTAACAGATATACTTAGTTAGCTGAGATAGGAAAATTTATGAAAATAAATGTATGTTTTAAAAATCAACTAAGCCATTATATAGTACTTGATAATCCAACATACACTACTCTGTATATAAGCGAAATGATTATATTTTCTGCTGATATAATTAAATGTTGTATGTAATACTTTCAATGTATTACAAGAAAGATTGATAGAGCTAAAAGATGTCAAGAAAAAAAAGAACAACAAAAATAAATTTTTTCCTTTGTTTTTAGTGTAGATTAAGTAAAAGGTTCAATAGAATAATAATAAGCGTATTTAACAAAGCATAGTTACAATTTATATTTTACATGAATTCTGTAATCATAATGAAATTGAATGGCACTCATTTTCATTTTGTATTTAACAATTTAACTTCATTTTATTTTTAGAATAAATTACAATAGTTGATATTCTAGGAATTCACTTTTCTGTATACATGAATACTTTCCAGCTTGATAAAACAAAAATGTACTTAGAACTGTTAATAATTGCATATTACCTGTTTCTAGTTCAAAATAGATGTATCACTGATTTCGCATTATCATATACTGGTTAAAAAGTAAATAGTAGCTGGGTAGACGTGATACATATCCCAATAAACTCAATAGATAAAGACTTATACCTCATCAACCATTATCTAGAGTTGAACGGTAACATTACTCACTCTTTAACCCCAGTATTTATAACTAATGATTCAAAGACATCTACTAGTCATGTACCAAAGTCATAAAGTTAAACGGAATACAAATTCTGAATAATGACATTGTAATTGCAATTATAAATATACAATGAAAATGTCTAATGTACAAAATTTGAAATATTCCAGTTCATCTTTATTCATATTTCAGTTTCATTTAAGTATCTATCTGTTTTCACCAACATTTCATCAATTAAATAAACATTTTGTAGCTGAATTGAGATGGTTATTTTTTTGTAGGGATTAGTATTTTTAATTGACTGAATATGTCATAGATTGTTGCTAGTAAGGTATCATTGAAAACTAGGGAGAACTGGACAGCTGTTTCGTTTTAGTGTAAAACTACTCAACAATATGCACCTAGATTCCATCCAAGGGGTTTCAGGTTGATGAACACCTAATCTTCTACATCACTGGGTTTGCCAGTATCCAACCAGAAGCCCCTGGAGCGGAAAATAAGCTGCGCACAGCTGAGGAGTTCCATACTAGAACGAAACAGCTGTGCAGTGCTCCATGGTTTTCAATGGTACTCTACCAACATTAATCTGTGATATATTCAATCAATTAAACATTTTACATTATATAAGTTGGATGTATCTGCATCCCAATATTGATGTTCACAGTGGGATTCGAACTCAGTCCGTTTCGTGTAGAACGTCATCGCGTTCACTACTAGACTACTGAGTCGGGACAGTCACACTTGTGCAACGGGCACATTGGTATTAGTTATAATACTTGTGAAAAATTCGCTATATCGAGATAATCCGCTCAGGATGCACATATAGCAACAATCAGTGACCAGCTTCAGTCTATAACATATCAACGGGAATATACAAGTTCATCCTAATAAACATTTTATAGTTTAAATTATCTTTCTAGATGAATAAGAGGATACAAATAATAAATTACGGTAGATACTAACATATGTAACACAGTAGAAAATAGTATATCTTTCTTTCAAATATTAACATTATAGAATACTACAGAATCAAGGTGTTAGAGTAGAAAAGTGACTATATACATAAAATGTCTATTAAAAATAAGTAAAGAAATAAACATTCTTTATCAAGATTATTTCTTTTAAATAAGTATTATGATTTGATCATCATAATGAATTATGCAAGTAATAACAAGTATAATTGTTTTGTCTTAAATATGTATTGGTAATAAAACCAAGATTAACTGGTAGAAATGAAATTAAGGTATTGATTAAGGTTATTCACAACATTTACAATGTTGACTAAATGTTGTGTGCTCAACACTTTATTTAACATTTTTATAGGTGAGTAGTGCATAACAAAGTGTAATCTTTATTAAAAATCTAATTTTAAGGTTGAATTTTCAGTGTATTTGTATTTTTCTCTGGTATTTTGATCTGTACTACATTGAAGAGTTCATAGTAAACAGTTTGGAATAACTGTAGAACTTTA
The DNA here is from genome assembly GCA_034768735.1 of Schistosoma mekongi. Lineage (NCBI taxonomy): Eukaryota > Metazoa > Platyhelminthes > Trematoda > Strigeidida > Schistosomatidae > Schistosoma > Schistosoma mekongi. Next base: position 14,526,879 of record CM068305.1, read on the forward strand.
AATCTGTAGTTACTATGATAATACACATTTCAAATCCTTTCTCCTGAGATAATATTTCATATGCCTAGTGTGTATCAATACCTCCAGTTCTAATATTTTGACATTCAGATGTGATGTGATAACTCGAAATGATGTATACATTGATTATTCCGCTAGATTATATAATGACTGATTTTAAAGTAGAGAATAATTATTAACATTTAGGATCTAACTTAAGGTAGAGTGAATTTGTTTTATATTGTAGCGTCACTTTGCTCTATGGTTCGAATTATCAAGGGAGAGAATTTATGAAACAAGGATAGGTAAATTGGAGTGATTTAGATTTTTAGCTCAGGTGGGCAGAAGGAGATGGCTTCAGTAAACACAGGTGGTTTATTTGTTACACTTTCGTTACAATACTGGATACAGTCATTATTGCTTAGTTCTACTTGTTCAGAATGATGACAATCAATGTTTCGTACTTAGGTTATTTATCTAAGGAAATGGAACACCACTAAATATATTTTTTTCATTCAGTCAAGATAGAGCCCAACACGAATGTACTTTAGCCTGAGCTTTTATGCTACATCAGCACAAAATGAACAACACACAAAAGTTAGAATAATATTATTATTAACGATGGTGAACGAACCAAGCATTGAGAACATTGTTCGATAAGAAATCGAAAGTAAATATGTATGAACACTCAAACTCAGGACACAGAGAAAGACAAAAGAGTGAATATATCTAATCAATTCACAATCATATCACTCAACGTCTCTAATTGTTAACGACAGTTATCGTGACGTCCCCAAAATGCATTTTGAAGATATTAACATGGTTCAGACTAGTGATCAATTATTCGATGAATTAATATCATATTTTGGTTAAGCTACGTTTTAGTATATCCTAATGATAGTTATGATAAAACGTAACGGAATTAGAAGCATCAACCGTTGGAAGCCGACTCAGTGGTCTAATTGTAAACTGTTCACCATGGAACCACAGGGTCGTGGGTTCTATCGTTGACGGGGTCATGGATGAGCACTAATGAAGAGTCACATACTAGGATGAAACGGCTGTCCAGTGCTACCTGGTGATCGGCGGTTGCCTAATTCAGATCAACCCGTGATATCAAATTAAAAATCCAGCAATCGAAACAACAACCAACTGTAACAAAAAACTTACTTTTGTCGTTATTACCTTAATGATCACGTGGTTATAAATCCAAACATGTGGAATAAGCAACTTGTTTTTTAATCTATTATGGGTTTACTACATTATTTGCATAAAAATAGTACAAGGTCTCATTTACTGTAGGTAACATAAAATATTTAATCAAAGTTTAGTATATGTAATATATAAACGCCAATTTATAGACTTGATCAGGTTGACATTTACAATGTTTACAAAAGGCAGTAACAATAATAACAGTTTATTCTTGAAAAGTTCAAATGCACAAACACACACACACACACACCAACTTGTACTGTAAAGTGCTTGATCAAGTAACTGATTTTCAAAACCTAGCAGGATATTATTGTGAAACCCTCTCTCTCTCTCTCTCTCTCTCTCTCTCTCTCTCTCTCTCTATATATATATATATATATATATATATATATATATATATATATATATATATATATATATATATATATATATATATATATATATATATATATATATATATATATATATATATATATTGAAATAGTAATGCATAATCAAATAGATGGGAAGAGAATGACGTCAGTTTATTCAGAAGAAATGTATATGGTTGTTATAATCATTAGTATCCAATGGAAACATATAGATTAAATGAAATACATAAAAATATTTTACATGATAATTTAGATATACAAAAAGAAAGTGAATGAATGAGAAAACAAGTTACTACATCACTAGATTATTAAAAAAAATAATACACCATGTCTAGGATGTCTATTTATCTCCTTTTCTAGGAAAACAATAATTATTTCATTGAGAAAAGATAACATTTAACTACCGTAATGTATTCTCATGACAAAATTATGTAAAGTATATGCATGTACATACAAAGTGTAATTAATTACATGTTTTAATATGCATCTTAATTCTAAAGATTATAAACAGAATATAGTGTAACTGTATTATAGGAACGAGTCAAAAGTATTCACGTGATTCTGTAGTGATTTTTTCATCATAGAGCCTTTTACAATTTCAACTACATTTATGGTTATTGAGTTTATCCGTAACGTTTCTAAATTTCATTCAGTGTATTTGTAACCAGTATTTTTTTGGTTATTTTACTATTTCATTTAAAATGAATCTGATTTTAACTAAACAATTCATTTCATAAGTGAACTTTTATAATTTTTCATTTTACATTAAATATATCGAGCTACAGTATACTGATATATTCATAGAAGACAATTGTGTATAACTTTAGTCATTCCAAATGAAATCTTCAATGAAAATTACATACTAATAGGTAGTATTTACCAACTAAATGAAGGAAAAACTGAACCAAAATGGCGACTAGATACAATATACATTTTTAAATATCGTAAACAATCTTTGAAAATTTAGAATAAGTTTGTCAATCATCGTAATGTAGAGGTATCGATAAATTACCTCGTTTACCTGAATGAAAATAAATTCACACATAAGAGTTGCTTCCTGAATCCTTCTTGTAGTCAAAAAATAGGTTTATAGGAAATTCAGCATTACCAACAAAATCCTTAATATCAAATTAGCTTACACATTCTTGAGATGAAGGCAATTGCTGCCTACTTCATTAGCTCATCTATTACTCAGTGAGATATTAATAACGTTACTTTGGAAGGGTAACAAAAAATTAAAACAAACGTGTTGTAGAGGATCTACACAGAGAAAGTAAGCATTTAATATATTTCATTTTTATTGTATGATGATAAAATGTCCTCAGAGTTCTGTGAAAGTAATGCGCTTGTTATGCAGTGTACAATAACAAAAACTACTAAAATTCCGTGGAAATAACCAAAAAACATCAGGTCAGGTGTTTCCATGTGTTATGGAAACCAATTTATAAATAAGTCAAATTAAACGATGTATCCACACTCTCATCACCAATGATGTTAACAGCTAATTTGATTGTTATGCATAGAAATGGTCATTTCGAATATCGCATCTTACAGACAATCTGTGTATTTTGAAGGACATTATAAACCATGAAAGTACTCATATATCATTTAGTAAGACAAATAAAAGATTTATTCGATGCTTTGGTATAAGATAGTTAAACATTTAACTTGTAAATGATCTCCCACCTACTGACAAGCTGAAATTCTATATAAACGTCATAATTTTACATAGCATATCTTATTAACTGATGAACATTTAGAGACGAATCATATCAACCATAATTACTTCATAACAATATGATCGACAACTGGCAAGCAATCGAAAATCCGACCGAAACATCATTATTGCTGTTATAAATACTTTATTCATTAAAAGCTAAACTCATCGTTCATTCATTAACCAAACATACATGTCTATTATCTGAGACTGCTCTTCTCAAACACTTCTTCAAATATACTCACTACAAAGCAAGTTCCACTAAACAGTGATTATGGATAAACATCAGATACTTTAATCCCTCAGAATTATACCATACAATATAAAAAGTCATAAGCAAGGCAGATTTTAGGTCACAACGGCTTCAATCCAAGGTGCTACACCAAATAGGCACGCACTGATGAGATAAGCGATAGAGTGACGGTAGAATAAGTCGAAGTAAACAAGTATAAAGAATCATTCGAGAACTATACATGTAAACAGTAAATGAATTAGTACTCTTGATACCGATCCTGAGCTGTCATACGTTTCCTACCATTAGTCAGAGTATATAGGCAGACACCAACTAAGTAGTCTAAACCAACCAAAATAGCTCAGAGTGATGCAACATTTTACGCCGTTACCGCTCTTCGTTTCGATTTACTCTAACGTCATCTCCTTCTGTTTGTCATGGTAAGTGGTGATTAAGAAAACGTAATATGTGGTACAACAACATCAATTGGTAAAGAATTACAATATTATAAACCGAATTACTATCTTTGTCGAACTACAGCAGTGTTCAATTAATGGTTCAAACACATGCAAGCAATATCACGAATATACGTATAATTAAATACAAGTAACCGGCGAATGTCAATTTTTAAAGGACGTTTCACAAAAAAACGGAGTTAGCTGGCATAGTAAATTGACTAGCATCTCACCAGCGTTAAAAGTGGCATAGGTTGGCAGTGCCAAACCACCTTTCCGAATCTTACCAAGATATCATAAAAAATAACATGATAGAAACTTCCGAGGTAAGTAAAGTAGTCAACACGCTCCACTACTTCACTTTCAATCATTGTGTTGACATATATCTCGAATGAGAATTAAGCATTTAGAGGAAAAACCCATCCCATAATTATTTATATCGTTACTTAAGATGGTTGCAAAGTAGGTTGTTGTCAACTGGTATACTTTTGTAGAACATAGGCCATCATCACTATAATAAAATGCATTACTTACAACTGTAAGTGCTGTACAAAGTAGAGAGACGCATCTTCCCATCTACATTAAACTATATAATAATTAGGTGACCAAATTCCTCCTGTACAGACAAACGTTCGATTAGAAGTGACAGCAACTACTTGGATTCACTACAATATTTAGACGATCATATTAAATTTCCATTCAAACTGAAGCACGGTTGACGTTAACCTCGACGTTTTGACTAAATGTATTATAACTAGTATCTGCAGTGAGTGCTCTACATCAGTGTAATTTTTATTTCAAGCGATATTGAGTTGGATTGTGGCTGACAGGCAGAATTCAGGACGCGCGTTTCGTCCTATTTGGGATTTGTCGGCTGGATGCACCTGTAACTCACATCAAGACTCGAGATCAGTTAGCTACGTGACAAACGCCACCGCGTTCACAACTCGGCTACTGAGTCCAGAAAGGATGCACATATAACAACAGAGAAGGACCAATTTCAGTCCATGACAAATCAACGAGAAGGTCCAAATACGTCCCATTAAATTTCCAGTGATAGTTTTCTTTTGACATATTAAGATGCGCTAACCTAATGTCTAACGCAGAAGTCTAAATATAACTCCAGTTCAGTGAAATTAAATTACTCTCTACTATGCAGCATTTACTCAACAGATAAACGAAGAATAAGTTTAGCCATACTAACTACGACATAAACTAACGAAAATCAAACAAATATGTTGTTTTTCAAATAGACTGAGTTGATAATTTATTTTATTAACAAAAAGAAACAAAACACAAGTTAACGCATACTATGAAAAACAATCAATGAATTTGACTAACATCGGTGGATAGATAGTGTAACAGGCAGACAAGCGGTCAGATAAATAAGTAGCTTATTAAAGTCAGTATTCACCACGAAAAATGTATATTGCTTGTATGAATTAATTATATGCATATCTTTGTTCAATAATTAAACATACACATTTTAATACATGTCCAGATAGATAGTATGAAAACAACGGGAACAATCTACTGTCAAAATTGTATCACTCAGAAAATATAAAAATAAATTTATATAAAGGATTCAAGGTAAAAACTAAAACAGTACCAGCATGCAAAACAGTTTTGTTCTCCAAGATTGTGTAGACGACACGTTGAACGTTCAGTTGTAAAAATAGTATTGGATCAGTAAATGTTGACAGAGTTCAACTAGAAAAGTACCATTATAATTAATGTTTATAATAAACATAATAATAAAAATCGGTAACTGGACATTTTTGTTTAAATACACCAAAGAATTCAAGGTATGGTAAAATTCACACCTTAAGGATATAAAATAATTTTTTTCTCCAAATCACTGAGTAATTAGTGCTAAAAGGCAACAAACAAAACAGCGTTTAAGATAAAAACAACAGTAAAACTCTCTCTCTCTCTCTCTCTCTCTCTCTCTCTATATATATATATATATATATATATATATATATATATATACCAGTGGATAAATATTACTAAAACACTGAAACTTGTTAAAAGAAAAAAATATCAAGCATCTACACAGAGACAGGCAAAGTAATCGAGTGACAATGAGCAGGACGCCAATATGTACAAAATTTCCTGAAGAAAGGAAAATCTGGGCAAATAAGATCTATCCATTAAAAATAATAATGGCAATAATACGAAGTGTAAATCAGACAAAGGAATAAAAAACAATGACAATAAAGAGTTTTATCAAGAAAATATCAACATTACAGTGATTTTATAATTTTCACAAAAGAAAAAGATAAGACAACAGTTGTGGGCACATACCATGAAATGCTATATAAGAATGTTCGGAGAGCAAAACAGAAGTGAAGCTAGGCAAAATCATAGAAACACGAGAAGAGCATTTTATTGAGATAATTTATGCATAATTGTGGTTAACAATTCATTCATTCGTTCATTAATTAGTTAATAAACCTATGAAATGTTCTGTTTCTTTTGTTTAGAAAAGTAGAGAAGCAAACAAACAATGGTTATATATATATATATATATATATATATATATATATATATATATATATATATATATATATATATAATCATTATATGTTCTTTTTGTAGTTGCAATCTGCACATTCGCCTAGATAGAAATACCCATTGAAAAGAAAATGGGAAGACAATCAACCAAACAGGAACTATTATTAGGTACAGGAAAACGCTTCAATCTGCATCATCAATGGTACTTAATAAGTACAGAGTAGGAGGCATATGGTATGAATATAAATAATGAGATAAATTTGTGAGTGCATATAAGTCAAAAAAGTAAAGGAAGTAAATAAATTGTGAATAAAGAAGTTCTGAAGTCGTTAATTTACGTAAAAAACTACATTTCTACATGCAAGTGTTTACATATGAATATACATACATGTCATGTACAAACTGGGGACATAACGTAGTAACTGAAATATACATATCAACGACATGATGCATCATGAAGTTCTTGTTGCTGATCATGATTTAGTAGATGTTGATTAGTTGTTTTCGATGGTGGTCGAGGTTCCGGACCATAATACCGCTCAACAACATAGTACCGGGTTTCAACCTTGAAATTGGAAGGAAAAGCATTAAAATGAGTGATAAAGCTCGATAATAAGACAATGTTGCACGCCAACAGAATCATCAGAAATATTCAATCAAAAAATGCCAACTGATCTATTAAGTTAACTTATTTAGTCAAATGTATTAATGGGAATGGTTAAGGTAATCGACTATCACAGGTTAAGTAGAGTTTAAAGCCAGGCTACTTTAGTTTAGGTAAATGAATAGTATCACCGGTCTTTAGTATGTGAATCGAAGCCAATTACAACATATTACGATTTGAAACAACCACCCATTGAAATTAAAATCATACGAATAGATGAATCATAGAATGTCATAATATGATTCAAATCGTTTCACTTATCTATTCTTATCATGTATATTAACTATCGTCGAATAATTAGATCTTAATTACTGTAAAACTTGACAATAACACGCCCAAATTGAATTACTGAATCAGGACGATGAGGTGAAATTGGCAACACAAATAACAAAGGAGTCCAATTAATGTAACAGAAACACCCCTACTGATGAGGACTAAATATTGAGAAGATACATCAAGAAGACCAGGAAAAGCTACACACGAAGGAAAACTGGAACTTAGAAATGGAAATAGAAACGCGTCATTGCAACTGATTATCTGAACTTAGTTATAGAACAGATCCCAATCAGGTTGCCTGTATCTATTTGTACATCTCAGGCAACAGAGTAATGACTTCAAGGACGGATATCATATAGCTCCTAGATTACGTACTATGTCAAACAAGATTGCCCGTCAAGGTACGCTGCGATTGCATGAACGTAGCACATGCCAGAATCCGTTCAAAATTGAAGATACAGAATCGACTTCCTACTTTTGCCCATATATCTGTCTAACCACGATTGCTTACTCGTTTATTATACGAAACGTTAACAAGCTACATTCAGTTTAGTTAATTCAGTTTTCTTTTTCTATTCATTAACGAACAGTTGTATATTTCGTTTAAAAGCCTATATATTTAGTGATTACAAAAATACATGACTCTAATAAGTATACAGTAAGATAAATGACATAAATAGTAACTATCAATAACTAGTGTGTAAAATATTCTTTGTAAATTCACCTCCATCTATTTAATTTTACCCACATAACTAGCTCTATAAAAGAAAATATACAAAAGTAAACTAGTTAATATACACTTTGTTGAGGCATAATTGTTTTTACTTTGTATATTTATACCAGTAGTAGTTTAAGCAAAAAAATAACTTTATTGAATAATTCAAGTAAACTAGCAAAATGTAATATGCGGTTTTTTTACAAATCTATTTATGTACGTAAGTCACGTGTGGTAATCAACTTTATTCAAGAGTTCAATTACAACTACCAGAACAAAAGAAAAAAAAACAAGGACATGCTAAAAATAGGTGAATTGGAAGAAGGAACATAATAAATTATAAAAGCAAATAAAGAATATACTAAATACCACAAGCAAACACAAATCATTCATACCTCCGGATAATTTTCTTTTTCTTCAAGGACTGGTTGAATAGAAGAACCTTTTATTGAATAATTCTTAAAATAATCTGTTGTTGTTGGTGGTGGCAGCTGAGGCCAGTTTGGAGAACTTGAAGCAGTTGGTGGAATTGTAGTAGAAATACGTTCAGGTAAAACAAGTGCCTGTGAATGACGTTTACAACCAGTTGTTAGAGTTGATGATTTATAAACATCACCATGACAATTCCATATACGTTCAGGAGCAGTGAATATTAATTGGCCAATATCGCTAACATCGACATCATCACCGTGTACATTGATTCGATTAACATGCTGATTGTAATCGCTAATTGCAGTCATATCGTCAGATAATTCAATATCCATTAATGAGGTGGAATCAAGATCGGATGATGAATTTGGTTCAGTGGATACAATAACAGGATAATTTCTCAAGTTACTGTCATTATTTTGAGCTGCATTTAGTTTGTTCTGAACTTGTGATGTGAAACCATGCACCGCTGCGTAGATAAATATATGTGAAACTGAATTATGAGAGTCAATGAATTACAAAACTGTATGAACTATACAATAATAAGCCAAGTACTTATTTGTCGAAGTCCGAAGTCATCAATCAATCGATCTGATTCATGTTTTAAGGTTAACAGAGAAAGAAGAAAATGCCTGAAGTATGTTTTCGTGCATAAATAACACCCTATACTACCCCACTAAATGTGAATGCGACTCGATGATTTAAGGACGTATCCCAATTCATTAGACCATTTAAGTTTGAGCAAACATGCCTCAAAGGTCAAAATGTTCGACTTTAAAACACTAAGCAGTAATTGGGTGTTGTGGAGATAGCTGAGTGTCAATCACAAATTGATCTGAATTAAACAATCATTGATCACCTGGAAGCATTGGACAACTTTCCTTTCTAATAACAAGTTTGCATATCGTTTTATCAGCCCCAGTTTGGGTCACTGAGTAGCATTTCTACTCGTCACGTTCAGAGTGTAGCTCCGAGTCAATAATACTAACCAACACTTGGTTAATAAAATGAAAAATTGAATACTATACTTAACGTTTTAAACAATAATTGCCATTCTAAGAAGAATAATCATACGTAAACTGTAAAATTTACTATTGAGTTGGTACATTTTACTATCATAATCATTTTACAGAATAAACTGAACCTCACTATCCATTAGATATATTTTTTGTTTGAATCAGGACAAAAACAATTCACAATGATTCAAATAAATTCGTTTGACGACGTCACGATGAAATGCAGGCCTTCTTAACACAGAGTGAATGCAATTACAATTCGTTAGAAAGAAGTACTCAGTAAAATTGAACGCAACTCCACCTGGAACCCACCAGGGGTTACTGCCGGTCCCAAGCCCAGATAAAGGAGGAGGGTTGGATATAGGGTTAGCAACCCCTATCCTGTAAAAACAACAACCCTGCTAAAAATGTGCAAGTCAGAAAAAACCACTTAAATCCTTTAAACTCCACACTAGGAGTTGGAAAGTCTTCACTTCAAAGAGCTATGACGCCTCATGGTGAAAGCCGAGTTACTTCAGAAGTTACGAGGCCGATGCTCCTTCTGACGACCGGAGTAATAATTGATATAGGTGACCGACCTCAAGCAGCTGTCCCATGCGCACTGTGGTCACGCTCTTGGGTCGTTAAGACCTTTCTTAATCCACTTTCTCTTTCAGGAACCACAATAACCCTACCGCGGTGCGGGCAACCGGCAAGTGATACCCCCCCTTATACTTCTAAAAGCACTCAAGATCATATTATTGGTAATCAAACACGTCCTCCTTCTCTGGTTTCTACTATTTGCACTTCTCCTACTATATCTTCTATGCGTGCCAGTTGTACTGGTTGCTCGAGTTCCAGAAATGCCATACCAGGTCTCTTAACCGCGCTCTAAACTTCATGTTGGAGCTTTTAGTGCACATACGTTGTGTCAAATCGGTCAACAAGCTGCCCTAGCTAAAACACTAGAATCTCACGCAATTGGTGTATACTATGTCTCCGAAGCACACATACAGGACCCCAGCATGGCAATCCGTTTGACCTCACCTAATCAATGCAGCGGAACAGCATAATTCACTCATCCTTTATCTGGAGACCCTATGGTAGGTTCATGTGGCCTTGCTGAGATAGGCATAGCACTAAGCTTACAGGCAAAACAGGCACTTCTCGAGTGGATTCCTGTAGACAGTCGTTTATGTGCTGTCCGTCTAAATGGCACAGTACGAACTCGGAAAGATAGGGACACACGCCGATGCCTTTTTGTCGTCTCTGCTTATGCCCCCCACTGACTGCAGCACAGATGGAGTGAAGGACAAGTTCTATATCAAGTTCTCTAACCTCCTTCAAAAAGCTAAGCGCTCACATATAGTGATAATAGCAGGGGATTTTAATGCCCAAGTCGGTAGGTTAAATCAGGGTAAAAAACACTTAAGTGGGTCAGTCGGCATCCCAGCCCAGCAAACGGATAACGAAGATCATCTGATGCAATTATGTTCAGACTACCGTTTATTTTTAGCCAGCACAAACTTTAAGAATAAAGAGAGACATTTTCTAACCTGGTGACACCCAACATCAACACAACGATGAACGCAAATCAACCACATCGGCATCAGCTATCGTTGAAAATGCTGTATAGAGGACTGCCTCTCTTCCTGGGGTACGTGTCTAGATTCTGACCACGCCCTGATGAGAGCACGTATCTCTGTGCGTCTTGCTGGTCGCAGAAAGGTCACATCAGGAAAAACTCCTTAGATATCAATTCGAGACTGAAAAACGCCAAGATTGTATTTAGAAATGGTTTGGCTAAGCATTTAGTCGTCAACAACCAACTGGTTCATCCCGAAACAGCTTGTAACGATTTTGAAGCAGGTGTAAACGCAGCAGCGTTATCTGCATCTAACTTCAATCCAAAGGTAATGAAAGATCATTGGATCTCTAGAACTCCTAGTGAACTGATGGAGGCTCGAAGAATAATGAAGAGCAACGACAATTGAAACATAGACTGACAAAGAGTCTGTGTAAGGATCATGAACAGTGGAAGGCAACAAAAGCAAAAGCGATGGAAGCAATGGTGGCAGGCAATAGTAGATGGCTGTTCCGACTTATCAAGGACACCGGTATCAAGAAATAGGCGGTTAGTGAAATTATCTCGGAAAAAGGAGGGTCTATGATTCACTCTCAGTCTAGAACATTAGAGCGATGGGCGGAACACTTTCAGGAACAGTTCAACTGGCCGCCAGCTACACTTAGCTTAGCTACTATCCCCAAACTACCTGCATGGTAAACTGACACAGGTCCCCCCCAACTCCTAGTGAGTTTGAAAAGGCTATAAGTAATTTGGAGCGAGGGGAAGTAGCAAGACCTGATAGGCTGTCTACCGATATCTTTAAGGATGGTGGTCCAGTTTTAGTTGGCAGGTTGGCTGATATATTAACCAAAGTCTGGGAACTGAACATCATTCCATTTGACTGGTCTCGTTCGCTGATCGTTCCGGTTTACAAAATGGACATAAATCTTCTTGTGATGACCAAAGAGGAATCAGTTTCACTACTATAGTACCTAAGCTAATTATCCTCTATAATCATTAGGCGTTTATCCAATACTACAAAACAGCAGACTCAGGAAAACCAGGCTGGTTTCAGACCTGTACGAGGTTGCATTGATCAAATATTCACCCTGAGCCAGATTCTAGAACATAGACATACGTACCAACGTCCGACTACTGCGCAGCAGTCCGCGCCGTTTTAACATATGGCTGCGAAACGTGGGCTATGAAAACCCAAGATATGCGTCGACTTCAGGTATTGGACCAGAGAAATGTTCGTAACATCGCTCGTAATATGGAGGTTAGACAAAAGGTTATTGGGAAATATGGCAAATCAGTCGAATAGGTCATTAACCTTCATCTACATGTGTTGTGCATGCCCGACCACAGCCTACCTCGTCGTGCGATGTTGGCTAGGGTTGAAATAGGATGGAAGAAGGGTAGGGGCGGCCAGACCAAAACATGGCATCAGTCCATGAAGTCTTTGACTGATGAACTAAGCCATGTTGGTAGGTATGGATTACCTAGTTGGGGTCAGCGTGATAGTCGCAATAAATGGCTGGAGACACTTGATGACATGTCTCGGAATCGGTCACAGTGGTGCAAGTGTATTCACTCTTTAACCTCATCTAGATCTTGAATTCTATTTTTATTTGCTGCACACCTTTACTTTACTCTCCCCTTTTGTATTCTGTTATTATGTTACCTCTGTAATCTCGTAGTGCTAATGTGGTATGGCAAGTTGAATCTATGAGCGTGTGTGCTCGGTTCTACGTTAATGCTGCTGCTGATTATGATGAATATTGGAATCAAGTACACATAATGAAAGCAGGACAGATTAGAATCATCAAAAACAGTAAATCGATAAACTCATTAGTGAACACTTTTATTAGTTAATAATTCTGATATCTATAGAAAAAGTACTGGTTAAAATGTAGCTTTTAGATTGATTATTTAAACGTATTGTCGTCACAAGTTGATCTCAGATGGATACTAATGAATGCAGAAAGAAGTAGACAGTTGTTCTGTTTCAGCATCAAACTCCTTTGCAGTTCATACCCACGACTCTACTACGGACTGAACCAAGGACCTTTAGGTTTCGCCGAGAAAGCTTGTACATCAAAACTCCTAGGCTATTTTCCAATCTTAAGAACCCCACTTCAGTCAATTCGTAATATAGCTTGACAATAGTAATAGTTGTCTCACTTCTGTCTAGTCTGAGCATACAGTTTAGTGTTCCCTAGTTTTCAATAGTGCTCAACCGAGATCATTGTAGCGAATACAAACAATAAATTAAAATTATCCTAAGTTTGCTACTGAAAGCAGATCACAGGTGATAAGACTCTCTTTCAGAGTCTTCATGAAAAGTCGCGACTGGTGGAATCTAAACAAGCCGGAAGAGACATAGTTATCACCGATGACACCGGATAGCAGTTGTATGTATGTAGTAGCAATCCTACTATTGGATATTGGCCTAGCAGTGTGAATGGTTAAGCGCTCGCAACGAGACGTAAGCCTTTCGTCTGATTCGCAATGTGGTTCTGAGTGCGAACTGAGGATGAGTCTGACACTTGAATGAAACAGCTGTCTAGGGCTTCTAGGTTTACTGGGGGATGGATGCGAAACTTAACATTATTACCGTCTTATCTAGACAATAAGAAGATTCAATCAATTCAGCGATAAAAATCGTATGGAAAATAAACAGCATTATGAAATAGTAGTTGCAATAGTGCAAAAATCAGACACAATAGAATTATAGAGGAAAGCTTTAGTAAATAGATCAATAACTCACTTCCGATAGCATTAGGATTTAAATGCATTAAGCCAGTGGATGAGCGTAAACCAGCAGGAGGGCTGAGAAACCAATCAGAACGCTTCTGTAAACGTTCCAATTGACGTCGTTTAACAGAATTAAAACAAACTGACTGAGATGATGGTGTTCGGTAAGCTGCACTCTATAGACATATAAATATAAAAAAATGTTAAAAGGGTCTTGGATTAAAAAAGATAAAATTATACTTTGTACACAATCCAATTTACTATGTTTTATTTGTGAAAACAATAGCATTTCCAACTTCGGTTCCCGATAACGTGAAGTGGTGGTAGGGATTGCACATTGTGATGATCCAAATAAACTATACTGGCTGAAGTACTAAATCCTTTTTGGTTCTATTATGACATACAGGTCATTCGAAGAGCTGTAGAAAAAGGCTGTGTAACCGGTAGCATACAACTATATTCTGGATTATGTCGTCACACTTCAAGGTCTTCAAGACAACTCCTGATTCACTTCCATTCTCAGATACCTTAGGAAGACCTAGTCAACAGTGTGGATGATCGGTAGACGGTAAACGCTCTTTACACACCCCACACCCAATAGCCATGTAGGTAAATGTAGATCACCTAGTTGGAGTCCGCGTGATAGTCGCAATAAATGGCTGGAGACACTAGGCGATATGGCTCAGAATCAGTCACAGTGGTGCAAATGTATTCACTCTTTAACCTCATCTAGATCTTGAATTCTATTATTATTTGCTGCACACCCTTACTTTACTCTCCCTTCTTATATTCTGCTATTACGTTAACTCTGTAATCTCGTAGTGCTAATGTGGTATGGCAACTTAAACCTACGAGCGTGTGTCCGGTTCTACGTTGCTGATGATGATGACATCCAATAGTACTACAGAAAACATTGCTCACAATCTACTTGAATTTTAGTATCATATTACAACAGTATTCATGTAAATTAGATAGTAAACAGATACGGTGGAAATGAAATGAAATACATGAGTACTCTATTTCTCACTTTTGCTAAAATATGTAGTGCATAAGACTATTTTCGAAAAGTTATAAACCCGTAGAAGTACAACATTATTTTGCAAAAAGTGAAACTTAGTTATTTTTATTTGCACCGCGGCAACTAAGTACTTTAGTCGGAAGGAAGAATTTGTCAGAGTAACGAATGTGGCTTTATGAGAGTGACTCCAAAGGGACAAAAATTTTCAATAAGGATAACAGTTCATTGTTTGGAGTATGGTAACTAAAGTCACGACGAATTCTGGGAGCATTGGCAGCAATGACTACTACATAGCACTGAGAATTTTGCATCTATATTTCTGAGTGTTACTGATAAGAAGTTGAGATTATACAGGTGTGTTGTAACATTCGGATCATATAATAAGGAAGGATACATGGATACTTCGGGAAAATGTCTACAAATTCCTTACGACCTACCTTAATTTTGGCATCATGTCCTCTATTTCCATCTGGTTGTGATGATGGAAGTTTAAAATTTGTTGAAAGATGATCCGAATTATTTCTTGTTGAAATTGGGTTTGGAAAATCATGTGTTTTTAGAGGATCTAAGTTAACTACCGTCTTATCAATAGGTGCTGTAGTAACACAAGTACGTTTTTCTGATGTTTGTTGAATAGGAGCATTCATCAAGTCGAATCCTCCGGTATCTAGATCAGGAAACATTATCAAACAGCTAGTAACAAGGCAGCAGTAATAGTACAAGTATTTAATAATCGTAATAAATTCCTGATATTTTAAAATCAATAATATATGCATTATATTCAGCTCTATCTTAATAACAAGGTAAAAAATGGACACCGCTCTTCATTGTTTACTTACAATGACACACGTACCTCAATCCATATAGTGTACATTTCACATTTGCTAACCGTTGTTTACATCGAACCTAAGTATCGTAATCACTGATAAGGTTAAGAAAAAAATGGTTTAAATCCTAAATCGATTGACTCCATTAACGAGTTGATGTTTTCTGCTTTCTTTATATGATACAATTCTAATATGCAAAAATGATGACAATAGAAAGTTTGAAAGTAACGAATCCAACATATTAGGACGGAGAGCAACAATGATTATCGATGCGAAGATCAATGTATTTATTTATCAGCCAAGCTAATGGATGCTAGAAAATATTTCTAGACCAGTGCTGTATATGAGCGTTATTAAGAAGTTAAATGATCGGGCCAAAATAACGAGACTTATCACAATGACGTAAAATTATACACAAGCATTGAAATGGGACACGCCAACTGATAGATGCTGGTTGAATCAACAGTTTTAGGGAAATACTATGAATGGTTGCGTAAAATCCTCTACAAAACTGTTATTATTAACAGGTATGGGTTCGTGTACTTGGCTTTCGGCTGCACTCTATACATGAGGGATAATGACTAGAATCAGTTACCAAAACAGAAGTAACTTCGATGGAGTTGGGATCGGTGACGTAGTTGATGAAAATCACATGTAATAACTACTAGGCCACCACTGCTGACAGAGACCAGTGATGTTCAAACGATCTGAACAAATTTTGGCTAGTAGACATAATTACAAACTGTTGAGATCATGAGTGCAACAAATTGAAATTCCAAGAAAGCGTTCATTTCAATAATTTCAAATACATAAAAGTGATAATGAATGAAAAAATTTATGTAATAAACAGGAGACGTTATTGACTACATTGATTAAACACAAAGTAGCGAATAAAAACTTATTCATCTAGTCCTGAGTAATAATCTCACTCCTATAAGAAGTCAGTCACGTCCTAAACTGGGAAAACAAATGACGCGAGTTCGAGTCCTATAGGAAAAGTAAATTCTGCCTGGATTGCAGTCATTTCTTGCTAACTGGTACAAAACTTAAATCCAGTGTTTACTGCCAACTACCTCTAGTCAGCTAATATCGAGACGTTATTGCTTAGTTCATGATTACAAAATGAGCATTCATTTAACCTCCAAAGTAACATACATATTTTAGAAAAAAGATCATCGTACCTATCTCATACGGTTGGTTTTCTCGTCTTGGAAGAGTAGGTGTTAGTGTAGAACTTGCCTCTGTATATAAAATGGTACCATCTCCAGATATATAACGCTCACTTTGTGTGGAACAGATATTCTGTATATGTGAAACGTTCGGTGAAATATTTTGAACTAGTAAATTATCGTCTTGACGAGAACTAGCCTGATCAAATCCTGAATTTTCCGAACCGTTTGTAGCGGATTTGTTACAAGCTGCCTTTTCAAAAACTTCCTTAGAGACGGCTGAAAATAAGGAAGAATTACCCAGAAATCATACCATGGTGACTTTAGTTTCCAAAATACAACTAGATATTTAAAAGCTGCAATTCACCTTGAATGCTTATCAAGTTCAAACTAAGTTCTGTTCATTTTAGTTCTCCAGTTAAAGTTAATCATTTAAGCTTTCGTCAACTAACATAATTCAGTACATAAGGTTTACTCATCGAAGGTCCATATTTCTGCCTGTATGTTAGGCTTTGAACCACACTAAGCTTGAAAGCTATAGACAACATACCGTTCCCCAAATGTAAATCGGTGAATCCATGTTGGGAACTGAAACCTAGAGGTTGTAAGTTGGACACCATAACAACTGAGCCACTACGGTGAAAATGATTTACAGATAAATGCTAGAGAAATAGTGAATAACAGATAGTTCTGCTTTACGGATGCCACAGTAATTAGAAGGTTAAAACCTAACCTATGGATGTAAAAAAGAAGTGTGAGTCACTTTCTCATTCTCACTATTAAATTATGGGCTAAACTCATAGTTTTTCAGTCATATTCTGCAATGAAATCATAGTCATTAATGCTCCAAAATATTGAGTACGTACCGTCATTTATCAGATGAAATCCATGTTTTCTACCTTCTTCTAACAACATTCGAACGAAAAGTCGTACCGATTTTTCTCCTAGTAATTAAAAAATAATAATGAAACAAAAGTCTACCTAAAGCAACTTGACATAAAGATACACTGAGAATTGTATTTTTCGGATAGTGAGATAAACCTGGGGAACATAGGCACCGTTGCGAAGGTTGGATTTGATAATTTCAAATAGATTAGGCATTTAGCAAGTAGTTTGTAAAAGTTAAGTAATATATTTGTAATAATCCAATAAGCATAAATTGAGACTTTTGAGGTTTAGCAAGTTAGTGTAGGCCGTTTCTTCAGAGAATAATAAATAACAGAATTACATTAATCTAAGTCTAAATAGTGCAGTGGGACTAGTCAAAATCAAGATAATTAGTACAATCATATTATCAATCTGGTCATATTGAAGTCATGTCAATCTGAATCAAGGTGTTTCAAAGTGAACCATATTTATGTGCGCTCTTGAATGTTTGTTAATTGACTGTGCGCATGAAAAATGTAGTGTATGAGGTGAAGGAAATTCTGGCGACAATTTATGTGCTTTAACCCGTAAGAACATACTTCATTTTACAGAGTGACTACAAACAAAGGTGTGTGCGTGTTATGGAATCACTAAGTACATAGAGATAACGGACCAGTATCATTCACTTTCGATTATCAGGCTCTTCTTGAAACATTCTAATAACATCCGACGAATTATTTTACAATTAGACTACGTTCACAAGTTACACTACATAGTATGAAGTAAATGCACAAAGTTAGTATATTCCGAGTTTCCTGAGCTCTGGGAACGAGTTAAAAATAAATCTCGTACATCGATAAGTTTGAACAAAACTGCGACGAAGTGTTAAATTACCTATTTCCGACTACAGATTACAACGAAGTAAATATATTAACAAGCTGAACCAGAGTTGTATCTATGCCTAACAAACAAAGGTCTAGATAATATGTTGTTGAAAATAGTTGGTGTTCTCATTTTGAGAAGTGATTCTATGCTTATACATTTTCAAAACATACATATCACTACTACATTTACTTCCGAAGTTCTGCAGGTAAATTAACCTTTTGTCTGCGAATATTAGGAAAGGATCATCTTAGGTAAGTAATAATAACTATATGCAAATAGATAAGTATGTGCTTGGAAACAAAATTTAGGACTAAACATATCTCCCAGATAATCCACAGCGTTTATGATGAGCAACATCTGATGAAATTTCCCTAAATGTTATGATATAAAAACTTGGTAGAGGAAATTTAATACAGTCTAAATATAGGCATTTAAAGTTATGATAAGGTGAAAACCCATATTTACAAACAACAACAAACCAACCAGTCAGTCAAATAGCTTTTTAAAATGCGATGTAAATGGACCTACTTGGTACGTCTTTAGGAAATCGAAACTCGTACTTGAACTTCTCCACCCTCGAAATGCTAGTCTTTGTTTCTAGTGTAAAGTATTCGATAAGTTCACGACTGAAGAGATCAGCAGAAGCAAAGCCAGTTATTAGGTACTCCATTACTTTTGATGCTCGTTCAACCTAAAACAAAATACAACTTAATTTATAGGGAATTCTGATTACTATTGTAGCAAACGCTCAGACAAAGACATTTTCTCGAAAAAATGAGTACCTTCTTTTTTAGTGTATTTAATCTACTTAAGTAAAGGTATGATAAACTTTATTCGCTAAAAAGTACTCGAAAACGAAATGAAATTACACATGAAACCAAAATAAATAGCGATTGTACACAGAAAGTACCAGTCAAGTTTATAAAAGACCTAATGTGCATTTTTACGCAGAAGATGAACATAAAATATTGTATAGCAAAGATGCGGACTCTTTGAGGTCCAGAATACAATAATGGAACACTTTTTATACTGGCTGATACATTTGATAATAGTTTACAGAGTCGTATTATTCGACTATATGTACAATTAAAGAATAAAATAATCATAAAACAATACTGGAGAGCTGGTCGTAAATGGGTAAATGCCTTTAGCATGGTATGGTACCTACAATAATAAACCACGCTTTTGTCTGACAGTGTAATTACATGAAACAATTTTCTATATTAGTTAAGAATCAATCATCATAGGTTGGATAAAAGAAGTGAAGCCATCTGATGCAACAAAAAGCATGTGACATCGCATAGACGAAAGAATAAAGTTAACAACAGACTTATTCAGGTCAAACCTCAAAAAATGTAATAAAATATGCACAAGAACAAATTAGATATAAAAAACCAGCTTTAGATAGACAGATAAATGCTCGATACGGACCTTCATAACTTTGCATCAGAGCTATCCCTTTTTCAGAGTCATAGATTTAATTTACCTACCTCTTTTAAAGTTAATTTTCAGTTACCATGGCTTGTTACTCATAAAAACCTACTGAAGACATGGCCACAGGAAGTGATAAAATTAGTTTACCTTAATAGTTTATGCTGAAAAGGGTTGTGATGTCACTTAGTAAACATATCACATGATAACATCAATTACTTTCACATAAGATAAATGTAATTTGAGAGAAATCAATGAAGTAAGAATGATACGTTTTTCGTACAAGTGTTTTTAAACCGAATCATAAAATAAGATAATATCGGGACATATAATATAAATGAATGAGTGACTCACAATTAAACTACAAATACACGTGTTTTTCAAAAGTATATAGCCAAAAAACGAAATCATAATGAACGAAGAATCAAAAATCAAACATCTCTCACTTTTCGTGGAGTAGTAGTGCAGCTGGGAAAAACAGACCCGGCAACAGATTTTGCTACAGCTTCCACAGACATAGCATTAACTTCTGTATGGTAGATCATTCGAAACCAGATACCAAATAATAGAGCAAGTAGCTGTTGAACAGGTTTCGGTTGAGAAACGATTATACTGAAAAAATAGTGGCAATCATAATATACGTTATAAAGGGAGTTCAAATCACCAGATCATCGAGATAATTACACGATGAATGTAAAAAAATCATATTCCAGTGTCATTTATCATTAAAATAACGGTTAGCGGTTCGCGACGGGAACGCCCAACTTAATACACAATTCAGGCTAACAGTATGTATGAACAACACAAAACCTGATACATGTGTAGTTCTTTCTCCTCATCTATTTTGGGGTAGCTCAGCACACGCTTACTACCCACGGGATTTGAACCTCTGACACACACTTGCCAGGTTCAACACCCACGGCTATAGCCAATTGGCGTAAGTGCAAGTTGCCACACCTCAGTAGAACAGTGAGGTTAACATCAAATAGGTGGTAGTAGTTACTTTAATAATGATAATAGTGATAATGATAATAATAATAATAGTGGATATACAAAATAGGGTTTAAGGAGGAAGCATTAGTCCGTTAAAAGAAAGCTGTGAAATAAGTTCAAGCTCATAATTTAGGGGAAGGCAGAGCAAATACAGTGACCAGTAGTCTGTGACTTCATGAACTGATGTCATGTTTTGATTTGGCCACCCTTAGCATTCTTCCATCCTTTAATATCGGTTAACTAGCATCGCCCGTCGAGGTAGACGGTAGTATAGACTACGTAATACATGTCTAAGCATCATCATCAGCAGCAGCAACGTAAAACCGGGCACATACGCCCATAGGTTCAAGTTACCATACCACATTAGCACTACGAGATTACAGAGGTAACATAATAACAGAATACAAGAGGGGCGAGTAAAGTAAAGGTGTGCAGAGATCAATAATAGAATTCAAGATCTAAATGAAGTTAAAGAGTGAATACACTCGTACCACTGTGACCGATTCTGAGACATGTTGTCAAGTGTCTCCAGCCATTTATTGCGACTATCACGCTGACCACAACTAGGTAATCTATACCTACCAACATGGCTTAGTCCATCAGTCAAACACTTCATGGACTGATGCCATGTTTTGGATTGGCAGACATGTCCTAACCACTTCAGTCGATATAGATTCACAACTCCATCAACCGATTTGCCGCCTTTTTCCAATACATAGCGTCCAATTTCATTAATTTTTACTCACCCACTTCGACAAATGCATGTGATTCTTCGAAGACATTCATAATCAAATACCAATAACCTACAAATATCATCTACTCTTGATGTCTACGTTTTATATCCATGTAGTAAGACAGAACGGACAGCTGTGCAATAACCTGGTTCCTTGATTCGGATTAAATCAATCATGGAATAAAGCGTCCTCTTGTGATAACCACAGAGGAATCAGTTTAACTAATATAGTATCTAAAATATTAGCCACTATAATCATCCGACGTTTAACTAACACTAAGGAACAACAGACTCGAGAAAACCAGGCTGGTTTCAGATCTGGCCGGGGTTGCATTGATCACATATTCACCCTGCGCCAGGTCCTCGAACACAGACATATGTACCAACGCCCAACTATAGTTGTATTTCTTGACCTGAAAGCAGTGTTCGACTCTGTTGACCGTGAAGTCTTGTGGCAATGTTTGTCATTAAAAGGCGTACCTCAAAAGTATATTAACCTTATAAAGGCTCTCTACTCGGTCACCACTGGTCGAGTCAGAGCATATGGCGAATTGTCACGACAAACTTCATCCTCAAGTGGAGTCCGTCAGGGTTGCCCCTTATCCCCATTTTTATTTAATTTCATCATAGATGTACTGTTAGAAATCTCTCTCACTTCCTTTAAGTCCTCAGGAATTAATCTCCTTCCAGGAGGCTCTCTTGTCGACTTAGAATATGCAGATGATATAGTCATATTTGGTGAAGACGCTCACAGCATTCAAGGTCTTTTGAACACCTTGAGTAACAATGCAGGCATATTTGGGATGCGCTTCTCCCCTCCCAAATGCAAAATGCTACTCCAGGACTGGCCTGCTTCTTCCCCTAAATTAGTTATAGGGAGTGAAGTAAGTGAATGCGTTGATCGCTTCACTTATCTCGGAAGTCTCATCACCCCTGGTAGGTCGGTGTCTGACGAAATCTCAGCGCGGATTCAGAAAGCCCGATTGGCATTTGCCAATTTACGGCACTTGTGGCGCAGACGAGATATCCGTGTCTCAACGAAAGGCCGGGTGTACTGTGCAGCAGTCCGCGCCATTTTAAAATATGGCTGCGAAACATGGGCCATGAAAACTCAAGATATGCGTCGTCTCCAGATATTTGACCATAGGAATCTTCGGAACATCGCTCGTATACCATGGAATAACCGGATTAGTAATAGTGAAGTTAGACAAAAGGTTCTTGGGAAACACGGTAAATCAGTCGAAGAGGTCATTAACCTTCATCGACTGAGATGGCTAGGACATGTATTGCGCATGCCCGACCACCGTCTACCCCGTCGCGCCATGTTAGCTAGGGCTGAAGTAGGATGGAAGAAGGTTAGGGGTGGCCAAACCTAAACATGGCATCAGTCCATGAAGTGTTTGACTGATGGACTAAGCCATGTTGGTAGGTATGGATTACCTAGTTGGGGTCAGCGTGATAGTCGCAATAAATGGCTGGAGACACTTGATGACATGTCTCGGAATCGGTCACAGTGGTGCAAGTGTATTCACTCTTTAACCTCATCTAGATCTCGAATTCTATTGTTATTTTCTAGACATCTTTACTTTACTCTTCTCTCTTGTATTCTGTCTATACGTTACCTCAATATTCTCGTAGTGCTAGTGTGGTATGGCAACTTGAACCTACAGGCGTTTGTGCCCGATTCTACGTTGCTGCTGCTGCTGCTTCTGATGATGATAGAATAAGGCGAAGATAAGCGGCCTCGACAGATATTACTTGGAGTTACAAGTTCAGATGACAATTCGCCATATGTTCCGACTCGATTAGGATTGTCCGAGTAAAGCGCCTTTACACGGTTTATGTACTTCTGAGGTACGTACATCTTTCAGTGACAGACTGCTACAGAACCTCGAGGTCTATACAATCAAATGCTGCTGTAAGAACAAGTAGAATCGCCACTGTCGAACAGTAAAAAGCATGTCTTTGTTTAAGGCGTAAGCAAGAAAAGTAGGGGAAACTAAATAAAGAAATGGCACCAGTCTATGAAATAACTGACTACTGGGCAAAGTTGTCAATGAGTACAAAATATATGGTTGGTAACACAGTACAAAACTAGTGGTGCAAATACAACTATTTACCTTTTTCGGAAGATCATGGGCGTGTCACGTCTAATGTTTCTTATTATTTTTGTTTGTACCTTCTGAGCTACGTCTCTAATGTCTAATTGTCGAATGAAGTTAGAAGTACTGTACTCTCTTTCTAAGAGTTAAAACGGTTGGACCAGGAAAAATAATATAGTTGGTTAGTGCTTACTCTTAAAATACTCATCAGTTTGTTTCAAATGGAACAATTACAAGCATACAATTACATTCAGATATGCCGAAACTGATTTCAGTAGGGTTATAGAAGGAGACTCCATGTTTAATTAGGCATATAAGATAGAATGGCCTGGGTGAGTGATAAACAATTATCAATAACATAAGTTTAGATCTCGATAGAGTTTAATATGACATCCAAATAATCCTGATTACTGAATGAGTTCTTAAAAGACAATAAAACAGCAGGCATTCTCCTGCAGCTTTAAGCCTTCTAACAGAACTATTGATTCACCTAACGCGAACAATGAAATGATGCAATGAATGCGCACTTGATCTCTGACGATTAGATCGCAGATAGTAACCCATCACCATCACTCAGTAAACATCCGGTTGACCAGCCAAGCAACTTTACCAGTTTTAATGCATTGGTCAGAAGATAAGTACGTAAACCTGCACTCTTTAAAACCTTATTAACTTGTACATACGAATTAAGAATCATGGTCTCATCATCTAAACGTCACCGTTGTGATTATGCAGAACATGGTTTCGTAATATTAGCAACAGTGAGGATTTGTAGGGTTAGTTAAAATGTATATGTAGACTATAAGGATACCAAGTCATAGGAACAAAGTTAAGCTAAAAATTAGAATGGAACGACCATACTTAGACTACAGGAAGTCTACCTACCACACCCATAAAAAAAAACAAGCATACTAAGCACTTTATAGCATTAAAAATTAGAGGCATATAGTTCCTCCTTAATTACATGATGCAAATTACGGACGCAATGGTTACCTGTGCATTGCTTCTATACGAGCTTGGTCGTCAGGAATGTCAAGAGTAGACAACAACTTTTCTTCAGACTCTGGGCCCAAAATTCCTCCCTCAATATGCAGCAAATACCGTTTAGCAATGTTTGCAAGTGTATAGAAGTTATAATCTGTCCACTTAATAGGTCTACCAGCTTGAAGATCAGAAATAATTTTCTTCATATCTTGTGGATTGCCGGGCCGTCTGAACAGGTCTGTCACAGCAACACCTTCACGAGCAATGTAAACCAACAAATCCTAAACGATTACGTAGAATATAAAAAGCCTACTCGAATCTGTGACGGAACATTCTGAGATTTGAAGGATTCGTTGATCTTGACATTGAACAGAACTCTGGTAACGCGACGAGACAGACCATGTCTGCGACTCACACATTTCCGAATGTTTTCGAAGAGTGGCATGTGCGTCATATACTAGAAAACAACATAGTAATGAGCCAAACTAGTAAGCAGCATACAACAGAAGAAAAACAAGTGGGTGAACTTTCAACTGTATCCAGCGCCATTACATAGGTTGGGGGATTTTCATATGTTCAACTTTCAGGCATTGTTATAAGTAGGTTATTTCAAATTTCCTTCAGGCAGACAGAATATAGAAACACATGACTATTTCTTCTTTGTGCTTCGAAGTGATTTTGCCATCCTTTTGACCAGAACCTGTTACTTTTAAATGCAAATAACGTAATAAGTATCTTATTAGAACTTTGAAGAAAATTGCTTTTTAGAAAACCTTTTTCTACACTGGACTCTAATACTGCTCGTGTTCAACATGATGCAAATGAATACTATAGCACCTTATGATAATATGCTAGGGTCCATCAACTTAGACTACTGAAATTTTCTGCGACATTCAGCAGCAATCTAAACCTGATCTCTACTCCACGATTCATTGTAGTCTATATACTAATATTGATATATAGTAAGTGGTAATAGCTGTGGTGTTTGAGTAAAACGGTAATAGTAATGAATAAACCATTCATGTGCTGAGTGAAGTCAACTGCAGAATACCTTCACATGTATTCAGGGTCTTTTGTTCCGTACTTTACTTGTTACTTGGGTTGCTATTCAAAAATGTAATAAGTGTCATTGGCGTTCAGTGAAATCAGATCCTGGTGAGGCGAATGAGTTTTCGCACTAAGGTAGTCTAAGAGTACCTTAGAGAATTCTGAAATATAGTTCATGCATTAAGACGACATCAAGAATGATAAAATTGCAGCATATTATCTAGCATTTATTTGAAGGGAGGTTCATCATTTACTTAGAAGTTTGGCCTTCTTGATTAACCTATAGCACTGCCTAACAAAAGAGCGCAAATCGATTACTTTCACACTCGCAACCGACAAGCTTTGAAGGGGAAGAAGGAGCAAGATTTCATAAAATATTACGGTCACATAATCAGAAAATCAGGAAGTTTATAATTAATTTATAAACGCAAGCCACGAAATGCATTTTTGGTGGTCAATTTTTTGTCCAGTTGAGAGGCGGATTAATAACTAGCGTTAATACAACACATTCAAGACAAAAACTCATCCGCTTACCAAAACGTTCATTGCAAAAGTATGAAGGAGCCTTTGTTAACTGTGAGGCGGTCACTTAGATGGATGTAGCGTATATGAAAATTCCCAACACATTTATTAGTTAGTGTATTAAATTTAGACACATTAAATTAATGTATCGTACAACAGTTCACTTCATACTATACTACAATAAATAGTCTATATCGAATTCACACAATAAAGCTGTTAAAGAACAATAGAACTCCTCTCTGACTGCGGTATCGAACAGTGACTTAAATATCCACAAACGATCGTGACTGTCTATTGTAGACTCCGAGATTAGTGAATCCAAAATTTCAGTCGGTGGACTGAAATTAAAAAATTCCAATACGGTCATATAAATGATTGATATTTCCTCATCCAGCATAACAGGACACAAGCCTTCTGCTCGTACGTCTATACTCTGCAGATTCGACGTATGCTTGATGAGATTTTATCAATCAACAATTAGTTTAATTAAACTAAAATGACCAAAATAACAATCCTTGTTAACTACCAAAGATATTTATAGTAATCTGCTCAACGATTTTATAGCCTCACACTATAAATGTTAGTGTGGAATGAAAACTAGGCTCATACGCTTACACGTGAAGAGTAAACTTATATTTCTTAGATGGATGATTACTCCTTACAGTCTTGCTGAAGCAGTTCGCAGAACGTTGAATTTTCTGTATGATACACTGATAATTGTGCCATATGATTTTACTGCTTAAGGTACAATTAATGCTACACCCTTAAAATCTGTGAAGAATACCCCCCCGTAGTTACGTAGCGATTATCGGACAATTTTAAGTCCATGTTCATTAACGTAAATATGAACTACTGTTGAGACTGAAGACAATTAAAGTCAACTTTGTGATCCTAGTGTTTCGAATATTTTGTTGGTGTTAATGGTATTAGATTAAATCTAAAACAGCTAACTCTACTGATTGATGTGTCGTTATTTTGACTTACATCGGAATTTTCACCAGCTATTCGACTCCATACATAAACCGTTTTGTCTTACCCCTTGATATATCTTTGTGTTACATATAGGAACCAAAAATACCATAGAGAACGTGGATTATACAGAGACCAGGCTTGGCAACTGTCATAAATGATTTTTCATAATTGGTTCAGAGTTTCCTAATATAAAATTTAATTCTAAGAAAGTTATTTGTATTTTAACCCGTTTTGATTTCGGTGTTAATGTTTACGTTTTGAGAAGACGTGAACACAGTGAGTCGCGAAGAGTTGTTAATCAGCCAGTTAACGATCATACTATATACACAGTTATGAGATATTTAAGACCTATGTATGAAATTTACCATATGGAGTAAGATTTCTGTGAAAGAAATTATATCACGACGCTAGTACTTCCCTGTACTCAGTTCTTCATCGGTATTCTGTTATATTTTCTGTTTAAATGCGTTTTAATATTATAACGAGTTTGTCACCAACATAGTATTTGCTATATAATCACTGGCTTAATGAGAACCAATGGAAAACTGATAGTTATACTACCTGACATATATAGATATAAATTCCAAATCGTAGTTGTAAATACTATGGTCTTCTGTCGTGTGCATTATATTTAGGTCGAAGCAGCCGATGATAACCCCTGACACAATATTCATCGTGCGACTAATCTAAAAGGCTTACAGGTCCCTGCGCTGGACTTGATTCTTTTCTCGATAGATTAACGTCCCATTCAAATATAATTTTCACAAATTCGTCGTTACTGACTTTCAAAATATGCTCTTATTCTGCTGTTTGTGGACGAATAATTATGAAACAAAGTCATTTATAAACAGTTTGAAATTATGTTGCAACTGAACTGAGTGTTATCATAATCGATTGTAGACAGAAATTGATTATTTGTATTTCGAACTGTCAATCGAACACATAGCCTGTATAAGGCATTTGCAACTTGTATGCAATCACAACATGAACTTGGGAAGTCTTTGTCTACAAGATACTTGCGCTATCCGCATCTTTTCACTCAAATTTATGATAATTACCAGAATGAATGTATTCTAAAATCAAGCTCAATATATAATGGAAGATTTTCTGGGCTAGAGTATAAAATAAATGCAAGTAAGCACTGTGCAAGTTAACATAGCCAATGCAGTGCGCGATTTCAGGGCAAGGACGTTCGTTTGAATTTGAACTGCATGCCATTGACGAGCTCTCCTGATGTTTGGGCGATGGGATAGTATGTGATTCCACTTTATTTGTAGAGTGTAAAGTTCCTACGTAGGTGCACAAAATCCGAGTGTGTGCGTGAATAGAGGTGAAAATTTTTGAAAAAATATAGTGACAGTCTTAGATTTTAAAGACGGACTCCTATTCTCACGGTTTGAAACTCAATATAGGAGGCGGCGCGTTGGTTTTTGTCAATTTACTACCAAGATTAGTAGCTTTAACAAACACCACTAAAATATCTACCATGCAGCGGTATAAACGCTACAGTTGTGTTGGTAAGGATGGGGAAAACATTCAAAGAAGGAATATGTAAGCGTTACTGCTTACTCAGTCTATGTAAAGTTATAGTTGAAATTCTTATTGTCTGGTTTATGAATTGACAGCACTAATATCAATTCAAATCTACCAACTATTTATTTATCACGTAAAATATTTATATCCTCCATAATGCAAGTTCCTCCTTTCTAATAAATCATTCATTCGTAGTTGGCGTTGCATCAGCATAAATGTCTTCCCAACCCAATGAAAGTTAATAGGAACGAGAACAAAGCTCAGTAACACCGATCGGAATATTCTATGTGTGTCATCTGATGTATGATAAGTAATCTCCAGGGGTACAATAGTAATTCTTAGAACCTGTCTGCACAACATAGTGCAGTTAATTCATGGACCACTGTTACAGGAAGAAAGCCATTGTATATGCGTTTGTATTGTATTTTAGCTAGTTGTCTAGTTTCTCTGTTCACTGTGGATCATCTGGCTGAACTTGAACTATCGGGATCATATGGAATTCAGGGTAATTGGCTTGTTTATTCACCGAGCCTTTCTTCACTGTAACTTGCTCATCTTCGTTCTGGTTGTTGCCTTTCGACCTTTTGTATTTTAGGCGGCGATCCGAAGTTAGTTTAAGTAACTGGAAGCCATATACTTTAGAAATGGAATACATGTCATAAAAGCCACATATACCTATGTCACAACGTTTGTGTGGCAAAGTGATAGCTAATACACGCTCGGAAGTAGGGAATATTGTTTATGGACATAGTGTTTTTGACTTCTTTATCTTACAAAGCCAATGAACTTGTGTTGGTGCTGTAAACGTAAATATTAACAAGTATTCTGGTTAGTTGCATGATATATTCACAGCCACAAGTGCTGTTGCTGACCAGGTTTCTGGGATAAGTATAACTACTATTTTAAAGGCTTGCTATCGCGATCAACCAGGCCTATCCGAACAATACCCACCCCATATATTGTCAGAAATCATGACCATGCAGATAAACAGATGACTTTTATCACACCAAAGACCAGTCGTCACCTTAAGGGTGGCTTTTAAAGACGGTGCCTATAGTGCGTCCCCTAAAGTCGAGATTTTCTTACGTACTAACTAAACGGCGGACAATTCACGAGCAATCCATGTGGCTTTCAATGAGTTATCCAGTATTTGAAAGTGAATGAACTGTGGATTTAACTTTTAAGGAAGCTTTGAAACATTTCCACTACTTATCCCTTTGACATTATTGCAAGAACTATGTTTAAGATTCGTAGTCACTGGAATCCAATTAACATGAGAAAGCAAATTTTAAAAGAGAACCTCCGTGAATATAAAACTGTACACAAAGAGTAATGTACGAGATTTATTAAAAAAAACTTATTTGAACTGTATACAAGTAATGTAAGCAAACAACGGTGTACAGAAGATTACGTAGCATTCTGGCTATAAAGATAAAGAAAATCAGCATTCAAAGAAGTTATTCAAATTCATGTTGTCTCTTTTTATCCATTGCGACGACTAATCGTGTAAAGATGGTGAATGGTGATGACTTTTGGGTTATTTCTTTCCCGTAATGAGAGTCTGCTGAAAGCTGAGGTAATAAACCACAATTGAATGATTAGATACAAGCATCGCATAACAAAATGTTTTCGCGTTTATACAAAAGTTTCATAAGATGATACTACCATCGTCATAGCAAACACAATATTACAGAAATACGACTTTTATCACTTAGTCATTTAACTGTAAGGTGTATGTGATACCTAAAGGATGTGAACTTACACATAAGACGCTAAGTAGTTATTTCAAATTACAACCTGAGATATCTTGGACTAATAGCAATAAGTTTTTACCACTAATCAGATACTAAATGTATTTTTTTTTTGCCTAGTCTCAACTCATTAAAAAGACAATTGTGTAGTGGCTTGTTGACGAGGAATGGAAAAAGCCAACATATCAACATGAATACCCTTATAAACGCTTTAAATTTAGGGCGTAAATACAGCATACTTAGAGAACGACTGAGCAATCGGAAGATGCTGAATTGACTAATCAGTGAGTAGCAACAGAATTTAGGTTCTAATCAAATTTCATCGATTGTTGTGAAGTTTAGCCACTAATCCAAATGTCAAGTAGCATCAGTACCCTCAAGATAATATATATATATATATATATATATATATATATATATAGCGTTTTGAAATGCGTAGCAACAAAGATATTACAACAAGGATCAATCATGAATAATGTTGGTCAGTCGATGTGAATACCAACCGGATATAAAATAACACTGAGTAAACAGTGAATGCCATAACATTAATTGAGAACGTTTTAATGTTTGGAAACTTACTACTTTGGCGTTATCTGAGGAAACATCACCACGAGCCACAAGCAAAGCATAAACTTGATCAGGACGAACATCCGGGAATTGACGTTTTAAAACCTAAGATAACAAATGTGTGCAGCAGGTCAAGTTTATAGTAGTTATTACTTCATTTAATTGTGGTGGTTACTACTGTCTACAACCATCTAGTCACTTCAAGTAATTTGTAATAATCACTTTATTTACCAATGCATGCTTAATAATGGTGAATATTCTGCACAAAATATTTGTAAAACATGACTTCAAGTAGTGATAAGTTGCAGTTCGTCTTTACCCGAAAATGTCTAAGATCAGTGCTACTTTGGTGATAGGAATTCTGTGTCAAACACCTCTCACCGTAAATGTATAACATCCAGTGTTGGCATTTCTTCAGTTTGTCAGCAATAAGATTCGCAATAGACTGTAAACATCTTATAAAGGCGTAGAGGTGCATGCGGTTACCACATATATTTGATCAAAATAAACCTGAAACAGTAAAATTTATAGCAATAAGTGTATTTTCGGAAAAATGGTGACCTATATGTTTGAGCAAGTTTCTAGAGCACCGAGCGACTCTACTGGGAGAGTTCATACCCGGCTAACAGGCCGCAATTTCAAACTAAATAGCAACGTGGATAAAAGTTGGATTGTTGTTGACAAGTAGAATCTACGACGCACATTCAGTCTCATTTAGAATTCGTCAGTCGATTATACCTGCCAAATCATAGTGTTGATATTGATGCCAAAATTCGTCCTCCGTCCGTCCATGTTACTTACCAAGCTACTGATTTCAAACAGCCACACATGTACAATAAAAAATGTATACATAATTAGAATGATTTCGTTTTTACCTGTTGGTGCTGTTACGGATAAAAATTGACACAGTCTCTCTGTTATATGTGCGTAACGAAAGGATCGCATTGATGCAGCTTCAGGTTGCAAGTATGATTCAAGTTGAATTGTTGGATGATACAGAAACATTAGAATTAGATATACACAGTTGAATAATTATTAGCTATCTGAATTCAATAGCTCAGGAGAAAACAAGAAGGCATATGTAACAAATAGCTTACGATCGAGTCCCAATATCGACATCTTTGAGTTTGACAAAGGAATCTATCTGACGAGTTCCAAACTAGAGAAAACGTGCGTTATGAATTCAAATTGTTAACCGTAATCTAACTTTTAAGATAAATGTATATACGTATTTTACTTTGCTCGAGAAAACAAAGTTTAAACGTGTGAGATATTTGTATGAATATGAAGGAGAACTAATGGTCATTAAAACTGATTTCAATGAATAATTTTCAATCAGTAGTTAATTGCAATAATAATATCATGTTACAATATTAGGTTTATTGAGTACCAAAATTTATAAATTATATGACGTAGGAAAGGACGGAATATAACATAACGGAAAATATATCTGGATCATTTGACAGAAAAAAAACATGTACTCAAGAGATAAGTAGCACAAGATATAAGGAAGTAAAATGATCGATTACTAAATAGTGACAAGTATAAATTTTATATTCTCTAAGTGACCCAACATAGCGTGGATCAACGTAGTCGGCGATCAAAACTAATTCGCAAGTATTAACTAGTACGTACTCTAGGTCTTGTAGGTTTGCATGAGACTTACTGCAACAATCCAACACATTATAAGGAAATAAATGTTAACTGCAAAATTTAACACAGTGACATGGTAATTGAGTTTGTAATGGAAGTCAAATAACTAAAAGAATTCATTGACTAATAAATCAGAGGATAAGAAAAGATTACATCATAAACTGGATTAGATCATTCAAATAAACACTTACTTACAGCAATATCTAAAGGTAACATTGATGTATCAGTTGTAAGGAATAACTGGCCAATAATTGCCAGAGCATCATATGCAACAACTACCTAAAGTTGAGTTTATAGGAAATATACACATATATTACAACATATTATATACATAAATAATATCGACTGTGAAATTATGTGCATATGATTCAATTTATTAATTTCAATAGAGAAAATAAACAGACATTTGAACAGCAAACTAAGATAAATTCATTTTATTTATGTTGGTTAGCTTCAGCTTCTGGAGTTTGTCTGTTTAAAGATTTCACGATATCAACTTAATATGATTTATCCAAGAAATATCAAGAGATTGTGCATCTCAAGGTATTTAGTCCTTTTGACTAAAGGTTCGTTGGAACATTTTCAAAGAATTTAAGATAAACTCGTACTTGTTTGATCAGTGTAGCTGCTTTGGCAGGAATATGGAAACTTAAAAACACAAAGGTAAAGTAAAAAGAGTATTCGTCTGTATTTGATTGAATTATTGAGCATGTTATTTTATGTAGACTTAATAACTTGGCTTCACGGTATGTTTCAATTAATGCGATGTTAAACCTTCCGATAAATTAATTACCTTTATATATAAGATGGATAAAGATGTGACTTTTATCAACTGTATATTTGAATGGTTAAAGATACATTTATTGGACGGAAAGGAAGACGTATCCTAAATTGTAAGCATATGAAAAAACCAGATGAAATAAAATAAATTTATCTTGTTCTACGGCTCAAATGTCCATTATAAGTCTATATAACTCTAACTCTATAAGTATTTACAGTATTCATAAACTAACGATAACAATTTGCAGTAACAAGCTTTCTTACAATAAACAATGAAAATAATTTAGTAATCATATATAAGGATCATAACAACTGTTTTCACTTCCTTTCGAAATATTAATTTTATATATGGAAGTGGTCTGAATCAGACAATCAAGAAGTAGCACACATCCGGTTCGTCCTAGTGTGAGACTCTTCAGCAGTCGGCATCCACGATCCCATCAGGAGTCTAACTCAGTGTCTCCCGGCCTCGCAGCGAACGCTTTACCGTTAGAACAGTGGGCCAGCTCACTGTGGTTGATGCTTCTAGTTCAATCAATTCATGATATACTTTTGTGACCTCATCCATTGCCATCAGTGAAATGCTTTAAATCTAGTTTAATTAGGCTAAAATCATTCATAATATTTTCAATATTAAATAAATGTATCGTATCCAAAACGTTTTGCCGTTTCTCAGTTAAGTTTAATGCATGAATACTGTAAAATAGTATAGCATAATTATATAAAATAATTTTCTTCAAGGATTCGATTTCAAGGTATGATTTTTATTGATTTTATGTTAGACTGCGCTACAGTGACATGAATATAAAGGATAATTAAAAGTAAATTTATCAGCATGAAGATAAATGCTTCAATTACGCACTAACATGTAGAATTCGCCTACTAAACAAACATCGATAATGATTAAAAGTGTTAAGTACAACATACAGTAAACAATAAAAATATTGTGGATAGTCTCATTTAGTTCCAATCTACCAAAGGTAGATAAATCAGACACATAATGGATTAATTATAGTGTGTACTTTTGCATTACACGTAGTGAAAACGAGAGTTGTTTTATTTTGAAAAACTATGCAAATTCTATTTAATGTATAAATGATGAATAATTAATGGTTATTAATATATACTTACTTCACTTTTTACTTTCATTTTTTCTTCAAAATAATTCTTTAAATCATGTCCATCCTGAGTGATCTTCTCACCAGCTTTTCTTCTATCCATTTCTGTGGAAAGTGGACTACGTCTGAGTAGAATATGATCAAATAATAGAACAACGGGAAACTGTATTCTAATTTCATGATGTTGAATAATAAAATAATAGCGAATCCGAAAGCTAATGCATTTTATTCTTAGATCAGACATTTCACAAGTGTTATTTATTGAAATGTATATACATCTCGTTGATCACATCTACTATTAGATATCTAAGTGATTAAGTAATTAAGGAATTTGATTTTAAACTGGCATGCTCTCATGTACACAATGATACTTGAGAATAAAAACTTTATTTATTATTACTAGAGTCTCATTCCAACTCCGCCTGTAGCCCTCTAAGGGCTACTGCCGGTCCCAAGCCCGGGTAAAGGAGGACGGTTGGGCATGGGGCTAGCACCCCCATCCCGTTAAACCCAAGCTTGCTAAAAAAACGCAAACCAGAATAAACAAGATAAACCATTTAAACACTGCCCTGGGAGTAGAAGGATTTATGACGCCTCATGATGAAAGCCGAAATTCTTCGGAAGTCATGAGGCCGATGCCCCCCTCTTCTAACAACCAGAGCAAATATTTTTATAGGTACATGGAATGTTCAAACAGTGAGGGAGAGCGGGAAGATAAGTCAAATAGCTGCAGAAATGAGGAGATACAACTTGACAATACTCGGAATCAGTGAAACCCATCGGACTCAAGCTGGACAGAAAACATTGGCTTCGGGAGAGACGCTACTATACTCCGGTCACAAGGAGGAAAATGCTCCTCACACCCAAGGAGTTGCTCTGGTGCTGTCCAAAAAAGCACGTAATGCACTTGTGGGATGGGAACCACATGGACCCAGGATCATCAAAGCATCCTTCAAAAGAATGAAGAAGGGGATTACAATGAATATTATCCAATGCTATGCACCAACCAACGACGGCAACGACGAAGACAAAGATCAGTTTTACGATAGACTGCAATCAATTATAGCAAACTGTTGAGGAAAGGATCTGACAATACTGATGGGGGACCTAAACGCCAAAGTCGGAATGGACAACACTGGATATGAAGAAATCATGGGAAGACAAGGTCTGGGAGACAGAAATGACAATGGTGAAAGACTTGCAAACCTATGTGCCTTCAACAAATTGGTTATAGGTGGTACAATATTCGCCCACAAACGCATACACAAGGCTACATGGGTCTCACCGGATCATACTACAGAGAATCAAATCGATCATATATGTATCAATGAAAAATTTAGAAGATCAATGGAAGATGTAAGAACCAGGAGAGGAGCTGACATAGCTTCAGACCACCACCTGGTGGTTTCTAAAATAAAACTGAAGCTAAAGAAGCAGTGGACAACTGGAGTGGCAGCAGTACAACGGTTTAATACAGGCATTCTCCGAGACACTGACAAACTCAACGAATTCAAGATATCTCTCAACAACAGGTTCCAAGCCTTACAAGATCTGCCGAAAGAAGAAGAAACCACTATGGAGGATAACTGGAAAGAAATCAAAGAAGCACTAACGTCAACGTGTCAGGAGGTTCTGGGCCGCAAGAAACACCATTATAAGGAATGGATCTCCACTGACACATTGAGCAAAATTCAACAAAGGAGGAACAAGAAGATAGAAATCAACAACAGCCGAACAAGAGTAGAGAAAATCAAGGCTCAATCTGAATACTTAGAAGCAAATAAGCAGGTAAAGAAGAGCATTAGAGCCGACAAACGGAAATACATCGAAGGCCTGGCAACGACAACAGAGAAGGCTGCAAGAGAGGGAAATATGAAACAGCTATACGACACAACGAAGAAACTGGCAGATAAACATGGTAAACTAGAGCGACCGGTCAAGAACAAAGAAGGCAAGACACTCACTGAGATTCAAGAACAAAAGAATAGGTGGGTAGAACACTTTGAGGAACTCCTAAATAGGCCAGCTCCACTGAACCCACCCACCGGACATAGAAGCACCACCTACAGATCTCCCAACAGATGTCACTCCACCAACGATGGAAGAAATTAAGATAACCATCAGACAAATCAAAAGTGGGAAAGCAGCAGGACCTGACAATATACCAGCTGAAGCACTCAAGTCTGATATCGACCTAACAGCAAGGATACTCCACGTTTTATTCAAAAAGATCTGGGAGGAATAACAAGTGCCGGCAGACTGGAAAGAAGGTTATCTTGTCAAGATATCAAAGAAAGGAGATTTGAGAAAATGTGACAACTACAGAGGGATCACGCTACTGTCGATACCAGGGAAAGTCTTTAACAGAGTATTGTTGAACAGAATGAAAGATTCAGTGAAGGCCCAACTTCGAGATCAATAAGCTGGTTTTCGTAAGGATCGGTCGTGCACGGACCAAATCGCAACACTACGGATCATCGTTGAACAATCAATTGAATGAAACTCGCCACTGTACATCAACTTCATTGATCATGAGAAGGCGTTTGATAGTGTAGATAGGAGAACACTATGGAAACTTCTTCGACACTACGGCGTACCAGAGAAACTCGTCAACATCATCCAGAACTCTTACGACGGAACACAGTGCAAAGTTGTGCATGGAGGACAACTGACAAATGCATTTTCAGTGAGGACCGAAGTCAGACAAGGTTGCTTGCTCTCACCTTTTCTCTTCCTCCTAGTGGTTGTCTGGATCATGAAGACCTCCACATTTGAGGGAATGTACAGGATTCAATGGACAAGTAGGATGCAACTCGATGATTTGAACTTCGCAGATGATCTAGCTCTTTTAGCACATACACACCAACAAATGCAAGCGAAGACAACCAGTGTAGCAGCAACTTCAGCATCAGTAAGCTTGAACATAAATAAGGGAAAGAGCAAGATTCTTAAATACAACACAGGGAGCACCAACCCAATTCAACTTGATGGAGAAACTCTGGAATAAGTGGATACTTTCATGTACCTGGGAAACATCATCGATGAAAAAGGAGGGTCCGATGCAGATGTAAACACAAGGATTGGCAAAGCCAGAGCAGCATTCCTACAGTTGAAAAACATATGAGACTCAAAACAAATATCAACTAACCTCAAAGTCAGACTCTTCAATTCGAACGTGAAGACAGTCCTGCTGTATGGAGCTGAAACTTAGAGAATTATTGCAAACATCATCAGACGGATACAAGTATTTATAAGCAACTGCCTACACAAGATACTGAATGTCCGTTGGCCGGAAACCATCAGCAACAGCTTACTATGGGAGAGGACGAACCAACTTCCAGCCGAAGAGGAAATTAGGAAAAGACGTTGGAAATGGATAGGATATACATTGCGCAAACCATCAGACTGCATCACGAGACAAGCATTAACATGGAATCCTGTTGGGAAACGGAAACGAGGAAGGCCAAAGAACACGCTGCGTCGAGAATTGGAAGCAGACATTAAAAGGATGAACAGAAACTGGAAACAATTGGAAAGGATTGCTCAGGACAGAGTTAAATGGAGAATCCTGGTGAGCGGCCTATGCTCCTCAGCGAGGAGTAACGGGCATAAGTAAGTAAGTAAGTAAGTAAGTAAGTAAGTAAGTAAGTAAGTAAGTAAGTAAGTAAGTAAGTAAGTAAGTAAGTAAGTAAGTAAGTAAGTAAGTAAGTAAGTAAGTAAGTAAGTAAGT
Source organism: Schistosoma mekongi (assembly GCA_034768735.1). NCBI lineage: Eukaryota > Metazoa > Platyhelminthes > Trematoda > Strigeidida > Schistosomatidae > Schistosoma > Schistosoma mekongi. Next base: position 14,565,465 of record CM068305.1, read on the forward strand.
AAGTAAGTAAGTAAGTAAGTAAGTAAGTAAGTAAGTAAGTAGTAAGTAAGTAAGTAAGTAAGTAGTAAGTAAGTAAGTAAGTAAGTAAGTAGTAAGTAAGTAAGTAAGTAAGTAAGTAAGTAAGTAAGTAAGTAAGTAAGTAAGTAAGTAAGTAAGTAAGTAAGTAAGTAAGTAAGTAAGTAAGTAAGAAGTAAGTAAGTAAGTAAGTAAGTAAGTAAGTAAGTAAGTAAGTAAGTAAGTAAGTAAGTAAGTAAGTAAGTAAGTAAGTAAGTAAGTAAGTAAGTAAGTAAGTAAGTAAGTAAGTAAGTAAGTAAGTAAGTAAGTAAGTAGTAAGTAAGTAAGTAAGTAAGTAAGTAAGTAAGTAAGTAAGTAAGTAAGTAAGTAAGTAAGTAAGTAAGTAAGTAAGTAAGTAAGTAAGTAAGTAAGTAAGTAAGTAAGTAAGTAAGTAAGGTAAGTAAGTAAGTAAGTAAGTAAGTAAGTAAGTAAGTAAGTAAGTAAGTAAGTAAGTAAGTAAGTAAGTAAGTAGTAAGTAAGTAAGTAAGTAAGTAAGTAAGTAAGTAAGTAAGTAAGTAAGTAAGTAAGTAAGTAAGTAAGTAAGTAAGTAAGTAAGTAAGTAAGTAAGTAAGTAAGTAGTAAGTAAGTAAGTAAGTAAGTAAGTAAGTAAGTAAGTAAGTAAGTAAGTAAGTAAGTAAGTAAGTAAGGAAGTAAGTAAGTAAGTAAGTAAGAGTCTCATTCCATTCGTCCTCATTTGGGGAGTCAGGTAGTATCACTAACCCACATACTTAGTAAATGGCTCATGAATCATTACTTAGAACATGAGCCATACATTACTCTCTTCAAATATCGAAACATTTTAACGTGCTAAGTCCTCAGCTGTTGCTTTAAGTATTCCTCTAGACTAATGTAGCAATGCATTCTACTGTCCTATTTGTTGCTTTTCACTGTCTGATATTTTGATAAAATAACCGATAGATGCTATATGTAAAGCAATTTACTCGTTTATAAACGTTATTGTTAATCTATTCGGACTTTTATAAGTAAGGATGTCGATACTAGTTTAGATGGTATCTTTAGTAAAGCTCTACTTCATCTGAAATGGCCAAGAAAAACTTTTTGAAAACGCAATCAAGATAGCAGATTATTTAAGGTTCGAAATGGTTGGTCGATCTAACTTTTCGTAAAGTTATGTCCACTTATCTAAATGGCTTAATTGTTTTCTTTGTCGCTCTGAGCAACATACGCAACATCCAATGTATGAAAAAAAATAAACTGACGATTGTAGAGTAATAATGCTTTATATGAAGTAGGCTTTGATGATCCTGACGAGGAAGACAACAAAATCTCTGTAATTAATTCACTTAGCCTAGAAAATGTAGGTTACAAATATAAAACTTTAAATAGCGGATAAGTGTCATCAGGATTAAGTATCCGCCGAAGAGCTTAAAGGAAGATGACACAATGTTTACCAGGGAAATGAGTGATTGTTAATGAGGGGTCCCATACTAAGACAAAGCGTTTGTTCAGTGCTTTCCATTTTCCAATGGTTATCTAACCCACGTTAAAGCGTTATAACATATTAAGAAGTATATCGAATTGTTTATTTTTAAATTACATCGTAAGCCGGACAATAATTGAAAATTATAGAGGGGATGAACAATTCAGGTCTTAACAATGTGTATACCCAACAGTTCATACGTAGGATACAATCCAAAGACCTTCACATTTCCTGAAATTGATGTTACCTTTTTAGAATCAAAGTCAGAATACAATACCCTACATTCTAAATTTCCGTAGTATTACATGGCATTGTACAGTAATGATCTAATATGATTAGTAGTATATATTTCAGTTATGAAACACAACTTGAAAGTTTACTGATTACATATCTGTTGCAATCTCAAAACTAAGTGAAACAATTTAACAACAGCTTAGAAGTAAAAGTGTGTACATATGGTATACTCAACATAAACCTGAGAAATGAGTTATCGAATTTATAGATAAAACTTAGGAAAACTTAGAGAAAACTGAGGACAGTTTAAAGGGGTGTATAGAAGAAAACAACTCATATGTTTATATGAACTAAGCGTTTAGTTGGAATTCGTGGTGAAAACTTCAAAGATAATGTGATGCAGAGACGACGGTAGATTATATATGCTTATTAAAACATTGAACATGTAGTTCCCAATCGTTGACTAAATTTCGAATGATTACAGATGGACTGATGTGGTGAAAATCATCCATGTACACGAAACCCTAATAAGAAGTAAAATGATTAAGTAGCTGAAAAAACTTGATTTTTAAGAGCTTCCAAGGAATATTAGTATATCGGAAAAGAAGGTAAAACATATGTGTTGTGACAAATTAGAAGTTATAGGTGTATGTATTTAGTACCTCAATTTATGTATTTATCAGATACAGTAAAACAAAATGTCAATATAATGAAAACAATCAATACTAACTTATAAAATATTTAATAATTACTATACCGGCTTATTAATGCTTTCAAGTATTCAATCAACATTCTTTCAGCCAATTTTTCAGCTAATTTATCATATAAATTTTGTCGCATATGTTTCAATGTTTCATCATAATCTGCTAATGTACCAACTAAATATTGTGTTGTTATATCATCCGGACGTAGCCTGTGTTATAAATCATTCGCATAACAATAATAAGCATATAAATAGATAATAGAGGGGGAAAAATTTACGAAACATCCAAATTAAGAAATAAATTCAATAAATTATTATATAGTAAGCATTTTGACAAGGTGTTTCATCAACATAAGTTATACAGAAATATCTCATAAAGCAATAAAAACAGTTAGTTCTATTTTCAGAAAAGTTGATAAATTTGTACAGAATGTTACAACGAAGTAATTTTCGAGAAGGTGAGAAGCAGAAAACTGTTATTCCTAACACTTGAGAGGTGGTTCACATGCTAAAATATTAGATCTAAGAATGAACCATCGCGCTGTCTACTTGATTTAGGAAAGAGAGTAATATATGAATATCAATCACGCTACGTGTGGTTCGGAGACAAGTACATAAATCTGTACCGTGTAAACAAGCAGTTATCGATAAAAAATATGGATTTTATGATGCTCTGTTAACTTAGTAGTATAATCGATACAAGTAACATCTAAAAATCCATCACTGAAACTGGAGGGGAGTGTTGGGTAGAATCGGAAAATCCCTCGAAGCAAGCTCAAGAAGGTATAGAAATCAATAGGAAATATTGTGTCCAATCAGCACGCAGATAGTTTTTATCAGAAACTTTTAAACAATGAGGAGTCACGTGCTATGTCTGCGATTGGACAACTGTCATACTACTATTGTGTTTGGTAGGATGCAGAAGTCTCTAGAAGCATTTACGATAATATAAATACCCTAATTTTCTGTATATAATTGAACTCTTGCCCTAAAGTGTTTTTGCAGCGTTTTATGTCCCCTCTCTCGTGTTCCTGTTGACAAGTAGTTTCAACCTGGGGGTCGTATCATTGCTTAGGAGTCGAATCGAGCGGTCAACGGACGAGATAACAATTGACGACGGAGATCTCGCTGTCGATAAAAAGTTCTAAACCACGCATCACAACAAGGAGCTCTTCTTTAAACGAACAAAAATAAGGGGCTGATGCTAAATTATTTAATAAAGGGTAATCCACAGTAGAACAGATTACTTAACCTTGATCAACACCCATATAGATGTGATGTGTCACAGAAGGAACTGAAGAAAATTCATGGATGAGAGCGCTTTCACTGTAATTGTTATAACACATAGAAAACCTATTACTACAAGGAACCCTGCTCAGTCAGATATCTGAAAATGACTCATTTATTGTTAGGTGTTTGACAACCTGAAGCCCCTGGGGTGGAATCTACAGTATGTGCTACTGAGGAGTTCCATACCAAAATGAAACAGCTGTTTAGTACTCCCTGGTTTTCAATGATACTCTGCCAACATCAATCTGCGACGAATTCAATTAAACACAATTAATCAATTTGACATTATTTTTTAAAATTCTAATTCTTCCTAACTAAACGTCAAACAATGTTTTCTGATATTTTGTAGCTCAGTAGTTTATGAGGTTATCGTGTAGGGATGTAAATCCTATCTATTTTTGATTAATGCATTATTAGTAAAAATCCCGTCCAATTATTAAAGTACATTCAATCATATCAATATATATTCGCTCACCATTGAGATGTCATTATCACTGCCAATACACGATTTAAATCCATGAATACTGTTTCTTCTGCATAAGTTATCCTAAAATATACGTATGTTATAAAGAGAGTAAAATATTTTTCTTAAATGAAGATAACTTGTTTATTTAAAACTTGCAAACATTAAAATATGAACAAGAAGTAGCTGTTATGTAACCATTAATTGTAATCAAAATAAAAATACTACCTTTTGTTGAGTACACATCTATGTACACTGTGATTGAGTATTATTTCTCCATTCTCTTTTTCAGTGATTATCTGGACGTATGTACTTTAAATCATGCATTTGTTACGTATAACAACATACTCGGAGAATAGAAACTATTTAAAAAAAAGGGTTTATTGAAGATAAAATATTCGGGGCTTTTTTTTCATGAATAGCAATTTTCTGAGAAGAACATAAATAGAAGGCTTAAAGCAATCTTTATCATAACAACAAGTAGTTATTGAGACACTGTAGTGATCAAATGAACCGACTAGCAAGGGAAGTTATCAGTAATTATACTAATCCACATAATCAGTAATGAAAATCAAAAAAACAATCACAATCCGATTAACGGAATGGAATGAAACAGTAATGAATTAATCAGCAATAATTATCCACAAACTGACAATCATTCCAAAAATTTACTGTAATCAATTAAAAATTATTAGAAATCACTATTCGTATTCGGAAAAGAACTATATCGCAACCAGTAGTTGTAATAATATTGTTACCCAGACTAATAATTGCATTGTCTGGATTGTTTCGAAAAGTGATAAACTGAAATAACTGAGTTCACAAACCCCAGGAGTATCTTGAATGTGTCATTCTTTTTAGTAGTATCCATAATATGTAAGTAGTTTAGAGCATTATTATATAGAATAGTCAGATATACATGTAGGTAAACACATATACACATATCTCGTGCTTGATGACTTTAACTAGCCGCAACGCAATCTTAGCACTTGAACGCCTTGAACCCTCTTAGTCGCAAAATCAGAAGTCAGAAGACGAGAAAACAGGAAACTTTATTCCAGTGAAAAGGGAAGTGAGTCGTGTACAAAATATTCGTATATTTATAGTGACTATTCATCAAAAATTGCAATCATAAACCATTTTATTAATACAATGAAATATTGTCAAATATACTCTGTGAATATAACTTACATTGACTCACATTAAAATGTGATGAAAGTTTATAAATCAAGTTTACAAAAATCAATACAACTTGATAAAATGAACAATTGTATTTTTAGGGATATCGAATCCCTAACACCTCCCCCTTTTTTTTTTAAAAAAAAAAGAAAACGGCTGATAGGTTTCTCGAGACCAGTTCAGCTTTGTGGTAGTCCGGTAAAAACACTAGGCACCTCCAAGCGTTCTGGAGGCTTCGTTGAGGTTTCTGGGAGCCAATTCATCACCTTCCCTCTTCACGGTTTTTGTATGTATGATTTTCTACTTGGGTCAACTTGCAACCTTGTTACCGTGTTCCGCTTGCGGTCCATTACTCGGGGTGGTTTGATTGTTTTGGCGTTGAATCTTCTGCGTTCCTTCTTACTGGGGCTCTTTGGAAATGTGTCCACCAGCATTTGAAATGGAAGTCGTCCATGCGTTTTCACTGTTCCCCCGTTCTTTCGCATTTAATTGACATGTCTTGTGCACGTACCGAAATTTCCCCGAACTAAGTATAATACTTTTCCGATCCTGCGTTCAACGACACACGGCTCCCAGTTTCTATCACCTCGAAATGATCTGATAAGCACTTTTTCACCCACCTGAAAACTACGGATAGTCGTCTGTTGACTTTCACCGTTGGATTTATTCGTTCTTTGCTGAGGCAGCATACTGTTAAAAATAGTCCGCACCTTCCTTCCGAACATGCACTCTGCCGGTGACTTTCCCTCTGGTACGGCTGGGTTTGACGTAACACGATAAGACATTAGGAATTTGTCAACAACTTGTATCGGCACACTATCTCCTCCTTCTTTTTTCAGAGCTCTTTTCAATGTATCAACGAATCTTTCAGCTTGGCCATTGGATTGAGGATGGTACGGTGGAGATTGCATGTGTGTAATTCCGTTTTCGCTGCAAAAACGCTTGAATGCGGACGACATAAACTGGGTTCCATTATCGGTCACCAGGACCTCTGGGACGCCGAAACAGGAAAAAAGTCTGGACAGTTTGCGAATTGTGGCCTCTGACGTCAAACTTTGCATGTGGTATACTTCCGGCCACTTTGTGAAAGCGTCCACAACAACTAAGTAATTTCTGCCTTGTATTGGACCAGCGAAATCAGCATGTATTCTACTCCAAGGGGCGTCTGGTTTCGGCCAAGGTTGAGGTTCGGCTTTGGCTGGACTCTTTGAAGCTTGTAGGCAGGACCAACAGCTGCGGCACTTCGTTTCTATATCCCGATCCATTGACGGCCAGTAGGCGTAACTTCGAGCTAGTGACTTCATTTTGCTAATACCTGGGTGGCCGCTGTGAAATTGGTTTAGGACCTGCTGACGGAGGATTTCAGGGATAACAATACGGTGGCCAAACATGATACATGAATCGACAATTGTTAGGGCGTCTCGCCGACGGAAGTACTGTAAAAGTTCGCCCTGGAGTTGCGATGTGGGCCACTGATTGAGTATATAATAACGTATGATCTTGATTGTTCTGTCTCTTTCGCTAGCCTCCTTGATGGCTTGGAAAGTAACCGGTAGTCCAGAAACCGCGTCTGTCAACACTGTGTGGACATCTGCTTCGGCTTCTATGTTAGCCACAAGTACATCCTCTTCTTGTTTTGTATGGGAGCCGATTAATCTTGAGAGGGCATCTGCTTGACCAAAATACTTCGTCGGTTGGTATTTTATCTTAAAATCGTAACCAAGCAGAGTAGTGGCCCATCGTTGCAGACGATTTGCTGTATAAACTGGAATGCCCTTTTTGGATCCGAAAACTGCAAGTAGTGGTTTGTGGTCTGTCAATAATGTGAACGGTCGGCCAAATAGCATTTTGTGAAACTTTTTTACCGCAAAGATAATAGAAAGGGCTTCCTTCTCTATTTGACTATAGTTCCTCTCCGTTGCTGTTAATGATCGTGCAGCATGGGAAATCGCCTTTTCTGATCCATCTGGGTAAACATGTGAAATCACCGCACCAATTCCGTAGTTCGAAGCATCTGCTGCAACCATAATGGGTAGGGTTGGGTTATAGTGCGTTAGAAGTAAGTTCGATGATAGAAGTTGTTTGATTTCCGTAAACGCTTCCTGGCATTTTTCTGACCAGATCCATTTGGCATTTTTCGACAGTAGACAGTTCAGCGGAGCTCGCAGGCGGTGCAGGTCTGGAAGAAATACACCATAATGACTGACCATCCCTAAGAAGGATCGTAGGGTTGGAACGTCTGTCGGCGGTGGCATCGTCTTAATAGCTTCAATGTTATCCGGGTCAGGTCTTCTTCCATCCTTATCCACTATCAATCCCAAGTAACGTACTTGCTGCAGATGGAAATCACATTTTTCGGCACGCAGTCGGAACCCAAAATCTCCAATTCGCGTGAGCACTAAATCCAGTTTCTTTTCTAAATCGGCTTGATCTACACCCATTATGAGTATATCATCCAAATAAGCAGCAGTACCAGGAATGTCTTGTAGCATAGCGTCCATGATTTGTTGGAAGATTGATGGAGCTGTCTTTACGCCAAATGGAAGTCTGTTATACCGAAACAATCCCTTGTGCGTATTTATAGTTAGATATTGTTTGCATTCTTCAGCTACTGGAATTTGTAGATAAGCATCTGATAAATCCAATTTTGCGAAGTATCTTCCTCCATTCAACTTTGCAAATAAGTCTTCTGGTAACGGCAACGGGTACTGATGGGCTTCTAATGCTTCATTAAGGCCTGTAGAATAATCTGCACATAGTCGGATGTTTCCATTGGGCTTCTTAACGATCACAATTGGAGCTGCCCATTCGGAAAAGTTTACCGGCTCGATGACTCCACTTTCTTGAAGGCGTGCTAACTCATGCTCAACAATAGGTAAAGCCGCATACGGCACTGGACGTTTGGGTCGGAATACTGGTGTGGCACCATGCTTGAGGACTAGCCGTGCTTTTGCTTTATTACATTCTCCCAGTTCTTCTGCAAACACTCTGTGGTGTCTTTCTAAAACAGTGTTCATCCTTTTTACCGACATCTCAGACGTCCTGACACGGCTGCAGACATGATTAATCGAGTGGTCGGCCAGTTTCAGAGTTTCTATGAGGTCGAGTCCCAACAAATCTAATCCTGGACTCTCTGTGAGGTATACAGTTGCATTTGACTTTGCATTTCCCTTCGCAACTTCACAGCATACCTCTCCAACAATATTTAATTTACCTCCTGATGCACTGTGGGCTAGCTGAATTGTTGGGCACACTGGGGGTTTGCCAATTTGCTTCCAAGTTGCTCGGCTAATAAGCGTTATGTCGGAGGCAGTGTCAAGCTGTAGACGAGTACGATGGCCATTGACCTCTAAGGTAACATATTTTCTTCGGCTGGAAAGCTGTGTGCTAGTGTGAGCCACCATTATTTTGTTGGTTACTGCACGGACTTTGTATTTTCTGGAATAAAGTCTTGGTGGACGACGACGATGTGACTTCCCTGTACAGTAAGTCTCTTTGTGTCCTTTACGATGACACTTAATGCAACGATGGTCTTTGTATGGACAAAACTTCTTATAGTGCCATTCTCCACATAACCAGCATGGGGGAGGTTGTAAGCCACATTGCTTTTGCACACTAGAATCTTTTCGCTCAGTTATTGCGTGAACGTACGGAGGACGACTACCAATCTCGACCATAGAAGTATCATGCTTCAAGTTCACCAACCTCTGACATTCACTGGTAACTTCTTGGAGAGTGATGCTTGGACACTGTTCAATTTTACTCAGAATTCTGGTTCTGATGTCAGCATCTTCAGGTGATTGCAGGCTGCATACAAATACCAAACATTTAAACTGGTCTTCTGTCATTGATGATAGTTTGAATCGTTCACACTCACGATTCACTAAGCCTGCATGTTTCACCCAGTCGTCATCGCCTGCTTTTGATAGTTTAAGGCACTGGTAGCGAATGTTGAATAAGGATGATTGTTCACCAAAGATTTGCGACAGAATCTTTATTGTTGCTTCGAAACTAAAATCTCTTGGGTTCTTTGGTAGGATGTAGTTAGTGTAGCGTTCATGTTCAGCCGTGCCAAGTTTTCGAAGTAGCATTCTGACTCTTGCGGCATCATCAATTTTTTCCAGGTCGACTGTGAATAAGTCTTCGTACTTCTTGAACCACGAATCAAATGTAATACCAGCTAACCCATCGAAGTGGAAATCATTTATGGAGTTCATGATTGAATCGGCGTGAGATGTGCATGAGTTTTCTGATAGCCCCTTCTGGGTAAGATTCATTTGCTGGGTTAAAGTTTCTAGCATACGTATCTGGAACTGTTCATAGCGTTTTTCTTGGCGTTCCAGCAAGGCTTCAAGTTGTTCGAAGGTAAATGACATTTTGATGAGTTCACCCCGTCGCCAGTTGTTATATCTCGTGCTTGATGACTTTAACTAGCCGCAACGCAATCTTAGCACTTGAACGCCTTGAACCCTCTTAGTCGCAAAATCAGAAGTCAGAAGACGAGAAAACAGGAAACTTTATTCCAGTGAAAAGGGAAGTGAGTCGTGTACAAAATATTCGTATATTTATAGTGACTATTCATCAAAAATTGCAATCATAAACCATTTTATTAATACAATGAAATATTGTCAAATATACTCTGTGAATATAACTTACATTGACTCACATTAAAATGTGATGAAAGTTTATAAATCAAGTTTACAAAAATCAATACAACTTGATAAAATGAACAATTGTATTTTTAGGGATATCGAATCCCTAACAGATTTATATTAGATGTATGTATGATCAACATAGAACCTGGCATGTGTGCATCGGTCCAAGTTGGCATATCTCTAAAGCACAACAAGATTAACATCACGTTAGTAGACGTAGAAGTTACTTTAATGATCATAATATTGAAAACAAAGAAGCGTGAACGTATAGAATATGGTTCTCGGAGAAAAGAGGTGGCGCGTGAAAAAAACGTATACGCGATTAATTATTCAAAAAGGAACACAATGATCAACACCTGAAATTGTTACAGTTACACAAGGCTTAAATTGCCAGCCTAAAATTTAGTCTACTGATTCATTAGCCACGGTTATTCGACATGTAACTAGGATTCACAAAATTAGAATTAAGATAATGTCGACTCAATACATTCAAAAAGGTTAGCGATACGCCGGATAGCTTAAGGCAATTCCAAGTGTACACAACGAGTAATTCATTTCAGGCATAAATAAACTAAAACTTCTGTATTCACATGAAGAAAACAATGTACGAAAAAGACCTAAGTCCTAAATACGAACAATGTTGATTAAATTTGGTTGATACCAGAATGGATAACCAAATGTTGAAGATATTTAACATCTAACGCAGACATAAATCGTAAAATTAGACAGAATACCTATTCTAACCAATAGTTTTGAATTTCAGACCACTAATAACAAAAGACTCCAATAAAAAATGTCTAATTAATCGTTTATTTCTCACAGAGAGTAAGGTGCTCAAAAATAAAAACGATATCCAATCAATATTATTAATAGTACCATGTTCCATTGCCGAAAAGAGCTATCTTTAAATGGATCTAGCCTATACCAACCATCTATTACAATAATTACTGATAAATACAAGCTAGAATGACGAAACGATCTCGTCCTGTGATTGGCAGAAGGACACCTCACTTACACAAAAGGTTATGTAGGTTAGTAAAAATTGACAAAATCATCTAAATTCGTATCGAGATCTCACAGGACAACAACCAGATTTCCAAGATAAATGAAGTGGTCGATACTCTATATATCTAAAACAGGTATCGATGCAGACTAGTCTTGAGACAGAAATTCGCATTTAGAGAGAGGGGAACTCATCTCAAAAACGTTAGGAATGTTGCTTAATGTGACCAGAAGACTGAATTTTATCAGCATTTATGGGTGCGGTACATAATAAAAATGCTTTCATATAAGGAGGCAAGATTAAATCGATCCACATACATACACTTACCACTGTTCAGCAACTTTTTCATATTCCGTTTTTAGATGACTAATCCTGGCTGATAGGTTACCTCTGAGATGTGAATCTTCGGTTAATTCATCCATAATTACTGTAACAAAACTATGTGCAATCATACAGGCACCATTTGCATTAGCCAACTAGAAAACACATTGAAAAAGTTAAACAATAAAAAAAATAGGTAAGGAAATAATCGAAATTATGAAAGAATCTAGGTATTTACAACAGTGTTATACAGGTCGATTAAGCTGAAAAGTAAAACATTTGAAAAGTAACTATGGAAGATTATTATGAATATTTCTACTGCACACACATCTAGCGTTTTGTTGTTATTACTTCCATATTCTCATAACCTTAACGTTTTAATTCAATTATTAGATGCTGCTATACCGTTTAAGGGTCATGCATTACGATTGATTATTAATGTACTCATCATTTTGATTTAGCATCAATAATACCAAGTATTAATAGCTTTTATACTCAATCAATGTGGCTCAAAAATGGACCAAACTAACATAAGTAGCTTTGGCTTTGACTATACGTAGATTAATTTCACCTGCACAACCATTAACTCTACCAAGTTACTACGTAATGACCGTAAGTTGAACGTTTTAACTATGAATACAAGTCCAACAGAATCCTCCAATAAGAGCGTAGTGAAATTCAGAAGAATGTGGATGTATAAAGATGACTGTTAATAAGGGAGACTTGCAAGAGAGCAAACGTCAAAAGAACAATTCTATGAGGCGATAAGGTTAATTCCACCGCGACACTAACTGAATAAATAATGTATAAAGGCTCGTTTCATTATCCGATAAAATAGTTGGGTATATATGTTGATATGTTAATAAAGTTGAGCGTCGTTTGTTAAATTCTTTACAGAAGTATACAAGTGAATTTTTACATTAGTCGTGCATTAGAATGCAAACCAAGCTAATAACTATATTGAATAGAATGGTAAGAAATGCGTCCATATGAACAATCAAAGGTAGTGAAGTCTTCAGTGTTTGATAGGAATGGACGCTATTGATTTCCCACATGATTCTCTAGATTTATTCAATTTATATAATGGATTGGTCATAATCTTAATGTATTTTTATCGTACAGTTGATGTTGTTAAGGTTTGAATTTGATGTATGTGTTGCTATATGTGCACGTGAACAGATTAGCTCAAAACAGAGTAAATTCATAACGCTCTGGCATCTGACGAAAATTGACTGAGTTTCAGTTCCAGTGTGAATCTTAACATTGTGGTATAGCAGCTGGTAAGTCCTAAATATAACGAAACATACGTCCTGGACTCCAATTTTCGGTCACAATTCAACTTGGATCATATCAGTGGAACTAGTTTTATTTTACTGTAAAGTCAACCCTCGGATACTCGACCTTTTACGAGTTGCCCTTAAACAGATATACGCTTGATGGGCGATCTTTCTGGATACCACTTTTACTGGAGTGCACAACATGCATGGTAATATAAAAAAAGATATACATGTTGCTTATAGCCTAGCAAATAAATATGGAAACTGGCTACTTTACCGCACTTGTTGTAAGTATTATTATTATGCTAATAATGAAATAATAGTAATATGAGAGTGAAATTACATAGAACTACTACTTACAATGTATTCTATATAACAGGGAAATTTCGACCTATCTTGTACATATGCTGCACGATATTTTTTAATATCATCTAAAACAAATATAATAAACAAGCTTATCGACTATAAAAGAAAGTGTGTTTAATGATTTGAAATGAAAATGAATTGTACAGAGTAAGTATGGGCATAGTTGTAATAAATCAAACCATTGTCGATTCGAGGAATAGTATAGTCTTTGGAACCAAATAAAGAAAGGCTAAAAAGAGAAGCATTACAAACACAAGAACAGGTGATTCACTGAATAAATAAGCTTACTATCATCAATTTGAAATCACATTCGGATTTCATATCAGTTGACACTATCAAGGCAATTAGATGTAGTATTCATTGTAATCTAATTATTACGTACAGATTCATGCATCACGTTTAGAGGCAAATTATAGGTGTGAGAAGTGGTAATACTACACAGCTGTCCATATCGAAATAGTTAGAGAGAGGTTCGAACTTGGGACTTAATGGCCATAAGTAAAACGCCTTATCCACAGACCTACTCTTCAAAACTAGGTAGGATTTGTTGACGAATGACATATATTAACACGGAATCGAAGTAAACACAGATAGAGCTTCCTATGGCATAAATAAAATCACCTAACAAACTATAAAAAGTTATTAAATATGAATAGTAGACAAACACGTACCATCATAATCTTTCACAAATAATGTCATTTCTTCAACACACTGAGTAAAAAATTGTTCTCTGACGACATTGCCCAAATAATGCAATAAATTGCCTTTACCAATCTATGCAACAATAATGTCAAAGGAAAAAAATAAGCGACGAAGTATAACTCTGTAATGAACTCCTATGATAAGTTCACCTAAACTTAAACTGTCACAATACACAAATACACTTTCATTTCACGTATTTCATGCCCTACTAGTACAGTAAGACAAACGATAAAATGGCAGGAGTAGTATTAACATCCGTAGTAGCGAAAAATGAGACATTCAGAATATGTTTCAAGAAAGAATTAATTCGCATGTGAAAAATTCAAAGCTCAGGACTTAAAAGAACGCAAAGAAACTGCACATATGCCATTGAGAACGGTTCTCAGCAAGCGAATATCTCACCTGTGCAATAAGTGACAGAAATTGGCGATGTCTGGAAAAAGATATAAGATTTCTCGAGACAAACATATGGGGCACATAAAGTAGAATTGCATCTAATACATATTTTGTACAGTTTTTTCATCAATAATATATGCGAGTCATGTTCTACCCATTTAGTTATGATCGGACAGTTGGATAATCGTGTCTAATTATAATATTAAGGCGAAGTCTGGGAATGGCTATAAGCTGTGCAAGATAAATGATGAAGTTCAGGTGCTTAACTGCTTCACTCCCTATCTTTAGTTTAGGTATTGACGTAGATCAGTTCTGAAGGAAAACTTTTTATCTCGAGGGGAGAATGTATCTTGAATACGTTAGTAATTGCTGTTCAATGAAATCAGAAGACTACCTTAAGTGTCCAACTGAGGTAAAAGATAAATAACTGAAAGCTCAGCCACGAAAGTCTACAGTGAAATGAAACAAAAGTGCGATAGTTAGTCATTAACGATGTTGAACCTCAATTTATCTAAAACGATCCTAAACTCAAAGCTTACCCAATCATGTTATGATGTTGAGTTAAATGTGAAGATTATTCAGACTATTCCATATCTTCTGTATAAGAAGTGTATAAAGGAATAATAGAACTTAAGGTCTAGCGTTTGTGGCCGATACTAAGCCATGTTACCCAATATCTCCAGCCATTGATTGTGATTATCACGCGGACCCCGACCAAGTAGTCTGCATCTACCTACATGGATCGGACCAACAGTCAACATAAATCCATCCGGGAAGTGCCTGTTCTGCCAGCAAAATTAGTGCTACGCCTACACCAGCAAGACCATGAGAACTTGATGTCAGGTCTCCAGATAAACTAAGAGTAAATCGAGTTTTCTTCATATTGACTAGGTGGAGTCAAGTGAATGACCTCACTGAGTCCTAAAAGTGTAATTTGGAGACAACATACATCAATCGCAAGAGATTCTAGGGTTTAGCTAACGAGGCTTCTTGACGATTTGACACAAAGTTCGCATATCAAAAGATCCAATATGGAGTTTAGAGCGCAGTTTCAGGTAGCCTAAGAAAACATTTCGAGAACTCAAATAACCAGTATTAGTGGCACACATAGGAAAGGTAGCTGGAGAAAGATGAGGGCGACAAGTGTAAGTAATGCAAACATAAGGAGAAAAAGGATTTGATCGTGAACAAGATGATCTCGAATCCTGTTAGAAGTATGAGGGTGGCTATCACCTCCCGGTTGCACGCACTGTGGAAGGAAAGTGGGGATAATCGACAGAAATGACGGACACAATATGAGGATTCCGTGGAATATTTACTAATCATTCAATAATAAGCAACGCGGAACATGGCAAAAATGTACAGCAGCAAAAATTATGATATCACATCAGTACGATAACACACAATGAATGGCATGAATTGTGAAGGAGGTAAGGTGAATTCAAAAACCATAACAATGGAAAAAGGCCAAGTACTAAAAATCCATTTAGCGAGGAAGGCATAAAAAAGCATGCATGAGGGAATAATGGATTTCAAGATGCAGAGGAATAACCCATGCCACTGTGATCGAATCTGTGTTATGCTACGAAAATCTCCGTTTAGTTACATCAGTTAGATAATAATTACTTACCATTTCATTGATGGGTGTCATGACTAGTACAGGCAGATCAGTAAAATAATAAGAAGACCCATCTAATTCTGGACCAGTTGAACGTTGCCAATCCTGAAGTAACAAAACTACATGTTCAATATTAAGAAATTATTAAAAATGAAACAGTGAATGTAACATAACCTAAATTTCCTTCGGTGAGTATAAAATCTCCTCACAACGAACACTAAAGTTACATTTAATAATTAGAAATCGGTTTCCTGAATCGATAAAAAATTATACTTCCTGTACATCTTTCAAATTCCTCCTTAGTCCTCAAGAATCTTCTAGTTTATGACCCCAAATAGTAAAAAAAGTGAGGGGAAATATTAAAATAATCTTTACTTCCGTGACTAGGTTGGGTACACGGAGTCATAAAATTTACAGTGAGAGTGGCATTGAAAATCTAGAATCTCCTGGAAGATATGTTGCAATTAGTTAAAAATAATCGGTGATTATCCAATCAGGATATGGTACAATCTATCATTTAGAATTCGCTTAGAATTTTCTACAAAACACTGATGAATCAAAGTGTTTCCATCATTTTCACCGTTTCTTAAGTCATTTGTAAATAATTAACGACGGCTTACAACAAGAAATAAATGTCAATGAAAAAGTTATGGAAGGTAATCACTACTAAAATATTCATTCTCAATCTTCTGTTATTTTCTTAACTGTAAACTCACGAACTGTTGTCATATATTTAACCATTCATAAGTAATTTTCAACCAATCTTGATTATGCCATTCACAATTTTACTGTTATTGTCTTAGTATTGTACATAATGCGACTTGCTATTTATAGTGCATTATGATGTATTATTATGTAAATTAACATAAGTTCCAAAGTATGAATAGCATAGAATAGTGTGAGGTACTTATCCAGACTTCATGACATTTTAATCGGTACAATATCGCATAAGTTAACGACCGTTTGGCATATAGATAACTGTGTTAGTGAGATCATAATAAATGAGATGACGGTTGAAAATCATAACACAATAAGAAAGAAGAAAACAAAACAATTAAAAACTTGCAGAAGTATCCTTTAATAATGAATTTGCTAACCATGATTTCAATCGCTCAATTGTCTTTGCAACATACCTATATGTGGAAAGAAAATGAATTCAACGAGCGCATTCGACATAAGTAAACTTCGTTGGCAGGTTTGAGTAGCTACAAATGATACTGACAATTATTAGCCAATAGTGTCATAAATTTTGTGACAGGAGGAAAAAAGTAATCGACCACAAAAATAAACTAGTGGTTACAGGAAAACAAGTATGCCATGTAAATAAAGCGAGTTTTATCTAAGAGAATATGTAGGTTTACAGCAAGGTGAATGGCCTTAGTGGTATCGACTTAATATTCATATGTTGCAAAAACAGCGATAACTAGTTTCTTCAAACTAATATTGAATGCAAAGAGTTTTTGAATGACAACGAAACTTTATTATGTGTAAACCTAGATTATGCATTTATTGTACACATTTCTCCCTTTATTCTTTATTGTATAAGTTTTCTACCTTGAAATCCTTTTACAATATTATCAATTGGTGGAGATATTTCTTCGTCTTGGTTCTCTGTAGTAGTCAGCTTATTTTATAGTGTAAAGCTAATACTACTACAATTATTAATAATGATGATTCATACGAAACAAGAACAAGATTATTGATTAAAGTACACATTTAATTACAATTACAAGAAATAGCTTACTGTTTTCGAAGTGAATTCAATTTTTCATCAGGTAATAAATTAAGTGGATGCTTTAAATTTAATCTATTGAAGTCAATATTCATGAATGGATTTTTCATGAATTCTTCAGTACTAAAAATGAGTTATCACCATAATAGTAACAAAGAATTTACTGATAAGAATTTATCCAACCAAGTAGTTGTACGATCTCTGTATCAGATAAACCTTCGCGGACTAAACTTTCAACCTGTAGATGTTTATGTGTAAAAGAAGTTGTAGTATTTGGACAATAGACTTACATGCATTCCAATAGCTTCATGATACATTTCAACAAATCTATCAAATATAGCATAATCCGCTGGAAAATATGTTGGGCATATATTCTAGAAAAACAATAAATCAATTGTATTTGTATGATGATTTCTTTGAAAACTTATGTAAAAGAATTATATTAACAAATACGTTATCTGCTCTATAATTATAGGAACTGAGTAATCATGTTTGCGTAATACTATTACAGGGTTGCGCATTAGTCTACCCACATGTAACAAAGGCACATAGCTAAGCTAGTGTTAAAAACAAAGCATAAAACTGAAGAAATCCTTGGCAGTACACCAGGATGCAAGAAGCCAACTGCAGGGTTGTGAAGAACTTACAAGGACTGGTGACGAATGGAGTCATAGAAATATCTGGTACAACCTCAGACGATCACTACAATCACGACTTTCAACGGGTGAAGTGGATATCACTTCACTTAGAGCTATACGATGTAACAGCGAATAGTGTATGTAGTCCATTTTATCAACGCACCACGATAAGTTCACCACAACTGATAGAAGTCAAGTTTTAGAAATCAAATGGACTTAAACGGAGATCCTCTGGGACGCATCGCTGAAACAGAAATCGACCAAAAAACATGGCTTTTACTAGTATCTCAGAGGAATTAAAGAGTTAATTCACCTGGCAAAAGCCCGATAGAATTCAGTTGTCACTTAAAAGCACATAATCAGGCTTTATTATAGAATTAAACAAATAACGAATTGTCTCTTCGGCAACGTGAGGCTAAGGGGCAAAATTGGAAGAATCCGAAAAGTGAGTACCTATTTCAATCCGAAAGTCATAGTCCTAACGGTAACTTAGATCACTCCAGATATCCACAAAAGAGACTTTTGCGTTCACAACGTGAGATTATTCCGCAGGAACAGCGGAAAGAAGAGTAGCAAAATATATTGGTAGCAGGTTCAAAATGTGTTGCACCTATTTCAGTTTGAGCAACTTTGTAGCCTCAGCAGCTCTAGAGTTTTGAATGAGTAAAGAGGCCAGATCTATGAATTTGTATTTAGAAAATAAGTAAACAAAATTGAGCAGCTACGTAGACGTGACAATGTTTTCGGGCATTAAGCAGCGAACGATTACACGTTTCTAGCTCGGAATTCAATCACCTTCCCTAATTATATAGATTTAACCCCCAAGTAGACATTATGGAGCGGTATTTTATAGATAAGGGAGTGATTAATCGTAAAAAACTGCAGGCAATTAAAAAAGCTGACTTCCTGGATATTCAGAACAATGCAAACGTATATGGGATAATTGCAATACAGTGAATAAGGAGTATTCTGATTGGAATAAGATTGATATAGCCCTAAAAACTACATGGTAACTTTTTAATAACTTCAGTCCACATGTATCGAAAAGGCTGTACACACGACAACAGTGTTCCTTTACACATTTTATAGAACAATTTAGAGTACTTTAAGTGGAATTTCAATAATAACTATGAGTACTCTTACCAAATTAACACTTCAATACATCTGAATACTTAAAATGTTGATAGTTTAGTAAGGGTTATTATTTATGAAACCAATTAGACAAAAGTCGCAATAATGATGAAGAAAAAGTAGATGAGACTGAATTTTTTAAATAAATCTTAGAATTAAACTCATTAAGATCATTGACTTGAATTTCACAAAGGGAAGAGTTATAAAAGAATGGAATTAGTGTTTTCTACATACAGAATTCCTACATTACTTACTTTTACATCTATTTTTCAGTAAAACTAACCACTAAATGTATCTTTTTCACACATCTCTATCACAAAAATTTCAACAAAAGTGTATTTTATCCTTAAATAAATGTAAAGATTTATTAGAAGATTATGTGAATGTGAATGTACTTTAAAACATCCTTCACAATCAATATTTGTAATAATATACTTAAATATAGTAATATAGTAATATTAATGGTTATACAAATCACGCAAAATTCATATCCATTGGTAAGATATAATAATACATGATATATAAGAGAGGTATGTGCTATCTTAACCCTTAATTTAGTGATAATAATAGGAAATAAACTAGGAAATAGTAAGCACTGAATGAAACATACACAATCCAAGTTTTGAATAAGGATTTGGAATGAATTTAAGTGAAATGATTGCCGTTTCGTAGTAAGAAAAATGCATTTCGTACAACCAAGAAATTAGAGTGTATATTTAACTATTTGAACTGAACTTGCAGTCTGGGGACAAAGTCGCAGTGCTGACATTATGGAGATGTGATGATAGAAAGGTGTTCCCCCTAAACAATAATAATCTGCGGATACAGCCTATCCACAACAAAAGGATGGGGCTAGAATAGAACAAAAAATACCCCATCTTGCCCTAAAAATTTGTCACTAGAAGTAAGGTCTGCATAGTATGAAGCTAACATATCAAAATCTGCTCACAAAAAGAGTGTAACCGGCCTCAAGTGGTTATCCATTAAGCTCTGCAATAAGATCCCATCGTCTTTAAGGCCACTTACGATCCAATTCACTTATCATGTCACTGAAGCATAAGTTCCCTTCCACTATGATGGCAGCTGGCAAGTTACGACCATCACACTTATAAACAGCACGCGAGACTACTGTGTCCTCTTTTACTAATTTCAACTGTATTTTGCATGTTCAGAATGTCATTGCAGTTGGAACTACTCTATCTACTTTCCTTAAAATCCTATGACATTCGTTTCCTGAAATGATGACATGCGGTAATACAACTTGAAGTGATACATACTGCGACCATGTCCTCCACTGACCATAACTGGCTTACTGGAATACTTCATGAATTAAATCTATATTCATTTTAGCAATGGCAATCACAACTTATCGTCCCTAATAATACAGCATAACGAACCTGGGTAATTGAAAAGTAATTTTAAAAAGTCCACTGTAGTATAACATAACATACGTATTCCTACTTACCTTTGCTATTTTTAAATCTGCTAGTGTGTGCTGTCTAATCGCTTCATTGTGTCGAACCAACTTATTTTTATCGTTTTCACTGTCTAGTGCACTTCCAAACACTCTATTATAAGAGAGAAAAGATAGTAAATTATTAACAAATAATGGTAAAGTATCGTACAAAAACTAACAGACAATGATATCGGGAATAATAGAAGGTGAAATTATTCAAGGACACCACTATAGCTGATAAGTGACCATCACAAAAGGTTAATAAGTAAATTCCATCAAAGCGCATCACTCATTAAGAGGCGATCAAATAAAATATCGCCTAGATCAAAATTTCCATTCGTAAGAGCTAACGCTTACAATGACTACTGAGCTAAAATGGTCGGAGTTGTCGAAAATGCATCAGCTCCAACAATATTACGGTCACTTGTTATAGTATATGTGTTCCAGTTGTTAATATTTAGAACAGAGATCGGTCAGTTTTAATTGTCATATGTGCATTTCAACACAACTATCTCGATATTGATATGTAGTTACAAGTTTTTATACTGAAGTGAGAATTCAATTAGAAGTGAGATCCATGAAACAGTGCGCAAAAGCGTTAAGACTGAGATATGTATGTACAATCAACATAGAACCTGGCACATGTGTGCATCGGTTCAAGTTGCCATACCACCATGGCACCGCAAGATTAACACCACCACCACTGGTAGAAATCACTTCTATAAAATAAAATAACAATAGTAACAAGGAATGTGAACATATAGAATATGGTTCAGGAGGTGTTGAAAGTGAGTAATGGAATAATTTAAAGTTCATGATTTAAGGGAGGACAATGAGTGAATACATCTGCGCCATTGTGACCGATTCTGGGCCATGTCACTCAGTGTTTCTAGCCACTGGTTACAGTAATCGCGAGAACCCCATCCAGGTAGTCTGCAGCTACCGACACGACTTAAACCGGCAGTCAGTGACTTCATGGGCTGATGCCATGTTTTAGTTTGGTCACCCCTAACTCTCTTCCATCCTATTCCTATATCAGCCAGCATTGCGCGTCGAGGAAGACGGTGGTTGGGCATACGCAACACATGTCCCAACCACCTCAGTCGATGAAGATTCACAACCTCATCGACTGATTTACCACATTTGCCTAACACCCGTCGTCTAACCTCGTTATTACTTACTCGGTGATCCCAGCTAACGCGAGCAATGTTTCGTAGACATCGATGGTCAAAAACTAGTAACCTGCGAGTATCATCTACCCTTAATGGCCACGTCTCACACCCATACAGTAAGACAGAGCGAACTGTTGCGCAGTACACTCTCCCTTTCGTTGAGAGACGAATATCTCGTCTACGCCATAGGTGACGTAAGTTGGCAAAAGCCAAACGAGCTTTTTGAATTCGTACTGAGATTTCGTCAGAGACTAACCCATTAGGGCTAATCAGACTTCCGAGATAAGTGAAGTGGTCGACGTGCTCAACTACTTCACTCCCTATCTTTAGTTCAGGTGTTGACGAAAACCAGTCCTGGAGCAATAGTTTGCATTTAGAGGGGGAGAAACGCATTCCGAAAATGCTTGCATTCGAGCTTATTGCTGTTAAAAGCTTCTGCATCGTCTCAGCGTCTTCGCCGAACAGGACTATATCGTCAGCATATTCTAAGTCAATAAGTGGATCTCCTGGTAGTAGATTAATTTCTCAAAAGTCAGACGATGAGAGTGTAATTTCCAACAGTATGTCAACTATGAAATTAAACAAAAATGGGGAAAGTGGGCAGCCTTGACGGACACCACTTGAGGTTACAAGTTCAGATGACAGTTCGCCATATGCTCTGACACGACTAATAGTGTTTGAGTAAAGAGCCTTAACAAGTTTTATGTACTTTTGGGGCACGCCTTTCAATGAAAGACACTGCCATAGAACTTCACGGTCTACGGAGTCAAATGCTGCTTTCAAGTCAAGGAAAACCACTATTGTCGGCCGCCGAAAAGTATGCCTGTGTTCTAAGATCTGACGAACGGTGAATATCTGGTCTATACAACGGCGACCAGGTCTGAAACCAGACTGATTTTCTCGTATTTGGAGATCGTGAGTTGCAGTTAAGCGTTTGATAATTATAGAAGCTAGTATTTTAGACACTATATTAGTCAAACTAATTCCTATATGGTTATTACAGGACGATTTTGACCCTTTCTTATATACTGGGACGATTAACGATCGACACCAGTCAGACGGAATTATGTCAAGTTCCCAAACCTTAGTCAAAATATCAGTCAGTCTGGTTGTCAAAGTGGGACCATCATCCTTAAAGACCTCTGGGGATAATCCGTCTGGACCCGCTGCTTTGCCTCGCCTTAGATTGGCTATAGCTTTTTCGACTTCGATAAGAGTCGGGGGACCTAAGTCGACTTTCCATTCTGGCTGTCTCGAAATAGTGGGAAGGTTTAGAGTAGCTGAAGGCCAACTAAACTGTTCCTTGAAGTGTTCAGCCCATCGTTCTAAACGTCTAGACTGAGAGCTAATAAGCGTTCCATCTTTTTCGTAAATCGTCTCACTAACGCTGGACTTTTTAACCCCGGTTTGTTTTATTAACTTGAAAAGTTGTCTAGTGTTACCTATCGCCGCTGCCTTTTCCATTTCCTTTGCTTTCGTTACCCACCACTGCTCACGGTCGTTTCGCAGACTTTTCGTCAGTTTATGCCTGATTACTCGTCGCTCATAATCGTGTTCGGAGCCTGATGGGATAAGTCTTCGGGAGTCTATTAAATCAACAGAAGCCATTGAGATCCATTGATTTTTCTTGACATGTTGATTTAAGTCCTTGATAGATATCATTGTAGATGTCACAGCTGCTTGAACATCTTGCCAAGCAGTATCTAGTCGGGACGCATCTTTATAATTGCCTAAGTGATTCATCAGTTGTTCCTGGAATTTAATCTTGGCTGTTTCATTACTAAAATGAAATCTAAAAGGTTTTCCTGTGGTAGTTTTTCTTCGCCCAGTAAGACGCAAGCAAACGCGTGCTCGCACTAGAGCGTGGTCGGAGTCCAAACATGTACTCCAGAAAGATCGGCAGTCTTCTATCGAGCCTCTCCAACGGTAACTAATCGCAATATGGTATATTTGAGTCCACCGTTGAGTAGGGTCAGGAGGTCTCCATGTTAAACGATGTCGCACCTTATGCTTAAAGTTCGTGTTGGCTAGAAATAACCGATTATCTGAGCAAAGCTGCAGCAGACGGTCGCCGTTATCCGTTCTCTGAGCTGGAACACTGAAGCATCCACCTAAATGTCTTTCAGATTGGTTCAAGCTACCTATTTGGGCGTTAAAATCACCAGCCAAGATTACCAAATCTGAGTTTTTGGCCCTATGAAGTAGATCAGAAAGTTTTCTGTAGAATTCATCTTTCACTTCATCCAGGCTGCAGTCGGTGGGAGCGTAGGCAGAAACAACGAAAAGACAACGGCGTGTGTCCCTGTCTTTCCGAGTTCTTACTGAACCATTTAGTCGGACGGCACATAGGCGACTGTCGACAGGAACCCATTCAAGAAGCGCCTGTTCTGCTTTCATACTTAACGCAATACCTACACCGGCGAGCCCACGAGAAGTTGCTGTTGAATCGCCAGATAAACGAAGAGTGTATCGCGAAGGTTGTTCATTCTGACTAGGTGAGGTCAAGTGAATGACCACGCTAGGATCCTGTATGTGTGTTTCGGAGACGCAACATACATCAATGGCGCGGGATTCTAATGTCCTTGCTAGGGAGGCTTGTTGCCCTATTTGACACAGGGTTCGTACATTGAATGCACCAATGTGAAGTTTGGAGCGTGGTCTTAGTATGCTAGGAACGTTATTTTGTGGGCCGGAATCGTTAGCACTAATGACACAGGAGGAAGTTGAAGATAAGGATTTAGGCTTGAAGGTGGGGGCAGGATAAACATTAGGAATAGAAGAAGGAGTTTGATTAAAATGGCAGTGATCTTGCGTGTTGTTAGCGGTATGAGGGCGGTTGTCTCTTCCCAGTTGCCCACGCTGTGGAAGGGTTCTTCTTGATGTACCTGAAAAGCAAAATGTGTTAGGGTTGGCCTGAAAGACCTGGGAGCGTGACCGCAGTGCCCAAGGAACAACTGCTTGAGGCCGGTCACACACGGCCTTTTTGAGAGAGGTTTTCGTTGTTGTTGTAGCTCCGTACTTGTTGAGGCCTTACTGCCGGAGACGGAAATCCGTGGAGTAAGGTGAGGTGTGCATTTTTAGGGTCGATTTTTTCTAACCCCGCCCTTCCTTTGTGGGAAGGCAGCATCGCTGCTATGCTGGTTGTCCGAAGAAAACACCTTACTGCCGTCACACCTCTATACAGCCGGCAGTACGACTTCGTCCTCGGACCTTATATTTGCTGCTTTTGGTCTCACCGCTCTTCAACCGACCTCCCTGGCATGGTAGGACCTAGAGGAACGATTGTTCCAGCCAGTATAGCCCGATTGAGTCATCACGATAGGCAAGCCCGACCACCACGTCAAGGTAGCAGCACGGTCGGGAAGATTGAGATATAGAAAGATTCAGGTGACTTTTGAAAAAAAAACAGAGGAGCATACTTCGTAAATTTAAAATGTTAGCAACTACCACAGGTACAGATCAACAGATGAAACAATAATGAAGGATGAGTTAAAGTAGTCTACATGCTTACAGTTATTAATATCAATACAAGATGAGGAATTAGGGAAACTAGGTTGGAGTTCCATGGCACTAACATAACTCACTTGTTTTTTATAGTATTAAATATACTATCAAATAATAATTTCTTCCATTGTTTCG
Source organism: Schistosoma mekongi (assembly GCA_034768735.1). Taxonomy (NCBI): domain Eukaryota; kingdom Metazoa; phylum Platyhelminthes; class Trematoda; order Strigeidida; family Schistosomatidae; genus Schistosoma; species Schistosoma mekongi. The sequence continues at coordinate 14,590,935 of CM068305.1, forward strand.
GTCGTCCATTTGGCATAAAACCATGCTTCTCTGATCGCTTTCGCCAACTCGCATCAGTCCTGTAGTATTAAGTGATGAATATTAAAAAAACGGGTATCTTACAAAATGATTAGGATCGACATACAAAATATGTAGTAATTATTAGAAACACAAGGCGTTATAAGCTACTTACGAGAAACCGATAATGTTGCTTGGTTTCACATCAAATCCCAGTTCACCTACTTTAGTTAAAGCAGTCAAGCGGTTGCACTTGCCTTCATACAAATAGTGTAACTCAAAGCTAAGTACACAAGCCTGTAATACCCATATGAGCAACATTATATCGAGCATGCATAGTGAAGATGTTGTCTGGACAACGACTTATGAAAGTAAGGCCTTGAGCCAAACTGTACTATCTAAAATACTTAGTGTAAAAGTCATTAAACAAACTAATTTTGGATTATTTAGTTTCTTTTGAAGTCGGTTCGCGAACACAACACACAAATGAATGGTATTTCCAAAATGATATTCTTTTATGAGACATGATAACTCGCAAAAATGTATCACCAGAGAAAATAAAATTAGACAGAATGTCAAAGAACTGGAACAAACGTGAAAACTACCTTTCCTCACGGTCAATAATACGAACACAATTAACGACAAAACGATTGTGAGTAATCACAGCACTAGTTAGACGTGATCCGAGCATGATTATTTTATGTCTAATAATTTCATTCAGATTTTCAAGTTCACGGAAAAAAGCACGCAATGTCTAGGAATAAACAGAAAGTGAAAGGATTGAATAAATTAAGAAATAAAGTACATACGTCTAAATCATCCATAGATTTTTCTTTATAGACTTCATACATCAATTCGTCTCGAATCCCTTCCAATTCCTGTATTCTGAATTGATAAGAGATAATAGAAAAATGAAGAGGACTTACAATTTATGACCTTCTAAAAGGTTTTCAGATTCCAGATAAATTCGAGCCTGTTCAAATGTTTCTGGTGCCTTGACTAGATAATTCATATTTTCCATGGCAGCACCAAGCTATTTACCTGTACATTAATAATACAAGAAAGCCCACTTGACTGTACTTAGTTGAAAGATTTTTCAACTCATGTAATTGTTGAGATAAGCCAGTCAAACCCGACAATGACGATCCCAATTGAATTAGTCTGGATTATAATAAGCAATTTAAGGTCTACCTGTTCCTACATGTTTGTGATTCAGCAAGAGCAGTATCTAATTTTTCCAAACCAACTTTACTGCCGTCTAATTGACTATATAAGGCCATTTTCAGCTGAGCTTCCGTGGCAGTCTGCATAAATTAACATGCATATTCATTAAGGACAGATTGACTGACCTTCTGATTTAGAAACCGAGATTTAATAATGTCTATCTTATCCAACTGTTCTGGTTTCTAGAAAAGATTCCTGTAAAAAATAGGTGTAAACTAACTTGAAAATGATCTGAAACTTTTTTGAGGGCATTTGCGCGAGCTTTTTCTTCTAATTCAGACAGCTGAAAAGACTGAACACTCATCCCTAGATTGAAGCAAAATAATTAAAGACATGAGTTTAGCAACTTATATTAAAACCTTATGTCATTAACTTCGCAATCCAAACTTAATAATTTAAAAGACCTTTATTTTATTATACTAGTTATTACAGTACATGTTTGTGAAAACAGTTCATTTGGAGTGTTGTTTATAAACCATAATAAAATTATGGAATCAAGAGAAGTCACGCGGGTGTGAAAGCCTGCAGAAGTGTGACGAGAATACGGTCAAGAAGTTCACTTTCGACATAGTTCCGTAGCAAGTAAACAGCAGCGAGTTAACACTATCCAGAAATTTAGATCGACAACTGCAGGTTGCATAAAGCCGCGCTACTGGCCCGAGAAATTGGGTGCGTGAGCCCATTACCTTAACCAATAAAACAGTGAATTACCATGATCTAATGGCAGAAACCTTTATATAGAAGGGTTAGAAGTATAATTGACATTTAAACTGACACTATTGATGTCACAGTACGCTTAAATTAACGTATACTGTGGGATTCTCAAGGTGTAGATTACTAAATGCTGTATGACAAACTCGTCGTAAAGAACAACTTTTGACATAACTAAGATACATATTTTAAGTATGGACAATCGCTTTATCGCAGTATTTAAGTTATCACACAAATATTACAAGCTTATTGATGCAATGAAGGAATATAACGGACTCAGGGTAGCCACATGGGCAATCAGAAAACAACAAGGGATAATGAACTGATTTCATTACAAAATGAGAACAATTACAAAAAGTAACACCATTTCTAGTCCCCCAACCAATTAGAGAGTATTTAGATGTCGAAAAATGTATTCAGAAACCCAAAGAACGAACGGAAGTGCTCCAATCGAAGCCTATTAAAATTTCACTCGCAACCTACACAATTTAGGTATTGATCATCTTTGCATAATGCATGGTGATTCAAAATATGCCCACCATTTAAGTGACATAAAGTTTACTCCAGATCTTTGGAACATTATGAAGGACAAACAGTAAATACCAAATTCTGTACATTTGAGGCGGATTATACTAACATTCAAGTTGTGCGAATACACCGAATGTATTTTTATTAATACAGCATGGTACTTTTAAAAAGGTACGATGCTTTAAGTCTTAATAGGGATTAAAAATATATACACTTACCAATTGGATCTAGAAGAGTAGCGCAAACAAGATGTATTGCGCTAATGTATTCAATGAACAATGATAATAAAGCAAGTTTGTACAGGTTAATTGATGTATATGCTTTTCTGTTTCGTTTTTGCTATCCAGTCATAAATCTTCAATAGTGTTTGAGATATTTCTGCTGTGCACCTGCACTACTCACTATATTTTTGATATGTTGTTTGATTTTCCTTAAATTTTTGTTAAATATTTCATTCATAACATTTTCGAATTCACCACATCTCACTCGTTGGCTATTTGATTTAATTAAAAAACTTTATAAGCTCGCTTCAAACAATCAAAAAATGATGTCTTGCCTAATGTATGAATGACTGGTTGAGTTAAATCACAATGAATGTCAGTAGATCCTGCTGGTATATATGACTATCTATTGATTTGAACATTTATACAGATTAAAGCGAATTCATTTTACCTTGTTTTGATCTTTTCAGCTGCACTTAACCTGTAATATTTTAGCAAAATAGATTGGAACATTCTTGACGATTATTGCTGATACCAGACATTTGCTTGAAATAAGAGAGACGTAAATAAAGCTATGAGATATTATTGAACACGGCTATAATATGTTATATGTCAAAGAACGTTTGCGGAATTTTTTTCGGTAATAGAAGCCTGGAGGATTATATGTTGCTGAAGTAAATGACGTAACGAATGAAGTCATCGAGGTAAGAAAAGGTGGACAGTAGTTTCCTTATGGATACACAGTTCGAGTTATTGACACCTGATGGCAGTAGCTTTAACAAAACCTTAAGAGATGAGAACTTGGATGCTTACTAACCACCTCGAAGGATTGCAAATTGTCAGCCTGATATATTGGATCCGGGATATGTTTATGAATACAGCTGTTTAAGGCTTTCGTTTATCTAACGGAAAGAATCTAAGGTAAGATTTCTTCTGTTTAACCCATAGAACTGCTTTGACAGGTTCAAGTAAAGTTATGGACACTGTTAACGGAAACATGAATTATAAGGATGGAAATATGTTATGCATAGATTAGTCGCTACACTTATAAATTTGTATTAATTCAGTTGTTACATGTGAAATTTTAGAAATTACTTTCAGCAAGCTTTTTAACTTAACCTTCGAAATGCATGATAACTGTGATCAAGTGTCACATATTGGCTGCATTGCGTGCAGCTGTTTAAGGTACTGTAGTGTCTTGTATAAGTCGTTTGTTACAAGTGGTTAGGATGAACTTGCATCTTCCGTTGATTAGTCATGGACTGAAGCTGGTTAGTCTCTGTTGCTATATGTGCATCCTGAGCGGATTGCCTAGGTATACTGGTAAATCATAAGTATTCTTTAATCTGGATTGTGACTAGCAAGCAGAAGGGAGGATACACGTTCCATCCTATTTGAAACTCGTCGGTTGAATATACCTGCGGAACAAGCGCCCCGGATTTCGCTTGCCAATCACAGTTCAACGTAAGTAATACGTTTGTTATAAGATCCGAATACATACTAAGGGACAGTTCCGTCCGTTAACCGCACCTGAAATGGAGAGCAATTCGTTTTCACTAATAAACAAAGACATTTTACATGGCTTTATATGAGTACTTTAGTTCGTAAGCGTAAATTCTGGCTAAATTCCTTTTGGAAACCAAATCAACTAAAGTTATTTATATAAAGTATAAAGATGCGGTTCTGAATGCTTAGTTTGTCTATGTGTCTACTGAAGTTACTTCTGCAACATTAAAAAATTTATTTTTCATATTCTGTACAAACAGTCTATGTCTCTGTTGTCGGATGAATCCGCTAAGACATATTGAAAGTGTGGTACAGCTACCCTATATCTATCATTTAATTGCTAAGTAAGAAATAGATTTTACGTAGCTTATTGGTACTGGTTCACCTATAGAAGCTGAGAATATATTACGGGTCACATTAATACAGATACAGACTTTAGATAAACTACGACTCACATATTGGGGTAAATCTGCCTAATGTTAACCCAATACTCTTAAAAGGAACTTACTATGATTGCTAATGATTCTTTACTTTGCCCAATTCATACTGCGATATTAGGCGACTAATTCTTGATCTACTAGCCAAGACCTATAATTAAAGGCAATGCTTCACACATTGTGTATAAAAGCTAACATACAGTATTAAGCACAATGATAAGTAAGCAAGTAGACATGTGGGCTGGAATTATATCACGGGTTCGCGACCATGCTGCTATGCGAATATTGATCGACACATTTATAAATTTGCCTTTATTCAGTAGTTATACCGGAAATTTTTAGAATTCGATCGCAGCAAAGTCATTAATTTAATCCTCAAACCTAATGATACTTGGGATCTTATGTCACATGTTAAAGTGCTTTACGTGACTTGTGTAGTTAAAAGCACTATAGTGTTTTATTTAAGTCATTTGCTGTAAGGTTTAGACGCGTGTTAGGTAGCAGTTCACGTATGTTAACAGTGCTTAATATGGATAACAAGTTGCATTTAATAACGAAAAAAGCATTTTACATGGCATAGATCTTCGCACAATTCCTTTAGGTTACCAAATCAACTGAAATTATTTATTTTAAATATAAAGAAACCGTTTTGAATGCCTAGTATCATTACATGTCTACTGTAGCTGCTTTCGCAACATTAAAAATAATATACTTTTCACATTCTGTACGTATAGTTTATGTCTGTTGTAAGTTGAGTCCGCTTCGACATGCTGGTAGCGTGATACAACTATCTTATATCCATCATATTGTTGCTAACTAGAAAATAAATCCTAAATAGCTTATTAGTTTATTTACAGAAGCTGAAAATATGTTATAGGTCATAGTAATGTAAATATAGACCCAGAATATACTCGAAATCACTTATTAAGGCAACCCTGCACTATGTTATCTCAAAAGGAATTTATCAGAATTGATGATTCTCCCCTTGGTTCAACTGATATTGAAACGTTAGGTAACTAACCTATTACCTACTGATCAAGGCCTAGTAATAAAGGTAACACCTCTACCTTGTTTCTAGAATCGGTTCCTATTGCATCAATCGATTTTCAATGTGTTTCTACTTAATTAATTAGACTGAAGAACTTCAGAATGTTTAGTTCGCTTAATCATATAAACCTTTCGAGCAGTGTACAACTTTCCAAAAGTTGGTCTAAAGTTCTACATCCTACTAACCAATACAGAATACTTGGTTACAATTTTACTATCTCACTTCTGGGACTTTAATAATCGTTTATTATGGTAGTTTGCTATATTTAAAGAGGAACCATTGCGTAATGTTAATAGGATTCAATTTTTCAGTTACCATTGGTCTGGCTTTCACTAAATTTTCAAAACCATGATTAGTCACAACATAGAACCTGGTAAATACGTTAATTAGTTCAAGTTGTCATGCGTCAATTAGTATAGAGATGAAATTTTCAAACCAAATCCCAAAGTAGTCAAAATGGTAACAGTGATAGTACTGATGGAGTAGACTAGGGATTAGTCACAATAATTTAGGAAGCTACAAATCAGTCGACACATTATGATGAATTCGGGAACTTCGAATTTGGCGGCGGACCTACGCTACTGTGAATCATTTCGAGACATGCCACTCAGTCTCTAACCATTGGTTGCCTTTACCACACGGACCCCAAATAGTGAGTATGTATCTATTAACATGCCTCAGCCCAATTATCAATAATTTCATGAACTGGTACAATGCTTTGATTTGACCAATACCGGAGTATTTTTAGTTCATGGATAACTGCACTACTATGTACGTTGGCAATGTCAAACCGTTGCCCTGATATCTAAATCCGATCACAAATATGCAACTAGTATACTACGCTGTACAACGATTTGATGGTAATAATAATTTACCCTGTACCCTACTTTCCTCACATTCTTAAATCACATAGAACGTAAACGAGAGCTACGGTTGTTATGAAAATACAATAACAGTAGAAGTCGTAGTGCTTCTTTAACTTCACTCCACACGATTACCTTTTGAGCATTCAAAATTCTTTCACATAAAACACTAAAACCAAGTGATATCAGTTTAGAGGTACTGAATAAACCGGACGTCGAACTAGCCTAAACATTAGTCTCTACTTTACCAGGACAAAGGGCTAGCTTACCCTCTTTAGTTGCGGAGATAAAAATCTTTCAGTTGATTAAACATTTTGAATGTGTCGACTTAGGGGGTTCCAATGACGTGCTATGGTAAGAGGCTTCACATGTTGACTGTTATTTGGGAGAGTCTGTAATCAACTAGTAGATATTTTCCTGTGTGTTCCAGTAAATTTTTCATGAAAAAAGGCAAGAAACAGGGAGGCTTGTCAAGACTAAATGTTTTCAGACGTTATGAAGCGCATGAAACAAACATTTAAGAAATAAACATGCAAAAATAAAAATAAATGGAAAACAAGTAGGTATTTATATAGATGAAACAACTGAAACAGCCTTGGAAACACTATATTGAACCGAGTAGATAACATGATGAATAATGGCAACCAAAATAACTTAGACGTAGAAGAAATGTGAGGCACATCTCGCCAGAAGTGTGTGTCAGTGATTGGCTCCTGAAACTATTGAAAGGAACCTGTGATGTATCTCCAGCCGAATTAAAGGCTTGTGGCGCCATTATTTGCATTTTCAATACTTGCAAGACAATGTCAAATATCAGTTGACTATTTTCTATTCATAAACATTAAAACGTTGTTGAAACAATAAACATATTTTGGTTGTCGCACTTTTATACACACTGAGAGCTATATATATATATATATATATATATATATATATCCATGTAACCTGTAGAATTTTAGAACATAGGTTTGTCAGCAGCTATATTAATAAACAGTCTACTTACATTTTATTCTGGTTCCTGATAAATACTGATTGTTGACTGAGTTCCGCCAGTGACTCTATTGGAAAATAAAGCGTGTAGCTCTCAATATACATCGTTTGGGATACGTATCCTAGATATCTACCCTTGACTGAGTCAATTAGCCTGTCGTTCTAAATACAATAATTCGTTTATCTGCCTGGTAGTTTAGGCTAATTGTAGTGTGGTGTCCCCACCCAATTGACTATACTTGCAGCAATATCGCCTTTAAAATTTAGCGAGATAAAATTTGTGCTTGTTTGCTATAGCTAGTTTCAAGTTCCTTCGAGTTGTTTTTATACACATATCGATGAATTTCTATAGCTAATAATTGTCTCTCAGGCCCATATAAGTATTCATAAATTCTTCCTCCAGCTTGTTGGTAGTATATGTTTGTTTTTGTTGAGGGTTTAAGGTATTCGAGTGCTGAAGTTATATACAGCTAGTCAAGCTAACAGGTACAAGATGTAACGTTCCCTTCTAAGAAAAATAATGTTCTGATGAGTGATTTCTTACAACTTACTAGACAATACTATTAAAATTCAAGTATAAAACGGTCTACCAACGTTTGCATAAAATAATCGCCAAAATGTGCTGCCTACTCTTCTGTATATAATGATATCGACAAAACGGGAATCTTTATTTCATGAAACACTAAGTAAGTGACGATTACCATTTTTCTTATATTACCATACACAATAGAACAGATGGATTATCAAAAAGATACGTGGAACGACAAGTTCTTGATGTCACTGACAACATTAACAGCAATACACCTTGCCCATGAAAAATATTAAAACATTAGTGCTTTGAGATTAGGAATCTTTATTAGCTATATTTATAACTCAGCTATGTGATTCGAATAATACACTTAAATAACTACTCATTCTATTGTTTAGTCGATTAACAGTAAAAGAACACAGACAACGTTCAGTATATGCTAACAGTTAAAATTAAGCATACATGGGACGTTTATTATTGCAAGGGTTAACGAAATCGAATTCAATGATTGAACCTTTGCCGTAGTGCAAATGTATTCAACATACGTACAAACGTAAAGAATAGACAATTTTCAACATACCAACATCAGCGTTATGTTAATACTTGGTAGTTAGCTCACTAAATAATTTGCTACCGTTTCATTCAAAACAAAATGTAGTGATCTTCAATATCCAGCTCAGATGAATCCAGACGATCAGGTGACCCGATGTACTATTATTTCTAGTGTTTTTATCGTGACAGTACTATGTATTGTAATTCATGTATTCCTCCGTGTGAGTGTCTGTTAGCTCATCCCTATGTAATATTGTTTTGGTGACGTATGTTAGTCTGACCTTCTAATTCCTTACTCGTGATTGGGACGTTTTTAATCTTACATGTGATTGCTACAACTGATGATTACGATACAATTCTACTACTACTACTACTACTGCATTTGAGTTCTTACTGGGTCACAACGTAACTGTGATCCGTAACTCTAAGTGCTAATTAAAACACTATACAAAACATTCAAGCAATGTTGTTATAAAATCTGGGCTCTTTCATTATCAAATTCTTTGAAGATCTCTGTGCATTTCTTGATTCTCGAGATTTGTCTCACTGCTGCATTGCAGAATGTACCCATAATATGTCTATAGCTTACAATTATAAACCAATGAATAAAACATTTGCACTAAGATAATGCATATGTAAAATTTTCCTTGATCTCAAAATGCTGGTGGTGGGGAGAATCTGTTCCTTTTACGGATCCCTTCATACGTCATGACGATTTTGATTTCAATCAACGGAGTTCGGCTTACTATTTTCAAGCAGCAGATGTGCTGTCTACAAACATACTGAAACAAAAAGCAAGCACCAGGCTTCAAGGACCAGTAATTGGACACAGAATGTCCACCAGCGGCTTTGAAGAAAATTGATCCCCAGTATGCGGTATGCATTACCTCTAGGATCCCTAAGGGACGAGTGGTGCTTAAACTCGGATTTCCGTCACCCAGCAGTAATATATCAGTATAATCGTCTGTGAACTTTATCAGGCATTTTAAAATACATTGTATTGTCATTAATACTGAATAATGCGGGTTTAAATAGAAAACGATAATTAGGTCATGGTTACTAGTAGTGTGTTTCGAGTCAAAAAATGTTTTGTATGCCAGAAAATTCTACCATAACTGCTATCTTTAAAAGTTCTTAAATATTGATTCTTGTGCTGCCGTGAAACAACATGTTCGAGGTTGACGGTATCAAGTTATCTGTTTTGATGTACCGCATTACTCATTGTAATCTTGATATATTATATCTGTTTGGGAGTTATTTGTAGTACATTTGGCTACTATCGGTTCTAGATACGTGATATGACGCCTACTAATATAACAACGCCAACCCCATACCTCGGCAGCACTAACCGCAACTTCAACTAGCTGATTTCCTACGCGAACAGATACTCGAAACTTCGACCAACAACTCGAACAACTATTACTCCCCCAAGCCAAAATCAAGAAGACACGAACGCAGTGCTGAGAAGATTCGATTCTATTTTGTCCCAACTCAGTATATATAGTTACAATAACGACCTTGTAACAATTAGAAATATTAGCACACTAAAAGGCAGTACAACCAATCAGAAGATACAAGATCAATGCGGAGAATATAAATGGCGATATCGAATATCGCACATTTTACAATTAATAAAAAATAGCAAAAATAAGAATAATTACATGAAAAATAACTAGTTCTGTCTCTTCTTAGCACCTCCCCTTTTTGAAAGAAGTTCGCTTTCTTGAAACCTCACTGTTGGTCTTCGTTTTCTTCCGCTGCGTCGTAGAGACTGTTCTTCTGCAAGTGTAGTTTTCTCGTTTCTTGCTGCAATTACTGTCGGTTTCTCAGTAGGAAGCTTAAAAGCATCAAGGAGAAATTCAAGTGCTAGGTTGGGTTTATCCACCTTTTCTCCGCTGAACCTTCTGCGTAATTGATTTCGATGTCGAACCCATATTTGTCCTTCTACTGCAACTTCATATATCACTTTCCCTCGTCTTCCTTTAATGACCCCATTTTTCCACGTCTCACTTCCGGGTCTGTAATTTCTTACATACACCTCTGTCCCGTTCTTATAGATGTCATCTTCGTTGTTTTCTACTTTTGCTGGTCTCATCACCTCATTTATTGTTCTTAGTTTTCGGCCCATAAGTGCTTCTGCCGGTGATTTTTGTTGTGGAACACTGCTGTTAGGGGTGCTTCTGTATACAAGAAGGAAACGCTGGATGACTTCTGACAGGGTCCCCTCCCCCTCTGCCTTTAATGCAGCTCTTTTGAAGGTATCCACGAACCTTTCTGCTTGTCCATTTGACTGTGGATGGTACGGCGGGGAGCGAATATGAGTGATGGCATTTTTCCGACAGAAATCACTGAAAGATTGTGATGTAAATTGAGAACCATTATCGGTGACGAGTGTCTCTGGAAACCCATGGCATGCGAATAATTTCATCAGTATTTCCAGAGTCTTATGCGTAGTCGGAGGAACTACCGGGTGGATCTCTGGCCATTTTGAGTAAGCGTCTACTAGCACCAAGTAATAGGTTCCTGACATAGGTCCAGCAAAATCTAAATGCACTCTGCTCCATGGACTTGAGGGGTCTGACCAGCTTACTGGTTCAACTTTCGGTGGATTTTTCGACGCCCGCTGACAGCGGTCGCAAGTTCTGACTACGTCTTCGATCTGAGCGTCCATTTTAGGCCAGTACGCGTAGCTCCGTGCCACTGATTTCATTCGAGCTGTTCCAGGATGCCCAGTGTGGAATTGTTTGAGCACTGCTCGGCGTAACTCACGTGGTATCACCACTCGTTCCCCAAACATAAGACACCCTTCTACTATGCACAGAGCTTGTTGACGTTGATATAGCTGCCTCAGTTCCTCATCTAAGGAAGATGGCCATTTGTGCTGCATATAGTAGATTGCTCGTTGAATCGTTTTGACTCTTCTTGAAAATTCAGAAACTTGTTGAGCAGTAATAGGGAGTGCTCGCACAGCATCAATGAAACCTTCTTTAGCATAATCTCTCGTATCGATGGCAGCGATCACCGACTCTTCACTGGTAGTGGGATAGGAGCTTATAAGCCGAGACAGAGCGTCTGCCTGACCGAAATCCTCACTCTTCTTGTACTGTATATCGAAGTCGTATCCGAGCAGGGTTAGTGCCCAACGTTGTAATCGATTTGCCGAATGTGCTGGTATTCCAGACTTTGAACCAAAAACTGCCAGCAGTGGCTTGTGATCAGTTAGTATTGTAAAGTGTCGTCCATGCACCATCTTATGGAAACGCCGTACTGCAAAATCGATAGCCAAAGCTTCCTTTTCTATTTGACTGTAACGCTTTTCAGTCGGTGTCAGCGTCCTAGAAACATGCATTATAACTTTCTCCTTCCCATTTGGAAATTTGTGCGAGATAACTGCACCAACACCATATGCTGACTCATAAGCAGCAACAATAATAGGCAACTTCGGATCATAATGTGTCAATAGCAGGTCGGATGTAAGGAGCTTTTTCACGGCATCGAATGCTGCTTGGCACGGCTTTGTTCAGTTCCATTTGACATTCTTCCCCAGCAAATGGTTTAATGGCGCTCGCTTCTCATGCAAGGATGGTAAGAAAGCTGAGTAGTAACTTATGAGTCCGAGAAAGGACCGCAGAGTAGGAACATCATTGGGTGCAGGCATTTTTCGAATGGCTTCGATGTTTTCGGGATCTGGACGACGACCTGATTTGTCGAATATGAATCCCAAGTACTTCACGGATGTAAGGTAGAATTGACATTTCTCGGGGCGTAGGCGAAAACCACTGTCCTGGATTCGTTTCAGTACCATTGCAAGTCGACCGTACAGTTCGTTTGGTGACGATGCGACGACAAGTATATCATCTAGATATACGGCCACTCCAGTGATGCCGGTTAAAATCGTATCCATCAACTGTTAGAAAGTTGCTGGCGCGGTTTTAACTCCAAACAGTAGTCTTGTGTACTGAAAAAGCCCCCGATGCGTATTTATTGTGAGCAATTCGCGGCATGTTGGTTCAACCTCAACTTGCAGATAAGCATCTGCCAGGTCTAGTTTGGCGAAACAACTACCACCGTTTAGGATGGTGAATAAATCTTCCGGAACCGGTAGAGGATAGTGGTGTTGCTCTAGGGCAGCATTCAGTCCGGTCGAAAAATCAGCGCAGATGCGTAGTGTACCGTTAGGCTTCTTTACAACGACTATTGGGGCTGCCCAGGCCGAGAACGATACCGGTGTAAGAACACCTTGCTTTTCTAAGCGTTGAAGTTCCGCGTCGACTTCCGGTAACGAAGCATATGGAACAGGTCTCTTAGGACGGAAAACTGGGAAAACATTCGGCACCAGACGAAGAGAGACTTTCATCGTAGTACAACACCCTAAACCTTTTTCAAAAACCTTGTCGAATTCTCTTAGAATCTTCGTGAAGTCCTTGCTGTCTTTTATATTTACGATGCGGTGGCATATGGTGCTCAGTGGAACATCACCTAGCTTCAGATCTGCAAACCAATCTAAACCCAACAAGTTAAGATTACTATTAACCACATAACATACTCCGTTCATGGTTATATCGTTGAATGTCACTGAGCAAACAATCTTGCCGACGATCTGCAGGCGATTGCCTGTTGCGCTTACTGCGAGCTGTTCTGTAGAGCATAGTACAGGTTTCCCAATTTTAATCCACGTTTTTCTAGAAATAATTGTAATGTCAGAGGCTGTGTCAAGCTGAAGGCTTACCTCCTGACCATTTATCTGGACGGAAACATACTTACTAGCTGGTCTCTGGTGAATGTGATTTACGGTGGATACTGAAAGTGACTCAGCCGGCTTACTGAATGAACGGAATCTTCTTCTAGAATGTGACCGAGTGCGTGTTTCTTTCTGCTTGCAAAAAGTTTCTTTGTGTCCCAGCATGTCACATTTTCTGCAGCGATAGTTCTTAAATGGGCAGAACTTAGCAAAATGCCATGCACCACAGTTCCAGCATCTGGATGGGGGAATAGTTCTCTTCTTATCAGCTGGTTTAGCACAGGAAGTTGGAGTGGTGGTTGCAGGAGTGAGCTGACGAGGACTTGGTTTCTGATGAACTGCATGAACTTCAATTTCACTATGACCACCAGATTGGACGAGTGTAGTATCATGCTTTAAGTTGATCAACCGTTGATGTTCTGCAGAAATGTCTTTAAGAGACGAAGTGGGTTCTTGATCAAGACGGTGTAGCAATCGCGTGCGAATATCAGCAAATCTTTCTGACTGTAAGCTGCAGATGAGGATTAAAGACTTAAATTGGTCCTCCGACAAGTCTTTCAATTTAAAACGTTCACATTCTCTGTTTACAATGCCAACATGCGTAAGAAAGTCATCTGACTCATTCATTTTCAACTTTAAGCAACGATATCTAATATTAAACAAAGAAGAATTATCACCAAAATGCTGGCTAAGAGTTGTGCAAGTTTCAGTAAATGTTCTGTCACGCGGATTTTGAGGTAAAATTAAGTTGCAGTACTTGTCAAGTTCTGCTGCACCAAGCTCTCTGAGTAGTAGGCGAACTTTCCATGAATCATCCTGAGAAGCTAAATCAAACATGAACAGATCTTCATACCTCCGAAACCATGTATCGAAAGTGACATTAGCTTCTGGATCATAGTTAAATTCAGCGATGCTATTAATAATTCCATCAACTGACAGTGTAGAGTTGGGAACAGGAACAGTTGAGGACGTTTCAGAAGTAGATTTAGAGCTTGTGACTAGCTTCATTAGCTTAAGTTGCTCATCTAACAACATCTCCACCTTGATAGGATCCATTGTCACCATCACCCGTCGCCAACTGATATGACGCCTACTAATATAACAACGCCAACCCCATACCTCGGCAGCACTAACCGCAACTTCAACTAGCTGATTTCCTACGCGAACAGATACTCGAAACTTCGACCAACAACTCGAACAACTATTACTCCCCCAAGCCAAAATCAAGAAGACACGAACGCAGTGCTGAGAAGATTCGATTCTATTTTGTCCCAACTCAGTATATATAGTTACAATAACGACCTTGTAACAATTAGAAATATTAGCACACTAAAAGGCAGTACAACCAATCAGAAGATACAAGATCAATGCGGAGAATATAAATGGCGATATCGAATATCGCACATTTTACAATTAATAAAAAAATAGCAAAAATAAGAATAATTACATGAAAAATAACTAGTTCTGTCTCTTCTTAGCAATACATGGTCAGAGAAGCATAGTCAACAATTTTTATTGTTTATTTTTGTCTACGAAAGCTAGTTAATGACTGTATTAATTGCAATGATGGTGATAAACCTCATATGTAAATTCCATGAGTGGAAACAAAATGACACCTTGGATGATTTGCCTAGTTTTGTCATCATTTTCTATATCTACTGATACAGATTAGTTGAAAATGAATAAATTGTAGTATTTTGACTAAAATATGTGTATACTCTTGATGTTGGGAGCATAGGTGACAAAACAGATCATTATCTAGACGCTTCATTTTTACGATTTCTGTTATGTTCAACACAGTAGCTAAAGCTGATTAGATGCTAAATGATTCCAGTTTTATGTGGACAAACATGGAACGATAAGTATTGTAATTTAAGACAAGCCGCCTTTATTATCGAATGACAGTGAGCTTCAACGCTGACTTACTATTCAATCATGTACACCCCGAATTTATTCTCCTGTTATCTTTCTCAAGTGGGCTTCCGCACAAGTTTAAGTACATTTACCGACTTATTAGATACGCATAAACTGCACTGATAAAGAGGCCACACTTGGTCCAACTTGTTTTGAATTATCTAATGAAATAAAAAATTGCATCGCAAGGAAATTCGTTTTCAAAACCTTGATCCATTTGCCCTACGCACGTTCAGACGAGGCAACAGGCAGTTTTGTATAATCCGCCAACTACGTCTAACGACAAAGACTATGTATGAAGACTCGAGATCACCAATTACAAAAAACATGATACATATAAGCATGTGCTGCATGCATTCGCGTTTTTTATTAGAAATGATGATGTGTCTTTACTGTTACAATATCCAGTAGTGGTTCTAAAGATAAAAACCTCTGATTAGTTACAGTTAGTAGAGTCACGAATGTCAATAAATGTAACACCCAAGCACAGAAAGATATAACACCATACTGACTAATGTTTGACTTAAACCTTATTACTAATGCTATTTTGCAGATACTTAGAGAAAGAAGATGTCCGTCAGTTGGAGTATTGATTAAATAACATTTGAGTTGAACGGCTAGCTGCATTGCCACTGTGAGGGAGACCGCTTAGACAGCTAGTATTCGTTAAAAAACGGAAGACGTCATAAATATTATACACACTACTTTTAATTATAAATTTACTCATTGTTTGCTCTCCTCGGTTTGTGTCAGTTGTATATCTGCTTTTCTTAGTTGTCCTGAATTTACCTGTGTATTTTAATCATGCTTCGTTCCTTGCCACCTCGCAATTCACCTTATATGCTGTTTACTGACCCTTTCCACTTTCACGCGACGTTCCGCTACTCACTACATATGAACGACCTTATGAGTAGTATCCACCACACTACACACGCACTACAGTAAATGAGATATTAATAGCTATTAACACCGGAAAGGGTATAATTTGCTATTTAATTAAAAAGTTTTCAAACATTCACTGTTTCTTGAAGAATCCATTAACTATGATTTTTGGTAAAAACGAAAGCCTGAGGATTTGTCTATGTAGCTAAAATGAACACAAAAACACAAAATATATTCATTTGGTTTACATATACTTATTATTTCGTTCCATGATGTCTGACTTTTATTTGTGACGACTTCATTTATTGAGGACAAATTGGAAGTTAAATGTGCTTTAAAACCAATTTTTAGTTGCCTCGTGTCATGTGACCAGAATACAAATAAAGTGGAGGATGATAATAGTTGGAAGGAGAAGTTACTTAGAATTAGAAGAGAGTCATAGATTATAGAACCAGGTGAGAGAAATGTCTGAAATTAATTTCATCGAGAAATAAATTGGATACTTAAGCATTTGGTCAGTTGAATACGTTAAAAATAAAATAGTTTGTACCACTGGCGTATGCCTATTAACCCGATAAGTTACCTCCATTACATAATCAGTCGATGATTATAAAAATGAGAAAGCATACATGCGAACTCATAAACACCTCTGAATAATTAAAATAATATTACATTAATAGTGATTGCACATAATTAATAGCATGTTACGTTAGCTGATAACTCCGGTCGTAGATCTTATAAGGTTACTGCTGGTCGCAAACCCGGGTAAAGGTGGAAAGCTGGGCATAGGGCGAACATTCCCATCCTGGAAAACACATGCTTGCTCAAAAAATTGCCGACCAGATTAAACAAATTAAACCACTTGAACTCTGCCCTGGGAGTGGAAGGAACAATAATGACACCTCATGGTGAAAGCCGAGATTCTAAGGAAGTCATGAGACCGATGTCACTTCTAACAACCAGAGCAAAATTTTTTATAGGTACATGGAATGTTCGGACAATTTGGGAGACCGGGAAGACTAATCAAATAGCTGCAGGAATGTAAAGATACAACTTGATAGTGTTCGGAATCAGCAAAACCCACTGAAATCAAGCTGGTCAAATATCATTGTGTATGGAAGTGTTGCTACTATACTCAAGCAACAAAGAGGAAAATGCTCCGCACACCCAGGAAGTTGCTCTGATGCTGTCCAAAAAAGCACGTACTTCACTTGTAGGTTGGAAGCCACATGAACCCAGGATCATCAAAGCATCCTTCAGAACAATGAAGAAGGAGATTACAATGAATATTATCCAATGTTATGCACCAACCAACGACGGCAACGACGAGGTCAAAGATCGGTTTTACGATAGACTGCAATCAATTATAGAAAAGTGTCGAGGAAAGGATCTGGCAATCTTTTGGAGGGACCTAAACGCTAACGTCGAAATGGACCACAACGGATATGAAGATATCACAGGATGACAGGGACTGCGTGTAAGAAATGAGAATGGTGAAAGATTTGCAAACCTATGTGCCTTCAACAAATTGGTTATAGGTGGTACAATATCGCCCCCAACATATGCATACACAAGGCTACATGGGTCTCACCGGATCATACTACAGAGAATCAAATCGATCATATATGTATCAATAAAAAAATTAGAAGATCAATGGAAGATGTAAGAACCAGGAGAGGAGCTGACATAGCTTCAGACCACCACCTGGTGGTTTCTAAAATAAAACTGAAGCTAAAGAAGCAGTGGACAACTGGAGTGGCAGCAGTACAACGGTTTAATACAGGCATTCTCCGAGACACTGACAAACTCAACGAATTCAAGATATCTCTCAACAACAGGTTCCAAGCCTTACAAGATCTGCCGAAAGAAGAAGAAACCACTATGGAGGATAACTGGAAAGAAATCAAAGAAGCACTAACGTCAACGTGTCAGGAGGTTCTGGGCCGCAAGAAACACCATTATAAGGAATGGATCTTCACTGAGACATTGAGTAAGATTCAACAAAGGAGGAACAAGAAGATAGAAATCAACAACAGCCGAACAAGAGCAGAGAAAATCAAGGCTCAATCTGAATACTCAGAAGCAAATAAGCAGGTAAAGAAGAGCATTAGAGCCGACAAACGGAAATACATCGAAGGCCTGGCAACGACAACAGAGAAGGCTGCAAGAGAGGGAAATATGAAACAGCTATACGACACAACGAAGAAACTGGCAGATAAACATGGTAAACTAGAGCGACTGGTCAAGAACAAAGAAGGCAAGACACTCACCGAGATTCAAGAACAAAGGAACAGGTGGGTAGAACACTCTGAGGAACCCTTGAATACGCCAGCTCCACTGAACCCACCCACCGGACATAGAAGCACCACCTACAGATCTCCCGATTGACGTCACTCCACCAACGATGGAAGGAATCAAGATGGCCATCAGACAAATCAAAAGTGGGAAAGCAGCAGGACCTAACAATATACCAGCTGAGGTTCTAAGATACAGATGTCAGATATAGATGTAACTGCAAGGATGCGCCACGTATTATTAAGGAGGATCTGGGAGGTAGGACAAGTACCGGAAAGTACACCTAATCAAGATACCAAAGAAAGGAGATTTGAGCAACTGTGAGAACTACAGAGGGATCACAATATTATCAGTACCAGGAGAAGTCTTCAACAGTGTTGTTGAACAGAATGAAAGATTCAGTGGATGCTCAACTTCAAGACCAACAGACTGGTTTTCGTAAAAATCGGTCGTGAACATACCAAAGTGGAACTCGTCACTGTACATCAACTTCATTGACTATGAGGTGTTTCATAGTGTAGACAGGAAAACACTATGGAAACTTCTTAGACACTACGGCGTACCAGAGAAACTCATCAACACAATCCGGAACTCTTACAATGGAAAACAGTGCAAATTTGTGCATGGAAGACAGCTAACAGATGCATTCCTAGTGAGGACCAAAGTCGGACTAATCTACCTACTCTCACCTTTCCTCTTCCTTCTAGTGGTTGACTGGATCATGAACACCTCCACATCTGAGGAGAAGCATGGAATTCAATGAACAAGTAGGAGGCGACTCGGTGATTTTGACTTCGCTGATGATCTAGCTCTTTTAGTCCATACACACCAACAGATGCAAGTTAAGACAACCAACACAGAAGCAACCTCAGCATCAGTAGGCCTAAACATCCATAAGGGAAAGAGTAAGATCTTCAAATACAACACAGGAAGCACCAACTCAATTGAACTTGATGGGAAAACACTGGAAAAAGTGGATACTTTCATGTACCTGGGAAACATCATCAATGAACAAGGAGGATCCGATGCAGATGTAAAGGCAATGATTGGCAAAGCAAGGGCAGCATTCCTACAGTTGTAAAACATACGGGACTCAAAAAACTGTCAACGAACTTCTAAGTCAGACTCTTCAATTCGAACGTCAAGACAGTTCTGCTGTATGGAGCAGAAACGGAGATCTACTGCAAACATAATCATAAGCGTACAAGTATTTATAAACAACTGCCTATGCAAGATACTGAATGTCCGTTGGCTGGAGACCATCTTAAACGGTCTACTATAGGAGAGAACTAACCAACTTTCAGCCGCAAAGGAAATTAGGAAAAGACGTTTGGAATGGATAGGACATACATTATGAAAATCATCAGACTGCATCACGAGACTAGCAATAACTTGGAATCCTGCTGGAAAACGGAAAAGAGGAAGGCCAAAGAACACATTGAGTCGAGAATTGGAAGCAGACATTAAAAGGATGAACAGCAACTGGAAACAGCTGGAAAGTGTTGCTGAGGACAGAGTTCAATGGAGAATACTGGTGAGTGGCCTATGTTTCTCTTTAAGGGGTAACGGGCGTAAATAAGTATGTAAGCACGTTAGCTGATAGTAATACGTGTTATAAATTACACTTTAACAGTTTATTTTCTATTCGTATGACCAGCCAGTTGGCAACAGTATGTTAACTTAAACAATACGATGATAAACATTTCAAACACAACACCGTAATATTGATTTGAAAATGAGGATATTTAAAATAAACAAGACAAATTTAGAGTCATCCTGAGACCGATATCACGAATTTACCTACTTCAAGCAATCAAGAAACATTGGACCCTTGTTTCATTTTCACATGAGTCTCTTCAGCAGTAAAAATCTATGATTTCTCTGAACCTAGAACTTTCAAATTTTAAAGTGAACGTTTAATCATTAGACTGTTTTTTAAGATAAATAAAATGAAGACC
Source organism: Schistosoma mekongi (assembly GCA_034768735.1). Classification (NCBI taxonomy): domain Eukaryota; kingdom Metazoa; phylum Platyhelminthes; class Trematoda; order Strigeidida; family Schistosomatidae; genus Schistosoma; species Schistosoma mekongi. Next base: position 14,611,331 of record CM068305.1, read on the forward strand.
AAGTATCAAGTGTACTTTTCGAATTATTACTTTATTGTTACTAATACTATTGCATTTTATACAAGTGTACAACCTAATGATCCCATTAGTATGAAAGAAAAAAAGTAGTAGCATAAATGATAAGCAGAAATATAAAAGGCGACGAGCATTAAAGTAGAACGAATGTTTAAGTTGAGAGAATAAAAAAGATTTATGCCCATATTATTATCAGTAATAGTACTAATTGTGTCAAGAATTGTCATTTAACACGATTTTCATAAACTGTTGTATATAATGAATGCGCATCAGCAGCAATTGCATAAGCTAAGCTCATCAAATGTCGTCGATATTCCTCAAGTAGTGGTCCACGATTATTTTGTAATTTAGCATTTTTTGTTGTAGATATAAGTGAATACATTGAAGAATTTAATTGACGTTCAGCCAGAAGAATCTAGATTCAAAAAAGAATACAAGTTATAGCACATTTTTGAAAGTAGAAGAATAAAACAACTTTTTATTTGTAAGTAAGTTTGTTTAATCCTGCAGATGACATCTATGACTGAAATGTATTCATACATTTTAAACAATTTAATGACTATTAGGACTCAGTAGCTTAGTATATAATACATGCAACATCTAAAGAGATAATGAATGAAGTTAACTCTCATTGTGAACATTATCATTGATATACAGAAGCATTCATTCTATGAGTACCAAATAGAAGAAAATCTACATCCTTGATTCTATGGCTAGTCATATATTCTACTTATTCTGGTGAGAATTTAACTTAGATAATGTCACGCCTAAATGTAATTAAATTCAATCCATTACTGACAAATTCATTTATCATAGTAAAAGAGGTCAACAATTGTACTTCATGGGTTTTATGAATTGACATTATGATTTTGACATGTTGGGTACCTAAAGAAGATTGAGTATCTTCGAGAAATGTGTTTTAGAACCTTATTTCAATTATTATAACTGTGGACAATGTAAACATTTCATTTCTATGACTGTTATGTTCCCCTTACCTGGTCCTCCCGTTTAGTGTATTTACTCGTAGTATATTGTTTATTACTATAAACTACAGTTACTTAGTTGTGTACAAGTTGTCCCCATTCACTGACACTATTTCCTATGTTTTGTATCAATGTTACATACTTTATTAGTTTACTGCATGGTCTGACTTTGTTTATATATAAAGGCATGATTGGAACACAATGCGTTTTCCGTTGCCGAATCTGATTCTTCTATTTTTGGCTTCGGGGGGGGGGGTGAGTGAGCATAAGGCAGTCGCGTATTATCAACTAGGCACACTTCATTGGCGTTCGCTACAACCGATCAGATCTTCCTTGCATCATAACAGATTTAGTAAAGTCATAATCATATTTAAAGTAAATAGTTCAACTGACGATAAAGTGATTAGAATGGTAAGTTTATTTATGCTATACAGTCTAATGCAGTCTAATAATTAAAAAAATGTATTCGATTATTTATATGTGTTAATTAATCATGAGATCAGATGATTTTGGAAATAAAACAAACAAATATAACAAAGAAAAAAAATATATTGACAGGGAGAATTTAGTGTAAGTTCAAAGTATTTATGAGTACACAATTAGAGTTTAATGATTTGCATGTCTAAAGTTTTAACAAAAATAAATTAGTTGCCTTAGGATTCATCTACACAACAGCACAAAAATTGATTCCTTATCAATTTTATGGCCTGAATGAATTAAGTGCCTTTAGCAAATATGTGTTAATTTGTTTGATTGGCACCCAGAAACCTGAACGAGGACTACAGAAGATCTGAATGAACAGAAGACATTTAGTCCAATTATCTTTCGATAGAATTTTTCAGATACTTAAAGCGGTGTTTTTCAATTTTGCAATAACTGAAAATCCCTGCTAGTGAATTAGATGAACAGCAATAACGATTTCATAAAAGCCAAAGTATTTTGTACATATTTAATACTTACTGGAATAAACAATCCTTCTGGTTTTATATTATGTCTTATGATTTATAACTCGGAGGTTTTAAGGTACTCGAATTTTGAAAATGTACTCGGTATTATCAGTAACCAAGTGAAAGACGTACCGTTTAAAAATATCACATAGTACTAATGTGCTTACCAAACCCAATGCAATATCTAGAGTAGTTTTAACCAGCCAACTTAGCATGAATAAAAAATCTCATATCTATAGTCGCGTATTTATCTGAAGAATTGTATCTATACTTCCTATAATTAGTCAATTCAGTTTTACCAAGAACATTTACTTGGTTACAAATTCGAATAATTGTTACACATAAATATCTGACGAATGAATTGAATGTTTAATCTGACAAGAAATTTGACTAACGCTGAAATAAATTGGCGGTAGTAATGATTACCACTTAACATCATAAGTAGTTTAGTACACATATAAATGTGAATGTACATACCACCATTTAAGTGTTCAATAATTTAATCACAAATTGATGGAAGTGAGAACCCTATCATAGAACGGCGGTCAAGTAGTACAGATGGTTAACTGTTCACTTTGAAACCTGAGGATTTAGTGTTTAATTACCTGGTATGGGGGGGGGAATCAACGATGAGCACTAGGAAAGAGTTTTTGTCCAGTCCTCCCTAGTTTTCAGTGGTACCCTGCCAACATCAATCCGAGACAAATATAAACAACTAAAAATATTCCAATAGTTAATTGTCTTCTTACATTCAATAAATGTGATCACATCACATTTAATAAATCATATTTAAATGAAACAATTTATAATAAACACATAAATCTTACCGTATCACAAACATGATCACCGAATTCTTTTTCAATAGCGGAAAATAACTCTTTTATTGATGTACCGATAGTCTATTAAATTTTATAAAAATATCATTAATAATAATGTTAATTAAGGTAAATATCAATGAAATTTAAACACTTAAACTAAAATCACAATTGAAATGATTAACTTATAGTATAGGCACAAGCTTGAATGATTGTTAAATTGTTTGTAATAAGTAAGCATCTTAATCAATCTAAGTATGTAAAGAAGGCAATTACCTATCAGAAATTTATAGCTGATATTATTCAATTAGTAAAAATTAATTGTGTCGACAAAAGAGTATACAAATTTTCTAGTATTATTCAAGTTTTCTAAAGGTTACTGGTATTTCAAAAAAAAAAACATAATAACTGACACCTTAATTTGATAATGATACCTGTATTCAGTAACATAAATGAACATTAATACTTTTCTAAATTATTTGTACTGTGGTTTCAGGGCTATAATTATATCAGAGTTACGATTAAAGATAGAATTAAGTTAGATTTAGAATCAGTTTATGCTAAGTATTAGTTAAGAAGAAGGGTTTCAGTTTAGGTATATGCTTGATTTATGTTTTGTATGGCGTTAGTTTTGTATTCGAAACTTTTAACATAATAATAAGAGCTTTCTGATGTCAAAAATGCGATTTCTATTAATATTTTCTAGGTTTCAAATATAGGTATCACATAAAATGATTTCTCGTTAACTTCATATTTTACAATTTGTCACTGATTATCTATAACCGCTTAAGAATGATTACGACTCATCCTTATGCTTTACTGCAACCAAACTGTTATGACGTGAGAAAGAAAGGAAGGGGAGAGGATGATTTGGTTAGTGGACGCGAACACCAATGAGATGTGTGCCTAGTTGATAATGCTCGATTGACCTTAGCCCACTCACCCCTACATGCCGACAAGAGAACAACCGGAATTAGGAACCGGAAGCCGGAGAGAGCCGAGAGAACGTATTGTATTTTAATCATGCCTTTATATATGCATAAAATCAGATCACACAGTGAACCAATCAATAATCTAACGTTTGTACAGAACAAAGGGAAGAGTGGTAGTGAATGGTACAACTTGTACACAATTAAGTAAGCATAGTTCATAGTAAATAATAATATACTAAGAGTAAATATACTAAACTAAAGGACCAGGCAAGGGGAACATAACAGTCATAGAAACGAAATATTTAAACTGTCCACAGTCATAATAATTGGAATAATGTTCTAAAACACGGTTCTCGAAGATAACCAATCTTCTTTAGGTGCTTGGCATATCACAAACAAACTAAGCTATTACCAGTATAGATACTCATAAAGTGAATGAAATGGGAAATGCACAATTGGACTCTGAACAAGTATTGACTATGTTTAGGAGTTTATCGTAATCTTTGATGAGCTTGTAAGTGCCTTGTGTGGATAAAACATTTACTTAATGCTCTCTCGTTCTCACTAGTGTTCAATTCAAATCAGTCTATGAAAAATTCAAACAACAAACATTCTATATACCCAACAGGTGGAGTTTTTTCAAAAATGACAACTCTTTCACCATGGTAGCCAATTCATAAACAGTGAACACACATAAGCATAGTATCACAGTCAAAGACTTGGAGTGTAAAATTGAATATATATTTTTTTCCAAACAGGAGAACAATCTTTTTTTCTATTTGTATAAAATTTCAAAGTTGAATTAATTGGCTGATTATTTTACAACAGTTATGAAATAATTCACAATGTGATGTTAGTTAATTATAGAGAACATGCTAATTTACTAGAACATTCTTACATTACCGTTAATAAGAGAAAAGAAATGCATTATCAGAATTAACTGTCAAGTGTTTACTTATTGGCCAGAAGATGTTTCTACCATTTCATTACTAATTCTTAATTGAAAAATTAAGTTAATGTTAAGGTATTAATGATGTAATCCTATGAATTTGTTATACCTACTAAAAGCTATGCCTAGTAATGTGGCTTTCATTTAGTCACTTAGCGACTGCTACTCAAATTGTATTATTTAAAATAAATTACCTGTAAATAAGAGTTTATTCATCTGTACGATTTTGTATTTTCTGATTGTTGATAAAATGAACTGAAAGTTTTTTATTATTTCTCGGCTTATGTGAAACATAAGTTGTTAATTAGAATAATGAAGATGGAAACATCTAAGTTGGATGTTTATATCTGAGGAGAATATAGCTTTATCATGAAATATGCTAAACTGTTAATGGTTTACTATTTATAACCACTTAGTTAGAATCTGTAAAAAGGCTTATTAACCATCCTGTTTCCAAGTTATAGTTAATTTCCAATATACTGGTTATTCCAGTTTTTTTACTGTAATGTCCTAATTTTAAGTTATCTGTGAACTCTATGTTGAAGTAAGAAAGATTCATAAGAGTGTTTTCTAAATAAGACTTATTAACGCAAGTAGATCCTCATTTGATCTTTTGATTTTACAATGTAATACTTGAAAAAAGATTAAGTCAAGAGTACTAGTCTGTTACTTGATGACTCGCCAGCCAGCATGTTATTGATAGTGTGAAGGATATCACAATAAGAGATATGGAAGAGTTATTCTATATAATAGTCAGCCCACAATCGTATCATTTATTTAAGGTTTCGGGATTCTTATAGAGTTACAAGATTATAGCAAAGTAGGATTGCCACTAAAAGTTCAACATAAAATCCCTGTTTACTACTAGTCAACTAAATGTACTTGAAATTCAGTGGGAAAATTAACAATAAAATGACTCATTCACCCCACATATCCACCGATAATGTACTGTTTTCAATCACGTACACATTATATATTCACCAAACAATATAAAAATAACGACATTTACTAAAACGACAACAAAACAATCATTAATTAATAACAATAAACATACTTTTATCAGGGTACTATATTCTTCTGGCTTTGTTTTAGTAATCTGTTGACTAACCAAACTAACAGTTTTTACAACTTGTACAGTAGCTGAAAACACTGGGTCTATATAAGAATTAATATCCTGTTTCGTTGATGAAGTCTGACGATGAGGAATTGAGTACGATAAAACACTTTTACGAATATTACAATTGTTACGACTGTTATTATCACTATTGTTACTAATGAGGACGTTTCTAGTAGGACTTTTAGATAATTTAATGCTTTGGTTAGAAGAATGTTGTGAGACTGATTGTGAAACTGAGACATTCCGTGATAGTGTTGAAGATGATTGTCGATTTGCCAATCGAACACCATCAGAAGAAAAACTTCGAGTTCTATGTGTATTTTCCGACAATGAACACGATTCTACTGATGAAGAACACATTGGTTGGGCAGTTGATGATCTGATATTTTCATCAAGATGTAATTCCAATACTGTGGGGAGGAAAGAAGAACCAAAACCACTGTGATACTTTTCAGTCATTTCTACGAATGATCATTTTAGTATCACTAGATAATAGTTATTTTGTTAATTTGGTTAGTTGTGTTCTTTTCTTGCTAGTTTGTTAAATTGATAACAAAGAGATATAGTACAACATACTTAATCAGCATGTTGACTGGTCAAGCATTCGTGACCACTGTAATATTTTACTTAGGCACTGATGTGGTTCTATACAGCAGGTGGCTGCAGTTACTAGTCTAAAAGGCTCAACAACGGGAACACTATATTTAGATGTTAGGTAGATGAAGGAAGGTTTCAGGAAAATCCACCTGATCTAGGTTCCGCCTTAGTTCACAATGGTCAGAAAGCGCATCTGCAATTTTAGTGGAATCGATAATGCCTCGTAATCCATATACACAGTCCAAGGCCCTATAAGGCTAGTCAAACAGAAATGAGAACACAAACTTTCATAGGAATGTAGATTCAACATTGTTAGCAATTGTCAACATGTCTGATACCTAAGTCAAGTGGAATTTTTAAGAAAACTATTTCTAACCACCTAACATTACTGAAAACGCTTTAAGCAGAACTAGGCTTTTTAATTTAATGGACTATTGGTCCTTATCAATAGATGCAAACAAACAACTGTCATCATCAGAAAAGTTGTTAGATCAGAGGGAATGTTGAAACACATGTTGGGAAATGATTAGTACTTCAGAATAAGTTTTAAATAAGTTGAAGCAGTTAAAGTAGGTTTTTTCAACTCAAACATGACATAAGAACTTACCCTGAGTAGGTAAAGAAGGCGGCATTGTCTAATCAAATGAAGGAAAAGAAACAAATAATTCAATTAATAAGTGCACATTTTTAACATGAATTACTTCCAATTAAAGTTCAGCTTACTTAAGTCCGTAAAACAGTCAGTATATTATAGGCAGACTATATTACCCAAAATGTAATCAAACAATAGAAAACTTGCTTTTGAACTCAATGCTGTCATTTCATATGGTTATTGCATATGAGTTCTATTGGCTCATCTAATTGATCAAGTAAACTTTTTAACGTCAACGACACCTTCAATATTCAGTAAATATATTGAACCCAGGATTTAGACATTATCTTTACATTTATCTAGTGGGTGAGCAAGAGCGAGATTTATGTTAACGATTTCATTTCAAATAACTGGAGTCATATCAACTGACGTTTATGAAAATACAAGTATGGTGCATCTGACATACCACGTAGAATATATAAAGTAATGAGAGCTCGAGTATGATGTGAAATTTCAATGAAAATTACAGAACAGTGGTCAAAAGCGTTGCAGATAACTTTCTGAGACAAATTGTAATTAGTTACGTGGGTAACATGAAGTAAATACATTCAGCTAGAATTATTGATTCTTATATTTATTAAAATTTATCCAAGACTGGTTAACTGAACACATAATAATGAAATACGTTTTCATTAACACTTTGATTTGTTTCAGATCATTCGTATTATTATTATTAGTATTATTATTCCTATTATCAATATTCCAGCTACCTCGAGTATTAGTACTACTTGTTGATAATAAAAATAAATTACTTTTCTGTAAAATGTAGTTTTCTTCCTTATTTCTGATTTATATCTTTTCTCGAAATCATCACTTCTACGTTCATTTAATTTTCGTGATTCTGTTATAAAATCAAATGTTTTCATAGTATTATGATAAATAGGTGAAGATGAAAGTGGATTTTGTTTAGAACCATTAATTGATTGTTTTTTAAGTGTTACTGTACTCTAAAAAAAAATGTAATGAAAACAGAAAATTTACATAACATGCAGTAGTAACAACACAAACAGAGAGAGATTTTATAGGTACTGATAATGAGCTAATTTTAAACAGATATTGATTTGATTCGAGTTACAGTGCGTAAATCAACAGTAAATTATAAATGTATCCAACTGGTATACTTCAAATATTATGAAATATGCGCCTTGGATTACACAATCCAAATGTACTTCAATACGCAGGATGGTCATTTTTACGAATATCATATAGTAACAAACTACAAATATTCCAAATGTGTTTGAAAGATAATATTTTAACCAATGACAGTTATTTCTATAACTCCGTTAAATAACAGACAGCAGTACAGTGTAGTGTAATAAAAATGGAATTGGAAAACAAATTACTAAAAGTTATGTTATCTAATAGAAAGCCACTAAACTTTGCATAACTGTCTATTCCGAGTTTGACAAACCTGTGGAGTGGTTACGTGAGAGCTGATGCATCGACAAACATATGATTTTAATTTTTTATAATTAACAAGTTACTTCAGAACCATTACTAAAAAAATTACATGACTCGCGTTTCTGGTTTCGCTCAGTTAACTGTTCAGCCCAATACTTATTCAATGTCACATTCTCGATATGACTAAAACACTATATTAATGCTAGGTAAATATCTAACAAATCTTTTCAGTAGTGAGACTGGAGTTAAGTATTCATGATAGCGTATTTATAAAAATTGTTCAATTTACTACTCTCGAGGTTGTGTGTTTGGAGGTTGTAGAGAAAGGGTATTGGCCTTTATTTAAAACTGTTCATGGGAGTACTTTTAAAATTTCTTATATGATAGTGTTATAAAGGAGCAAGAATCAAAATCACAGTCTAAAGAGTTTATTCTTCCCGATATCGGGACCCCTACTACTACACTGTTTGTTGGAAATTTAGTAAATATGCTATTGGTGTTGTTTAAGTTGTAAGCACTCTATAGACACAATAACTGCTGTTATGTCCATTTTTCTTCCCAATTACTGTAATCTTAATATGACTTCATTTTCCCCATATTGTGCACAACTCCACTGGTTCAGTCCTTAATGAAGTTTGTATTTCCTATTACTGTTTGGTCCAGTAAATGACACATAAAAACTACTGTTTTACGTTCAACAAATGACTTGGTCTTAACTCTCGTTTGTTGATGCTCGTTCTTTTTTTCTATACTTCTGGAATAGGCTTTGGTCATTCGGATGAATTGCAGCCAGTCATCTTTTCCCAAGTTGATTAAGTCATAATCATAGTGCTAGTCCGATTGACTAGCTCTATCGGAACAATCACTAGCATCTTTAACGACTTATAGTGAGAACGATGACCTTGACAAATTATGGTCGAGTGATATAGCAAGTTATATCAAATCAAAAATGTAAAACATTGGATGCTGACTAAGTTGCCATTGCGGTATACAAGTTTTCAGTCAGATTTTCGGGGTTCGCTGTGAATATTCGTGGCTAAGTAGATTGACACTAGAAAAAACAGCTGCACAGTGCTTCATCTTTTTGAATAGTTCTGTAAGTTCAGTTTCTACAGCAAAATTACAACGTTATTTAAGTTTGTAAACAGTAGCAACTAGCATTTAACGTTTAGAGTAGTTAATCAGTTGAAAATTCTAGTTGTACAAGCATTACCTAGGTTTTAATTCAAATGGTAGTCCAACAATTAATTTACAGAGTTAATCGCCGTAGGTTTGTTTGCATCATAAAAATGATTTTATTAGCTTTTATGAGTACGTATTACCGAAAATGTACCTCACAAATCACTCAAATCACATAACATTTACATTATAAAATGGATTTAAGCTAAACACCGGTATGTATTAAATATAACACAAGTAACTTGAAAATGTATCTTACTGATATTGAATCAAGTGTTGATGAATTCACACTTGATGTAGAGGCGTTTCGTGTTGGACTACGTCTTGATGTGTCAGGAAAAAATTGACTATTTCTTTGAGAATTAGAACTGAGATCAATATTCACTAAACGATTTGGCGAAGGCGTACTACTTTTAGCTGTATTTGGCTTTTCAAATTTGTTTGATAGATGTTGGTCCGTTGGAATATCGATTTTAGACCAATTCACTTTACTAGCTTCATCCCATCGACTTTGTAATTTCGTAAATTTTTTAGATGCTTGAATTGGAGTCGGTCTTGATGGTTGTGGTGGAGTTAAAGTAATTTTAAACTGATTTTGATATGTTCTCTAGATTTGGATAGGAATGTATAGAAGAGATTAAAACAAATGACCATTAATTTTATATTATAGATGGTTGAATGATGTAAAAATGCAATCCCCAAACCATCTTGTCTGTAAAACACAACAAAACAACATATCTCTTAACGATTAATTCGTAAATTGTAAGACATTTTAGTCAAAATATCCATGGAATAATGAATAATTATTGGACAAAGTGATGATCAAATAACCGTAGGTTCATTTAACTGTACTCAAGTAAAATTATTAACTCCAGAACTGTTTAATCAAAACGAAATTTAAACCAGTAGATACTTATTCAAGATCACGCAGTTTTCGTAAATAGATATGAACAGTTTATGTGAGAATTTATAAATATTTAATGGAATAAGTTGATAGTAATTTGGCGCTGACATTAGAAGTATAAATTATATTTAAAGTGATCTCAGAAAGTAAAATTTAAAATTTCTAATGCTTCATCTGCGACCGGTTTCAATTTCTTCAGGGAAAAATAATCAGAATCATAGTTATCAACGATACATATACACACATAAAGTCGATCAACCTGTCCAGTTATCTTAACATGTACCATAGACAAATTTTGCGTATTGTAAAATTAACATGAGATAGATCTGATGTGAAAATATATGTGCAAACATGATTAAATACAACACATCTATGTTTGTTGCTATGTTTATATAATTTAATGCACTAAGTCCATGACAAATTAAGCCTTAGGCTATAGGTAGAGAAAATTCAAAAATTAAATATACAATTAAAGGATACATTTAAAATAAACTAAGCAGATGGATAATAATAATTGTGACTAGTTAGTGAGTAACATGTGAACTAGTTGATCGATTATATATATATATATATATATCCCTGAAGTAGCTCTGACCAGATTTCTGGGTAAGCGGTTGAAAATATTTATTTATTGTGATCATTTCTGATCTGACACATACTTTTATATTTATAATTGTTCAACATTTAACAGGTTAACGCTTCAAGTTGGTAAATATAGCATAACATTTCCAATCTACTACGATGCATTCGATATTATGCCGCGTAGTCTTCGTGAAAGAGACTCATCAGACGCAAATGGTGTATGTGGAATTTTACACCGTATAGTGCACTTTATCAAGTTAAACTAATCAAACATCTTAAATTATGATTGTAGATTATATTTTGATCTTTTGCTGAATTTGTTTCGGACCCATCATATACGCCAGTCACCTTTAACTCGAAAAGACATGCTAGCTAGTGCATGAATAGGTTGAACTAAAATTAGTAGAGATCATACTAAAATGTGTTAGCATTCAATGAAGCTACTTAGTGTTAGTTTAAACCATATTGACAGGTACAGATTATTGGGTTTGGAACCAGGCTTTTCTTCCAATCAGTGAGTAGTTAAGTTAGAAAATGTGACTAAGAATCCGTCAGATTTGTGCAGGTTTGTTCACTATGTCTATTTTCTTAGATCTTGAGTCTTGAAGTTATCCAATGTGCTCTATTTTACGAATTCATCGCTTCTTTTCTTATCATATTTTACATGTATAATCGTATTTATTACCACTGATATTACTACTACTTCCATTAGTATGATGTTCACCCTCTTCAATTAAATATTTCTGCGATAACATGGTACTGGGACGTCAACCGATTTATATAACTGTCTAATTCTACAGTTCTTACTTTTAACTAGTTTGCTTACTTATCGATTGACTGACTGAATTGAGTAAGCATGCATCGAAGAAACCGTGTTTATAGAATAAATTTGGCAGTTACATTAAGTTACATCATAAAGGGAAATGCTACTCACACTAGACTGGCCATTTTGGTTATCAGCACCAACTAAATACAAAAGAAAGGAAAAGTTAGTTAGTTTTATGTAAAAGCCAGTAGCATCGATACTATTATTACAAAATTAAAAATTAATTTGTGCAGATATTTAATTTTGTGTAAATGGTTTCGAAAAAACTGATATACAATTGAAAAATGCTCCATACTCAGCTCTTGGAATTGTGTGTGAAGTGCTTACATAATAAACCCATAACCTACTGTTATGTAGCCTATTTAATTATATTCAACAGAGGAAAGAAATATAGTAGACAATTTAGACCTGTTTTTACATTATATAGGAGGAATTCGTTAACACATATAATACCCATTTGGGTTCTTTGAAAGGTTGATGTTTTTTCAGATCTAGTCATTCATAAATTAGTTAATGAAGTAAATAATAATTAATATTATGTAGTAAAACAATAAAGACAATATTAATCTAATCTCTTCACATAATTTTCTCGAACTACTGAAATACTTAATAAGTAGTAATTGAATGTTACGATTTTAAATTAATAATCAAGAATATAGCCTTTTTATGTACTGTTACTTAAGAGACTTCATCTTGTAGTTTATATATAAATAGTAATAAAACACAACAGGAGCGTATTCCAGTAATATAAAATACAGCTTCATGTCGTCCATTCTATGTACAAAGCTTATTGTAACTCAGTAGGATCAGTTTAAAGCACTTGATTTTGGGTTGCATTATTTATTTCTCAGCTTATTAATTTACACTTCAGTACATTTTAGACACCTATGTCACTCAGTAATAGGGCTACTGTTTTTTTTCAGTTTTCGTATGGTAATCAAGAGTAAGTGAAGTTTATAATCTGGAGACTAAAGAATGAATAACTCATTAATAAAGTTTGACGACTATGTTACGTCACATAATGTAAACATCGGTTAAACACACTTCATATACATATTCTTGGAAATATATAATAAGTGAAAAGTGAGACGTCTGTAACATTATATGCACAAAGACGCAATAACGTAGGTTTCAGTGAACTTACATTTTTTAAAAGGTGTTGCAGAATTTATTAAATGTTATTATTTTCACAATAGATTAGCTCTAGTTAGTAAACCACTGAAAGCCAGGAAGCACTAGACATGTGTTTGGTCTTAAATTGAAACTCTTCATCAACGAGCACTCATGATTCCATAATCAAGGAAACAAAGTACCTTTAGATCTCGTTGCTAGAAGTGAAGTTTGCAGGGTTTGGCATCGTACTACGAAGTTGCGTACAATAATAAAACAACTCTTTATTACTTCTTGTTTTTCAAGTTTATCACAGATGCAGTCATCATGTTATAAATCCAACTTAAAAATACATAACGTTATAAAAGTCATGTTTGCTTAATAATTTTAATACACCTAATATGAACAGATACAGTTTTATCCTGTTTTCAGATCTAATAACATATAAAGTCAGTCAGTTAGTTAGGTAAACAGGTATCGATAAAAATAAACAAACAACATGTTGGTAAACAATAATGTCAAGCTTACCACAATTTAAATACACTGGTTCCGATGATGATGATACTGATGATGACTTGTACTGTGCAGTCAATTCTCTACATTAATATATAGATATATGATAATAAAGGTTAATCAAACAAAATCACAGATTTTGTAGTCTTTCTACTTTTTTGATTTGAAGAAGATGTCTAATATACAAAAAATGTCTCGTTCTCCGTAATTTATTAAGTTAACCGAGTTCATTATAAACAAGCCTATGTATGTACGTATGTATACATGAATGCATGTACCTGGTAAACAGGTTTTCAATGGAATTTAACATGTAATGAAAAAAATAGGTCTCATAGAAACGAAGTGTCATAATAAATCATGACAAAAATAACGTTTACAACTGACAACGGATATATTGTTTTGAAACAGATAAACACATGCCTTTAACATATGATTCATGATAAATGGTTATTTGAAGAGTGTATCTGTTTTATAATGGCAAATGAATTATGCCATAAGCAGCGAGTCATTAAGAATGATAAAACTTGTAAAACTATTATTAAGAAGATATACAGACCGTAAATTCTGTGACTATAAAAATAATATACACCAACTAGATACAGACGTATAGATTTATGACATATATTCACAAACTACTGACTGAGATTTCACTTCAAATGCGAAACTATGTTTAAAACCTTGTTATTCAATATATATTAATAGTATAGCATTAGTAAATGTATCAATAAATGTCATCTATGCAAACAGGATCGGGACGCCTTACAAAAGGTGAGAACAAATAGCGCGCTTATAATAAGAAAAGAAAATAAATAAGGTGGACTAGTTTTAATAAACAAAATGGATTACAATGAAGAAAATGAACATTACGGTAGCTGATCAAACAAAATTCCAAAAGTCTTACTAAAATGTTGTTGTCAATCTGAAGGCTAACAATATATTGAGTAATTTCTTAAAAGAGCTAAAATATAAATGGATCATTGCACCAATTATCAATGATTCCTTTAAACCGACGGGAGCCAACACGCTATGACTTTATAGGTTACTTAAAATTCATGAATTAGTACTCCATCATCGCCTAGTTTTAGATATGCATAATTAATTATTCCATCACACTGAAAAGAGGCTTATATACATTTTGGAATCCCTACACAAATTGGTAATTAACAGAAGCGTTGAAAACTCTTCTTACTTCATTTCAAGACTGAAGAATATTAATCTAAACTGTAAATGTATGATATTAATTATTTATTCACGAACGTACTCATAATTGAGTAAATTGACTTAGTTACGTTTAGATGACGAGTCATTTATGAGGAAAGTCTAAATCTAGCCACAATCCAGCCTTAATAAAACTTGTAACTAAAAGGATATTGGAGAAATTTAGCTTAAAATAGAACCTGAGTGAATCAATACATATATATATATATATGATTTAATAAATGAGTGAAGTTAGGTAATTAAGTAATCACGTGTCGTTGTTCAATTATTAACTATCCATAAGTACTTAACCCTGCTTCAAATTGAGGATAAAATAGCAATAACTATGTTATATACTTGCTGTAAATTCCTGTTTTGATAAGTAAACTAATTATTGTTTTCTTTACTAAATCGTATTATGAATGAAGCCGCTAGAAGAAATAATTCTGGCAGATATTTCATGAAGAGAATGTTGGTATATTCTATTATAACCCACCTCCCCCACACCCCTAATTTTTTATGTACATACACACCGGTGACGAATTTCATGTGTTTATGAAGCTACGTATGTTGAGCATTTATCGTCCTAATCAACGGCAGAGTACGTCACTGACACCATTAGTTCTGTAATATGTAATAGATTTTAATCATTCGGTAATAAATTCTACCCATATTATTATTCCGAATATTTAGTGAAACAATTCAGAGATGCTCAAATTCTACCATAATTTTGCCTAGTCACTTTTTTTTCATTTTGCCCTTCGCTACAAAAGATTTTCTCCCTTGGTTATCCATATTCATATCAAATGCCTTTTAAGACTGATTACGCTGCGTTATCCTTAGTGAATCAATAACCCTCACTATAAATGAATGTTGCGGAGAATACTGAATTCGAATTTAAAATCACGAAATGATGTAGGTTTGATATCCACTGATAACTAAGAGTTAATGGACATCTATCTCATCCCCGCATGGGGCAGTTCCACAGTGACCACCTATATCCTCATCAGTGATTGAGCTCATAACATTACGGGTTCGCAGAGAACGCCTATCCTTTGGACAAATGAACAGGCATCCGATGACTGAGATTTCTTATTGTAGCCATTTTCGATGTATTGTGTTAACGCACTCATTGTTGTTAGTGGGTGTCTGTCACACAACCGATAGTGTTCAACTAAGATGGTCACAGCTCCACAATAGAGCTCCATGGTTGCTTCTAACATAATGTTCTATGATTTCTGAATTTAAACTCGATACTACTCACCTTTCACAAAACTTTTCTCAAGATGTTTTACTTTGATTTTTCGATTACTGCTCCCGGCACTAATATTTGATATGTCAAATAATGTTTTTAGACACACCAGTTTGATGATGATTGTCAATGGATGACGACGTTAACAAATTTGATAATATATTATTTCATGAAATAACTAAATAGATCTTTTTAACTTTTGCATTTGGAGAACAAATATACCTTGTTGTTCACAGTACATGGTTTTTAAGTAATCATCTATACTCAACTTGATCCCAAAGTATTCATAGTTGATTCTACAACCTAGATTATAGGGTTGGTATGCTAACACTAAACCTTAACCATGATATTTTATAAGTACTGGTCACTGAATATTGAGTTAGTTTTACAAGCTTATCAGTTGTTTGAAGATATATTCTTGTTTTGTTTGACTGCCCTTTGCATAACAAATACTGGTGCATAGAGGAGAGCCTGGCCACAGCGATTGCAAAATGAGCTTAGTTACAGAATCATCAGATAGTGTGGTTTTATTGCAAAATCACATAAGTTTTTCGCAGTCATATCATCTCAATAAAACAGAGTGGAGTTAGACTAGTAGTCAATATCAATCCAACGTCTACATGACTATCCAAAATTCAAGAACTCTTAAGCAGAATGGTCAAAAATTAAGCCCAATAACCAGTTCTCCATTTCATTTAAGTGACACTTAAGCGGCCTACTAAATCAATATTGTTAAATCATTTGTATTCCACTTGACTTCTTATCACGTCTATTCTTGTTTTCAATACCTCGCATAAAAACGTGTCACATTACGAGAAAACAGCCCATTCAACAGGCTAATAGTCTTGTATTTTGGCATCTATTCAATTGTTATTTAAGGTTAGTAATTTAGTGTTATATATAGTAACTATCACTCGGTAAGATTGTAACAGTTAATTAATGATCAACATTCTGTTTATTCATTTTAATCATATATAAACGTTTTATTTCATTTATAAGATTTACCGCTTTCACGAAAATATGAGTGGAAGGTAACCCTAGTTTTTCTCAGGCGAGTAACAGTGAAAGAGAAAAGAAGCTTTATTACGAATATCACTTCTTTGAATAACTATATAAGTGTATGTCCCCCTAAGAGTTAGTGTATGCCTTTAAACAATCGTTTGGTTTAACGGTGACTTAACAGTCAACATACACGTACTATGATGCATATTCAATGTAATAATGTCTTAACCTTCAGAATGAAATCAATAATTTGTAAATCTCACACATCTTGTAGATGCTGCTTACCGTATTCGAGGTTTAAGCGTAGAAAATGTTGGACGTAGAGTTGGATTATTATTCCAGCATTGTAATAAAATTTCGTATAAATCATGTGGACATTTATCTGGTCTCTTTAAGCGTACACCACGAGCTATTTGTTCTATAGCTTCTGAATTAGTTAGATTTGAAAATGGTTTAATTCCTTTTGACATAATTTCCCAAATGCACACACCTGAATTGAAGTAATAATCAAAATCGATATAATTATACGTTATTACTAAATCAACTAGGATCTTGAACGTAAATTGAAAATCAAGAAGTGTTTATTTATCATGGTTAGGGTTAATTTTAGGGCTTAGTCTTATGCTCAGGATTAACATTTAGGATTTAGGATATAAGGATAGGTTATATAAAGACTAGCCTTAAATCCTAACTCTAAATCCTTATTCCGAGTACGACACCTAACTATTAGGAATTCCTGGTCGACTTAGAAGGAATTCATTTTATACATTGCAGTGTCGGGCGTTTATTGCAATAAAATATTCATTTCAATTTGTTTCTGCTTGAATAAATGAAGAGAGTTAAACATTTCTGTAGGTTGCATTCAAGGGTCTCTCTAGCTTAGCATTAAGGTGCAACTTTATAGAAAAAAAAGACAAGTGCTTTTCATCATCAAAAGTTTAGAGCTGTCTGTATACAATTCAATACTTAGTGATATCAGTAATATTGTCAATGCTACATAAGTAAAGCTTTACATACAAATCCAGAATCTTATGTGTTTCCTATTACCGACATAGTATTTCCTCTATAATCACATGTACCAGAGAAACATGTGGAACACTAGTAAGCTACTTCGTCAAACTATTAGACTCACTATCCTAATTCAGTTAATATGTGATTAAAGGCAACAATTATCAAATGAGATGGATAGTGACAATATCACTTCGTGACTATCTGAACTCCTTACTACAATTTCAAAAGAGTCACGGAGTAAGTCAATAGTGAGCTAACTATTACGATTAAATTGTTGAAATTTCGCGGAGATCTGTTTACTTTTGTTGTTTTCATTCCTCAAAGACTGATTTCTTGTAAACTGGAGACAGCATTCAAAAACTACATTGCTTTATTATTTTCATTGTTAATACAACTGGTAAGAGAATTATTTCCTTGGATACAAATTCACTTTTACTAATGTTTGCCTGACGCAGTCTATATGTTTCTATGTGACTACATCAGAAAGAATAACCTTAATATCGACATTCCGGAACATTATCCAGACGAAATGCTTCGATGTACTCTCAATACACAGTTCAGATTTAATAATGAATTCTACAGACAAACCGACGGATTTGTAATGGGGTCACCACTGGGTCTCTTCCTTGCTGATTGCTTTTTGGTGAATATGACGAACATTGTACTTTGACTTACAGTGGTGACCTTTTATATATATAAGAGATATATGGATCATACATGCATACTTTGTAACGAGAATATGAATCCGAACACTATCCTGGAAAAGTTCAACAACCACGATTGTTTAATTAACTCCACACTGAACTCAGAATTTCATTTCCTCGATTTACTGCTGAAAAGAAAACCTGATAGTTTATCGCAAAGATGGATTTACAGAAAACCAACACCAAATGAATGGTACACAAATTTTCATAGTTTAGTCCCATTGAGTGAAAAGAGGAACTTATTCCGCTCACTCTCATCAAGGACCAGACGAATACACAGCAATAATACCACTGATGAAGTACCATATTAATTTCGACAACTATTCATCAAAAACGGTTGCCCAACAAGGCTCAGTGATAGCAACCTTAAACCTAATCTTCAACTTGAAAAGTCCTTGATAGTACCAAATAAATCTCTCTTCTTGAATATCGAATTTAGAGGAGATACGGCGGCTGAAATTTTGAAAAACTGGATTACATAGTCTTTAAATAAAACACTTTATGCTGTGAAGCTTCCTATTGTGTTTTGTTACAGACACATGATTCGAGGATGTGTTAAGGATAGACTTCCATTTTGGGCCGCATCTATATGTATCTAAAAGTTTTCTTATACTTGTACAGTTTGTCATATTGGCTGCATAATGCAAACACCTCCCAAATACATCACAGAACATGACCCGGCTTGGGTCCAGAAAGGTGAATGCAAGTCGATCACAAAATTGATATAAGAATACCTGATAAACTCGAACCACGTTGCTCTACCATAATCGTCATTCAGAATCTTTTATGTTGTTATACGATTGACTACAAAGGGAGGGTCATGAATAGACATTTTATGCACAGTTGAAGCCTTGGTAATCCATAAGTTCAAGTCGGATCTCTGCGTTGAAAAAACAGTACCTTCAACCCTTAAATGTAACCTAGCTGTAATTCTACTTTGTTTATATAATTATTTGTTATTACTTGGATCTGCTCACATGTATTTTCTTTAATTTTAAATACCTTTTCTATATTTTCATTAGCCTTAGTGACATCTTCGATACGTATTTCTTCTTCATACCGGTCAATTGAATTATTTTTGCTTATTCTTCCTACTTGTAAGTTAATTAAAATTTTGAACAGTTACTCTTCATCATTTAGACAATTACGTAACATACTTGTGATTCTGTTGATATTTTAAGTTTCTGAGTGACTTATTATGTAATCGCCTTCTATTTTTCAATAGACAGATATCTTGTAGAAATGACTATATATATATATATATATATATATATATATATATATATATATATATATATATATATATGGACAGCTATAGTAAATGATGTCGTCGAAAAGAAAATTTTCTCCACCGAATTATCTTTATTTTTCCTAAATAATAAATGGGTCACATTTCCTACTATCACACTTGTCTTGCTTATAATTTTGGTCATCTTTGTATGGACAATTGACCTTCAACTTACGTAATCGGTTAAGTAAATCTGTAATCTAAGCTTCTATTGTTTTAAACAGTCAGTAAAAAAGCCCACTTGACCTGAGTTTTTCACAGATATCATTCAGCTATAAGGCATGCACATAACTTTAAACAAACTAATTTTCCATATGTGACTGAAATCCATTTCACGGTTTGAAACAATATTACTGAATTATTAAGGACGTGACTCTGATCTTATTGTGTTGAGATATTTACACTGCCTTTTTTCTAAGTAGTTACTAACCTAATTTCTGTGTAACCATCAGATTCCATCGAATTATTTCTATCCAGTTGTTATATGGTCATTAGTGCTAGTGACTTAATAACGTGTGAACTATACATGTATGACAGAGAGTTATTGGTATTTGACAGGAAATCTTTATTGGTGCAAATAACTACTATAGTTAGCACTCATCTGTGTGGTGTATTCAAAGGTTTGTAGGAACTTCAATGTATTCCACGAAGTACATCTATATTAAAATTGCTGACATCCTACTATTATAACTTCTGAATAAATGAGATAACTTGATTTCGAATTTTTTTATATAATTCGTTTTAACTAAAGGCCTTATAATACAGTTTTTAGAAGGATCCTAAGAATACAGAAATAAGAAAGATTGTATAAATAAATCCATTATGGGTAGTGGGGTTACTTGAAATAGCCTTCATTGACAAACGGATTTATTTATTTATATTCAGACTAACTTAATGCGCAAACTGAAGATTATTAAAATTACCTTCCTTATGATATCTCACTTCAGATTAAACTGATTAAAAACAAGTTAACGTTTTATTCTATTCGACGGGATCTTTATACTTTAGTTAGTACTTAAGCCTTGGAATGATGGCTATTGAAGTCCGATGTCAATTGAAAATAGGTGAAACTAACCTAGTTCAGGAAATCCTGAACTATTGAAAGCATTTGAGCCACAATTAGAATCAAATTGTGATACAAGTAATTCGTTAATTCTACAAACCAGTCATACTATGAAAATAATCTTAAAGAAGTAAGCACCGTTATTATTTTCTTATTATCTAAAAGATAGAATAACTTACCAAACATCCATACATCGCTTGCTGAGCTAAACCGACGCTGATGTAAACTTTCCGGAGCCATCCATTTAATAGGCATTTTTCTGCCTTGTTCAACTAAGAAAAAACAAATAAAACATATTACATTAAAGCTTTTGGGTTGTTTCCAACACATTATTGCACGTAAATTACTTGAAAGCAGCTACATGTTCAATGTTATAGTAATCTATATGTCAGTACTATTGCAAGTACTTTTGAAATAGCTTCTCAACCTGGAGATTATTAAAAAGTTTTAATGTAAATGATAGTAAAATCTTTAATGCCTTTGTAAGTCGGCAACAGATTGACATATAATTTAACATGCATAAGATGTGACCACTTTATACAGAGTGTCACTGAAGTAGAATTAAAAATGATGCATATCTTTTAAGAATCTTCTAATCAGTGGCACTGATCACTAGTTTTTACCACTAACAATGTCTATCATACATGTTATAAACTAAAATTCAGTAAATGTCTATTTATGTTATTAGTAATCTTTATAATAATAAATGGTCTCCATGTCTAATGAATGCTAATTACTGTAGTGATTAAACAGTAGACAATCTCAATCCAATTATTAACACGATGTAAATAATAAGTGATCCTATACCAAGTGATCAAGGTGTAAATTGTCATCATTTAGTTAAATAACTCTCTAATCCTAATGTACGATGACTAAACAAATAGTGACTGGGATAAAACTCCATAGTGCATATTTTGATTATGGTAAAAAGTTTTAATTGAAAATATGCACTGTTGTTTAGCTGAATTCCGTTTTCACAACCATTGAACTTGTTGACACTTACGAAAAACTCAAGTAGTAGTGTGCTGACATTTATAGTCATTCATAGATGTTAAAGAACAGTTTTGCTTATCATGAAATTATTTGTTTACTTCATGTTAAAATCAAAATACATTAAGTGTAACTAACTACCGCTTACAATAACGGAGAATGTTATCCATCGTAGAAGTAGGTTTAAAGACACCTAGAGGTAGTCAAGTCAAAAAGTGATATCCGTTTATAAGTTCACTGATTTTTGGTCCTAGTAGTGTTCATTCTCGGTGATCACATTGTTGGCATCTGCGATATAACTGTGATCAGTGTTTAGAATGTTAGACGATGTTGCCCAGAATGGGTCATAGTAAGGATATGCATCCGACCGCTATCTTTCGACAGATATATTTCTTCATTCTTATTTTGAATTTCATTTCATCTATATTCAAGCTTCCTTGCTATTCATTTTGTTGATTTTATACCGTCATGGTAATGTAGTGTGGCAGCTTAAAACTAACAATTGTTCCACGATCTATGTTGTTCGCAATCTACTGAGAAGAGCATAACTTATTATCTGGAACAATGAGTTCGGGATACACTGTATATCGCATAGACTGATATCTGTTGTACAGTAGTTAAAATTACAAGATCAGGAACACTGATAAGTTTTTTAAGTTATATATAACTGTTAATGCACTAACAAACATCTGTTGTTTAATATTTAAGATATACGTATGCTATTTTTGAAATTTGGAGAGAAATTTTATATGCAGCATTATCATTTTACGACACTTGGTTGGTATTTTATTTTCATAAGGACTATCAAAACACTTTACTAACAAGTATCTATTAACAAGAGCCTAGGCTCTCAACCTCGTTGGGATTGCATTGAGCCAACCAGTTAAAGCCTAGGTGTTTGCAACAGCATAAGATATTCAAAAGAAATCATTGAAATTGTCATTTTCGGTGATATGTTGAAACTCATAAGGTTCATAGATTCTATCTATAGTACACACACAATATAAATACACTAACATAACGAAACAAAGAAATGATAATTCCTAGACAAATCTAGAGAAACAACTACCGAATAATTCATAGATGATTTTTGTATGCATAAATAAAGAAATGAGGCTCCACGTAATTTTAATATTTCATTATTGGGTGTTGTGCGAATTACTTAGATAGAAGTTTTACATTACAGATTTACCTTAATTGGATATCTTGTGATGACTTCGAAACAGTGATCAACAGTTTATTCTCAGTACAGAAATCCCCATCAGTGCTAATAAACAATCTAATAAAGGATCGAACTCAGGATCTTTAAGCTTCCTGCCACCTAATTAGAATGTGTCGGTTTACGTTTATAACTTCGGTTGGTTGGCCATATTTTCTCAGAAGAGCTATGAAAGTACTTCTTAAAATTTGTCACAAAGAGCATGTGGTAATCACTATTTGCTGAATATGAGGTTATACCAGTTAATACCACACTGAAATATAAACAAAGACCTTTTACTTTGTAGGTCATCAATAAATATACTGAGGAACTGCACAATAGGAGTAAACATCAACTGGAGGTAAGTTAACCATTAATTCATTAAAGTTATCTATTCGTTAAATAATTTGCATGAAATTCCACATTATGCTGAAAAAACAGTTTCAACTCATTTACAATAAAAAATCACTTTCCTAGAAATACTATGATGGATAAACTTAGCTTATAATGGTAGCTGTTTTAAGACCTAGTAACATTGATTAATGTCTACTATTACGTCATTTATATCCTTTTGAATATTAGATAGCTTTACAAATATTACTTAAGTCGGATTGTGACTGGCAAGTGGAATCCAGGACGCCCGTCTCGTCCTATTTGGGACTCATCGGCTGGATGTACCTGCCTCCCAATGTTGATGTTCACAGTGGGAATATACAAGTTCATCCTAATGCCTTAAAATAGCTTGCGATGTATGCAGCTTGTTTAATGTTTTAATTCATGGACAAATTCACTTTTGTGCGGAAAGTGATAAATTCTGCACAATTTAACTGTAATATTACATAAATATGTATCCATTTTGTTATTCTAAGGACTAATGTTATTACTTTAACGTTTAAAAACACGTTTATCATTAGAGTTGACAAGAATGTTTTACTTCGTTGATAATGTATAAGTGTAGAGTAAAATTATGTTCTCATTGAATTTGGGAATTTGACCCAACAGAAATTAATTCAGGTACTGATTAGTAAGGAACAAGCTGTCGAAAAGCGAAACGGTCTATTCTAGGAAAAGACAGCTAGTTAATGTTACCTCCTTTTAGTGATTATCTAACTTTTTCATGAGCAGCAACATTCAGTTGTAAAACTCATTTACTAAAAGTTATAATTGAATCATTTACTTACCTTGGAATTCATTTTTATCAGTTAGAATAATTGACATGCCAAAGTCGGCTAATTTTACACAATCCGGTCTTGAGACAAGAATGTTTCTAGCTGCAATATCTCTAAAATAGAGTAAGCAAATCAGTGGTTTCATCCGAAGGCATATATATATATATCTATATAATGAATTGAGATGGTTATTTTTGTAGGAAATGATATTTCTGATTAGTTGAAATTGTCATAGACTGATATTGATAGGGTACTATCAAAAACTATAGAGTACTGGACAGCTGTTTCGTTCTAGTATGGGACTCGTCAGCTGTGTATACTCTGGATTCCACCCCAGGAGTTTCCGGTAGTCAAATACCTAACTCTCTGAACCACGGAGCCACCTGAGGTCTAATAGTAGAATTCCCTCTTCCATCAATTAGTGATTTTGCGCGACGATCATCCATTTTCATTGGTGATTACTGTCTTACCCCAGACAAGTCTGAACCTTTTCAGTGCAGTAAGTTAAGTGTTCACCAATATAAAACCCCTGGAGTGGAATATGAAGTGCGTACTGTCGAGGAGTTTCACACTAGAACGAAACAGCTGTCACTTATACCCTGGTTTTCAATGGTACTCTGCTAACATCAATCTGTGGCATATTCAACCAATAAAAAATATATATGTCAGAAAACTCACTAGACATGTTTCGTTGGTAAGTAGATTGTATATATGAATATTTAGAAGATAATTTTCGTAGGAACTAAGGTTAAGTTTTCATGTCTGGTAACTGGAATCTGAACTAACTTTTACGACAATTGATATTTATCATAAAGGCATAATCATAATCTCAAGGTAAATGAATCGAATTATAGATTACGCATATGATGATTTAAAACATGGTACTATATGATACTATCCCTACAATTTTTTTTAATTATCATTTTTATATTGACTGATCATTGAAAAACTTAATCAGATTTTATTTTGTACTGTAATTTATCAAATATGATTAACTTCAATCATTGAAATATTTACCAATGAATTTACTAATCAACTGACTAATATTGATTGTATCAATGAATTATTATTTTTTTTTTATAAATTTTAAATCATTAATCACCGAAGAGATTACAGATGAAATAAAACAATTGATATTTATCATAAAGGCATAATCATAATCTCAAGGTAATGAATCGAATTATAGATTACGCATATGATGATTTAAAACATGGTACTATATGATACTATCCCTACAATTTTTTTTAATTATCATTTTTATATTGACTGATCATTGAAAAACTTAATCAGATTTTATTTTGTACTGTAATTTATCAAATATGATTAACTTCAATCATTGAAATATTTACCAATGAATTTACTAATCAACTGACTAATATTGATTGTATCAATGAATTATTATTTTTTTTTTATAAATTTTAAATCATTAATCACCGAAGAGATTACAGATGAAATAAAACAATTGATATTAACTATAGAATTACATTATGAAAGATAATAGTAGTAATGCATACTCTTACAGTAGTATTTATGATAATATTAGAAAAACATATCTGTAACTTAAGATGATCTATTGAATTATGCAAAAATAACATCATATTGAATGATACAATAAAAGTGAATAAAGTATGAACATTATTTTAATTAAATATGATGATAAATCTGATTACCATAAATTTTTTTGAAAGAATATAAATTATGCTGTAATACTACTGCATGAAATAAAGTTTTCAGCTCAATCGAGATAAATTTAATGTAATGAGTATTCTTTAGTGGTAGGTATTTTTGATCTTACGAGGAAATCAATCCCACAATCTTTAGATCTCTGTCCGAAATTTTAACCATTAGCACCACTAAGCAAGAGTCAAATGGTAGAATTTTAACTTCAAGTAATTTATAATTTGGCGATAGATCAATATGATTGGTGATAAATACTTCATGTTAAAGTGTCTCAACTCCACATTTTACGACTTCTGACTAGAAATTCAGTATCATATGAAAGTTAGTCATCAATGAGTTAACTGATATACGTGTTGAGTCGACTTTACGAATCAAGAATTAGCATTGCTGAGAATTTTTACGCTAGCATGAAACACCTTTACCTTACTTTCTAGTTTTCAGTAGCATTCAAAAGAGATCTTTTTTAACGAATACAAACGAACATTAAACTCTACAAAACCGCTCCAATGCAAAAAGTACATACTAGAAAAGAAACCAGTAAAATTAACTTTTGATCAGTTAACCAATTCACTACAAAATATAAATTTATACACATCTCTCAACGAGCAGTAAGTAGTTTCATTCTTTCTTAATCCTTATTGTTTACAGATTTTCATCGATCAAATTTATATGTTGTCACTAGCCTATGTGATTCATCATTGCATTCAGTATATTTAGATGTGGGTTTTTAGATGTTAGGAACCTGGAATTAAAATCCATAGTATCGGTATAGTTGTTTGATGATACTAATCAGTGTGTTGCATTTTCCGTTTAAAAACAAAATACTTTGCACTTGTGATAATCAAGCTCGCTTTACACATTGTCACAGTCATAAAAATGTTTGCTAAACTAATCAACATACAACTAAGCTTTGGTTACCAGTTATAACAGAATATGTAAAAATTGTTATGTAATTAAACAGTTGCTGCAGTTAATGAACTAAGGTAAATACTATTTTATTTTCTTATATTTAGGATAGTTGTTTCTAGTTGGTATATAAGCAACTGAAGAAAACCTGTAAAATAAATTAACTTGTATTATTCTGCTATGATTTTCGTCGTTTTTTCTCTATTCTTCTTACGATCATCGCACCAGCTTCTTTCATATTAGATTTCATGAAGTCAACATTATAAGTGATGAATAATGGAATGTGTAGATTGTTTAGAAATGTAAATAAACGCATACATTATGAATAAATTACAAGTAGAACAAAATGTTCAGGATATTTCTAACTGTCTTCCTTTTATATTTCAGATATAAAGAAGAATAGTCATGTTTAATAAGTTATTTTAATACAAATTCTAAGTGTTTTGAAAATTCGAACTATCAAGATTTCCATGGAGTCAAGTGTGTAATACGGTCACCCTCTTTATTTGTTATGCTTAATTGGCTGTCGTAACGGGACAAAACGCAAGAATGTACAATTTGTCTGCAGCTTACTTTTGTTGATATAGAAATATGTACAGTTTAATCACTATTAATATTACTTATTATTATTTGTGATAGTTGTATTCTTTAAATTGTCAGTTTTTCAGTGACTGTTATCATAACTATTTCCGTTCTCAAGTTTCTGTAATTTAAATAAAGACTTAATGTCCCTATTTCTGAACACAACACCTTAGGTTCAGTCGCTAATGCATTCTGCATTCCCTATTTCTGGTTGGTCCAGTATATATTAATTCATTTGTACTTACTTAATAAATGGGTTGGAGTTAAATCTTATTTGTTGGTGTGACTCTTCATCTTTACCTGTCGGGAAGGATTTTGGTCACTCTGCTACCGTGTCAACCAATTAGTGTCTACGTAGTCAGGCAGTGGTTACAGTACAACTCCTAGTGACTAGCTTAGAAACAAGGTCAGCATTCATCTTTCTCGATCATCTCGTATCTTGCCTACACACTTCATACTCAAGGTCACTTCATCAATTATATTAAACTGTAATGAATCCTTGCTAATATGATTAATGTCTATATCTAGTCAAGATGATAGATACTTGAAACAGAAGCGGAAACATTGCAGTGGCTATCAGGAATCATTACGAATAATCAAAGTAAATCAGGTATCTTGATATACTTAGTTCTAACTGAAGAATTCTCACATGGAAAGTGTACTGCGTTCAACGTTTCCTAATACTGAACATCTTTACTAATTGTAATTTA
Organism: Schistosoma mekongi; assembly: GCA_034768735.1. NCBI lineage: Eukaryota > Metazoa > Platyhelminthes > Trematoda > Strigeidida > Schistosomatidae > Schistosoma > Schistosoma mekongi. Next base: position 14,639,605 of record CM068305.1, read on the forward strand.
ATTACATACCCAAAATACTAGCTTTGTGACTAGCGTGATAACATATTTGTTTCAAAGAAAGGCTGTGAAATTATTTGCTAGCATCATTCCAGCAATCAAGAAAAGAAAAGTAATGAAGTAGACACATTTGTAAGAACAAGCTAGTGTAAACCTAACCAAAAATGTGTTTTAAGTATTCAAACAACTTTATCGACTGCCTAACACAGAAATACTGTAAGAAACACCTTAAAAAATTAGTTAATTATATGGTACAGACATCCATGTGACTGAGGACTACATATCTTCTGCAGTATTACCCTTTGTTGATGTGATCACCAGAACTGCTGACACAGTACTCAACGTATCTCTCAATTTTATGTGTTGACCTTATATAATGCAATCGAAATCTTACTTCGTTTTTAGAATACCTAAACTTTATCAGTCTCCCTGCTCATTTTTATGTTTCTTTTGATTTAGCTTTTGCCGGTGATGTATGAATTTATGAGATTCAGAAACACACTATTTCGTAATCTAGACCAAACTATTAATTGTGCTTTACATAAACTACTCGGCATTTTTTGAAAATAGACAGTTCCTTATCAAAAATGTATAAAATCAATCTTTAAAATTGATCTAAGATCACCACAACCGACAAACCAGGATCTATTAACACTTGTTTCGTATTTATCGTTAATGAATAGGCAAAAACAATAATAATCAAGAAATACCTGCCTTTATTCCTCATCCTAGGATATCTTAATAGAATGCACATGTGATGTTAGAAAAAGTTGATATCCAATACTAATTGACGAAATATTTGTTAGCTGAATGCTGATTAGTTTCATTAGTTACATGTTTATAGGAAATATGAATCATGAAACAACGTTTCGCAAAACCTCCTATACATTTTTTCTAGAGAGACTTGGAAAAGTCTCAATATACCAAGTAATTACTATGAAGATAACACAAGGATGAAACAACCCAACATTATTAGCAAACCATCTAATTTAATGGAAATGTTGAAGAGGTGTATCTTGCTCTACATTGCCATCACCAGATGAATAAAGATGAGTTGACCTTATAAAAATCATCTGTGCCCACGACTCTAGTGAAACATTATGGTGATGATACAACATGAAATAACTACGATTTAACCCATGCCTTTGAGGACTTCCTGGGTTGTTTGATTAACAGAAAGGAAGTGCAACAGTTATGATGTTACAGGTAGGGAAAATGTTGAAGTATACGAAATCGTGACACCTAAAGATACTTTTAGAAGTAAAGTTTTATGGTTTATTGAATCAAGTTTTATTTACGTACTGACACATCTTATGCATTTATTTTATTAGTAGAAGAAAGTGACAAAAATTAGTATTCATAAACATTTTATTCGAAAACCGGAAAATGCTATTGTCAATTATTAGTAATCAAATGAATTTTGTTGGCGTCAGTTAGAGGATGCTGTAAGAGATGACCAAAAGATTTTAAGTGGTCTGAAAGTGCCTATAGAAGATCTTATTTGACGGAATTTCTATGGTAGTTAACATGCATACCGAATATCCTGAATTTTAAAAGAACTGATGTCCCTTGTGAGATTAGATTTGTTGTCACTTTGATTAAAGTTTAGGACGTAGCAAATAAACTTCGTAGTCTGTTATTAGTGTTTTAATGAAGATATTATTGAAAAATGATAAACTAGCATTACACCTACATTCGTGGTCTTCTGTTGACAACTTTCAACTAGCTGTCGTCGTAGCACGGTGACTACAATGTCTAATTATTTAGACAAGTGACCACGTTTCAAGTTGATCGTCGGAATTCTAGAAAAGCTATAAACTGAGCAAACATGATGTTGACCATTATTTAGTGACTAATCAAAATAAATAACTAAAAGATATGGGGTCAAAGAAAGCCTAATATATAAGAAATAGGGGAAAATCAATTTACCTGTGAACACATCTCTTCGATTCTAAACAGGCTAGTGCGGTTACAATTTGATATGAGTATGTAAGAAGTTGTATCATAGTTAATTCATTATTCTTGCTTATTAAATAATGACGTAGCTACAAGTAGAAGCAAAATAATAGGATTAAAATTTATTGATGATAAAACTAGCTCATGAACTATCATATATCTGATTACAGTAAACAGTTATCAAGATAAAACGTACATGTGAAATTATGAAATGAGTTCCGTTTAATTAGAATGCAACTTGTAAGCATTTTAATACACACCTTTACACTGGTAAATGTTTGCAATCAGTTTTGTTTTCGTGAAACTATCTTATTTTTATGCCACAATATATTTGACGTAAAAATTATTTACAAAAAATTTGTTGTCTTTCAAAGGATAGATAGAAAAGAGACGAAATTATATGAACGATCATAGTAGCACTTCTTGACTTGCACATTAGTTAAACTCTTGATAAGTGATAAACAGTTTACGAAAGTAAACAGTGAAGTACAACAATGTTAAATGTGTGGCAATTACCCAACGACAACAACAGATGAGGTCACGCAGTTATATCTCCAATTTATTAAAGTATAGTAAATCAGTTATTAAATGTTAGCCCAGTTATCTAAAGTACAAGAGTTCCACGCAAAACTTAAAGCATTGGATTTGGATTCCTTATAGTGGATATGGATGAACACTAATTAGAAGTCGTATTCTGGTACGAAACAGCTATTCAGTGATTCTTAACTTACAATAACTGATTAGAGTCTATTTGTGATGCCAGATTAAAATCCAGTATACCCTACAACACCCAGTTACAACGAAAATTTTATATAGTCAACACGTGTCACCTAGCATCCGCTTAAGTCATACAACTTAACTCAGCGAACTTAGTTTTAATTAAACACTTAACATGTCAGCTTACTTCAGAGTCACTAATAGGCACCAGTATTTTTATTCACTATGTACTTTTCAGATTGAGTTTTTGTTATTCAGTATATTGTTTACATACTACTTAGTTACTACTAACAAGGTAAATTATTATTTCCTACTCTCACTCCTTCTATGAGAATATATTTAAATGTTGTTATATCAGTGGTATGCATACCTACATAATGTTCTGGTTAGTTCCATACACATTTTTTACGATCAAATATTTATTCAAAATAAAGCATTGATTATTAGTTTACTTATACTTAGAATAAAGACAATAAGATTTATTTGATCTAATCACTTTATACACCATTTAGTAGGTATTTAATTCTGTCAAATTAAAAGCAAATACTTCTTTTTTCTACAACAAAGTGTTGGTAACATTGATTAACTATTGATTAAAAGAAAAACCCAATAGTAAAGATAATACCTATGGATACAATTTTGATGAAAAATGAATGACAATTAATAGAATTTAATAATGAGTGACGAGGAAATATGAAGTGACAAGAAAACAGGTTTAGTATAAGACAGTATTTTAAAAGTTCCAAAAATGAATTTGATAAATGTCGACCTAATTCTGATTAATAGAAACTATAAAACGTGTATTGATAGTTCATATGACAAAAGAGAAAGAATCTAAGTAGTATTGGTAAAAAATCAGTAAAATTTCTTTCTAAACTTACCAATGTAAGTTTAAAGTTTAGATTCGGAATATACCATTAAGATTAAGGGTTAGATCTAGGGTAGCGTAAAATTACTATTTAGGCATAGTCTATCCATATCTAAATTTTAATCGTAATCTTATTGTTAAGTGCTTAATGCTGTTTTCATTTTTTATTATCCAGTCGACAGTTAGCACTTTAGTTTAGGTAAATTTCTGTAAACGATGTTGATTTGGCTTCTAACAACCTAATTAATCAAAGTGAAACTAAAGATATATCATTCAAATAAAGGAATTTTAAGAAGTTAGTGAAGTATCTTTAAAGTAAAGATTTGAACGCACTACAGTCTAAACAAATAATTGTTGTAGTTGAGTACTCTAGAAATTGTTGAATTTGAATTTAATATAGTGAATTAACCTAGTTTAAACTAGCAAGCATCGGACAGTTGTTTTGCTTTAGTTTGGGACTTGCTAGTAGTAGTGCATGAGATTTGTTAATTTGTCGCGAATTTACTGATGTCACTAATATCAAGAAGTGAACATTAGCCTAATAGTTTAAGGTTTAACCATTTGCTAAAAATGTTCTAGGTTAGATCGCAATTGAAATCACGAGTTTCATGCCTAAACAAAACATCATACTATTGTTTTCTTGTCTTCAGTAGTCTCCTACTCACTACTAATTATGGAGTATGTAGATTTTACGATAGACGTAACGACGCCAAAACTAATTGGTCTAGATTAATAAGGAAGTCGATACTTTTCACTCAAAAGAATTTCATTTTATCGGATAAGATTTTTCGTAAAAATTCTTTGGGAACCCAAACATGAACTAATTATTTGATACCAAACACATTAAACTTAACTGAAGTAGCTAGAAATAGAGCATATATTTAGTTAAGATCATACATAAAATAGTAAAGGTGGTTTCGCTAACATTCACTGGTCTATTTAGTTTAAATGCGAAAATTTTATCATTCTCCTGGACGACACTACAATCATAGAAACCTAGAAGAAGTCATATTGCACGTCATATCACTAAGACGGATGACTGAACTTTCATAATTAACGCAACATCTCTCAAATTTTGCTGTAAATTTTGACACTATCATTTCGTCAGTTCATGATCTATATTATATGAAAATTTTTTTTGGCGGCCTGCTTGAAATCTTGGGCTACCTTTCTTACCAATATCTCAACAAGTTATCTTTCCGTTTTCTGTTTTGTTTTAATTGCCCAATCATGTCCCAAAATCGCATTGTGTACTCACGCGCATTTGTAAAATGTTTACGACCTATCATGTGCAATTCAGTTAGATCTAAACGCAAACATCATGGTGGCTGGCAGCATGCGTTAAAAAAGAATCAATATTCATCAAATGTTTATCTTCTGACAGAACGCGACTCTGCTATATCAGAATACAAGCACGTAAACAGAAGTATAAATGCTCAACTATTCCATATTTAGCACATGTTCTATGTGATGAAAAGTTTGTAAGAACCGATCTAATCAGAAATGTGTGCTCTTAAAAATACGGATTGTTATGAAATGCAAAGACTCCTATTGCTTATGTTACTGTTATTTTTGTTGTTGTTGTTGTTGTTGTTAACAATATAAAATATGTATCTTTTTTTATCAGATGTTGACACAGTAAAAAAGTAACTTGTTGAGACAGTGTATTCTGAAAATTTACATTGTACTAAAAATACTATTGAATAAAGCTATTATTATTATTAGACATTTAATCACTTGAAAGTAAATCAGAATTAAAGTTTGTTAGTTACATTCAACAAAAAGTATAGATGAAGATTGAAAGTAACTCAGTAAATTACATACATAATTTAAGTTTGAAAATGTTATTAAGTAATTGTTATTTTTCTCCAAAATAAATTATAATACCAGTATCTCTGTTTCTAAAACAAGTGGTAGATTTACCACTTCTACATAGTTACATTTATTTTCTGCATGAATAAATCAATATTAACGTGATTTATAATGAAATAGGTAAATCTTGGAGAAAACTACCATAGTTCATAAACCAGTCAGACTACTTAATATGGTTTAAAAAGTTGTCAGAAAATAATGTAAATTAAATTTTTCTATCTATATATTAAAATATTATTAATAAATGAAAAATAATGTCAAGTTAACTTTAAGCTACCCGTTAACCATATTAATTTCAGAGAACAAGTAATGGAAAAGATTACTACTGAAATAACTACAATTTCCGATTAGGAAAATAGATAAATTTAGTGATTACAAGTTTATTGAATGTCATGCTGTTTTTATACGTCGTTAGGTTACTAAGATATAGTGATTCAAGTTGGTCATTTAAGCACCATGTCTTCTTCATAGAACAGTGATCGTTTTATTTCATAAAGATATAGATACTGAAGTATAAAAAGATGGAAAGATTTTCGAGAATGCAGAAAAATACTACCATAAAGACGGCTTTCGAGAGACTACTTCTAAACAAAGTTGATGGTATGTATTTATTAGATTGTTCTCAGTAGTTAGTTACATAATTGTACGGTTATCTCTAAATACTGAAAATAGCTAAGTATTAGCAAACATTGTTCTATCAAGTATTTTCAGCCATGTTTTCAGTACATCTGGTTGGTGGTTAGAAATTTCACCAAATATTTCGTTTCAGACGAGTCATTCGTAACTGACTTCTAGGAATATTCGAATGTCGCATAGCACAACGTGATGAATGAAATGCACAACGAAAGTGAAAGTTAGGCTTCAGATAAAACCTTTGATATAGATTACACTCTAATATACATACATATCTAATCATTTAAGCAAATAAACATGTTTTAAAAACACATTTATGTTAAAATTAATCAGAACAATCTAATGATTAACTTGAACTACATTATGTAGTTTCACATCTCTTGGTATTCAAAAAACAATTGCAGCGCAAATGTAACCATGTAATACAACTATATTCTGAAGTTGTTAATCGAGACTATTATATTGTAACTCATCAGTCTATGTCTGAAGTTTTGTATCGTCAACTCTCTTTAACTATACGTTGACTGAAAATGAGGATTTATTAGATAGAGGTGAGAATTCGATAGATTGCAGTGAATTATTAACTTTTGAACTATTGAGTTCTTCCTGTTTTTCAATAATTGTTTAACTAAAATCAGTCTGTGATGTAATATTTCATTCTATAATATCAGTTGTTTGTAACAAGACTTTGATAATACTCAGTTATTTTTACTTTACTGATCTTTAGAAAGTTCAAAAAAGAGTTTAGTATAAAGTACGGTGAATAAAAACCTTAGTTGATTATGAACCTTGTAAACAGATTATTTGTCTATATTATTTATGAAGTATAATTAATGGATAAATTTTCATTGTTGCCTAATAGAATAAAATAGAATGAAGTATGTTTTTTTAGAAATTTATAACTGTAATTATAATCCGAAAGGATAAGTTTGGAATAAATGGACAATATTTTCATTTTAGAATTTTATTTACCTCACCCAATGCAGCATATTCCATAACTAACCAAATTGGTTCATCAGAGCAGACGCCAAATAGTTTTATGATATGTGGATGGTCGAATTCTCCGAGTATATCTGGTTAAGATAATTAAATATGGGAATACATGAAACACATAAAGCGAGTAAAAGTAACCACTTAAGAGAAATAATATTAACTCTGTTTAAAAACGATATTTCGGATAATTTGGTCGAACATTATGGGTTGAAACTTAAGAAGAATACTTAGTTGAATACAGATGTCTTCGTAAGTTGTACCTTCATGAAATCATAGATATATGCGAAAACCTTAAAAATGCATACTACCGATTATGTGGCAGTTGAACTAGTCACTATAGTCACAGAAAGCTAGTATCAGCTCAGCGATAAACTCCATCTTTCCCTTATTATATCTAAATATATCAGAAGAACTAATTATTTTTAGTAAACAAAACACCACTAATATTTTACTATGTGTACTTTGAAACGAATATAACATGAATTATTTTAGTTATTTCTGTTATCGCACAACATGCTAAAAAACTCTTAAGGGATTGTATCACCAGATTTTAAAAGAAATAATTTGTTTTCAATCCAAGAAAATGTCAAATAATACTCAGTTCAATTTCGGTGTGGTTATTCAGTATGTTATTAAATAACCAACATATAAATAATTGATCCCTGCATAATATTCTAATTCTGATTGATGGTCTTTGCTCTATGATGAGTAACAGGCATTGATGATGATGATTTAATATTCAAAAATTAAGTAGGTTAGGGCGAACGATTGTTTATGATAAACTGTTTTGTAAGTTCTGCATTTATAATTCCAGAAATAACGAATAGTCTATACTAAAATAGAAGTATTACGTCAAGAACCCAAGTTGCCATAGTCATTTGAGAATGTTCAAAATGTCTCCAAGTATAAATTATGAGTTATGTAATAGCCATAAAAGCGGGACTAGGTTATGTAACACTCTAAACAGGTGTTTAAGATTTATTCGAAAGACGAAATTATAATAGTTGTCTACTTGAACAATGTAAAGGCAAGAATAATTGAATGATGAAGGAACAGATAATTAATATTTGAGAAAGAAGTGGAAATTATTTGTGGAGAACGAGAGAAAGTTGGGACCAAGCTATGACAAACATTTGATTATATTTCTTCAAGGCGTAGTTCCATAACTACTAATTTACAATCAGGTAGTGTCATAGGGTCGTCAAAATATTAGCATTGTGATTAAGTATATCAAAGTTGTGGATTGAAGTTAGCTAATCAAATGTCGATCTGATTATTGAATACCAGAAGTGACCGTAGATAAATCGAAAACGGTTGCTATAGCATTTTTAATCTTAATCAGCACATAAGTGAAATCCATCTGAGTTGAAATTCATACATTTTTGATTCAATACATTTGGATTTGATTAGCAACAAACAGGGTGACTAAAACCTCTACCTCCAATCACATGTAGTGAACATGAGTAACACAACCTGTCTTTTTTGGAAAAGGATATTTAGTAAATATAAATAACAATAAACTGTAGAAGAGATAGGATACTTGATTTCGACTTTACCAAACATACTAGTATTAAAAGAAAATTGTTAAGCATGCAATTGGTTTTCATCATCACTACGCATCTGCAGAAAGTTCATCATTGGAAATAAGATGTACCAAACACTTATGTTTTGTCTACTCTTTCCTACTACACTGGCCACAAGAATGCACAATATTTAATACTTTGTTCGTGAAACTATATGAATTTAATTGTATGTACCAAAATAGAAAATACTAGTACAACTGTAGAAATATAGACGAGAAAAAGCATATTTCAAGTTGTTTCTACGGTATCTTTCTTTACTCATGTTTGGTATTTCTAGATGGAAAAGTATTAAGTTTCAGTTGTTAGACACTTAACATTATAGATTTAAATAATAGAAATATTATAGTAACTTATGATTCTAAAATAGGCTAAGTTGTTTATCTGTAAAATGTTAAACTTCATGTCAATACACTGCATGTTTTAATCTAATCTAGTTAATTCAAATGATATTTTAGTTTTCATAATTACCAAATTACATTGAACTGAAGAAAAAACATTGTTACTTTAAAAAAAATAACTTCATTTAACAAATTCCAATGACATCGTTATCACTTGAAAATATCAATTATTGAGCTAATCCTTTTAGTTACCAGTTTCAGACAGTCAATAAAACAACAAGTTTATTTAATATAATCGATGCATTTTTTACTGATGAACATTTGAGTTGATATTTTGTTTCTTTTTACTTGTGACTAAACACTTTAGACGAATCATAAATGTAAAACTCTAATGAATGATTGATCTAAGTCAAAGTTATTTTCTTCTGAATAAATGTTTATTAAACATTCTATTTTGAACTAAGTATTGTAGAAATTGAAACTATTGATAAACGACATATCATGGATGTATGAAGCATTAAGAATGCCAAAATGATACCAAAGTTTCATCAGTAAACTAAATGACATATATTTATGCATTTTACATTATGTAATTCATTCAGGTTACTATACTCATTTTAGATTTTTTTGGTCAGTCAAGTTGATCATGTGTTAAGTAGGCTTTATCAAACAAAACACTACGACAAATATAAGTTACAATATCATTGAAAATCAACTGACTTCAGATAGCTGTCTAGTCCATTTGTAGGACTCTTGAATAAGGATTCTACTTCTACATTACTAAGTCGAAATACGATTAATCTTATACAATTCTAGTTTATTTCACCCAGTTACACCTAATCAATGCGCAGAGGTTAGGGTTAAATTGTGTCCACCAATGTCTCCATAGCTCATGAGTTAAACTAGATAAAATTATCGAGTCGTATAAAAAATGGGTCTAAAACCTGATTGCGGCAATCAAAATTAGAATGACGAAACATTCAAGATGCAGTTCAAGAAAATGAAACAAAAAGAACACTCAAAAACTCAAGATCTAGAGAAATGTAAGTAGTGAATTCATTTGAGCCATATAGAACTATTTCGATTTATGTTATACTACATTTTCAATTATTAATTATCCTGATTGCATAGACTGATATAAAGATGGAAACTAGTTGATAAATGTTTTTTATTAACTAATAAGTGCCAAGTAGTCTCATTGGATGCTTTATGAAAATTGATGCAATTAAATAAATAATTTACTAAAATAAAGAAACTTGTACAAGATTTCTGTTACTTTTACTCATGAACTTAATTATTATAATAATGTATCTTAAATATTCATTATAAATTATGTTAGAATTAGAAATACGAAGTAAATTATCACTTCAGTTATTCAGTTCATTCTTAGCCAGATAGTAGGTAATAGCATGAAACAAGACTTCGATTTATAATCTTCATATTATTTTAGTTAATTATTACTCTTGCATGATTTAAAAAAGGCAAATAATCGTCCGATAACAAATATGTATACATGGTAGGCTATAATTCATTACGTAAGATGATAATACGTTTGATACACTGATGTTAGATACAATACGATATACAAAGTTTTAAAGGATGTCAAAAAGTAGAAGATGATATCTAACAATAAAGCGCACTGATATTAGTATATTATTGTATGCTCAGGATAGAGCTCAATGGAGAATACTGGTGAGCGGCCTATGCTCCTCTGTGAAGAGTAACGGGCGTAAGTAAGTAAGTAACGATTATATATAAAATAATCTATGTCTGCTTATGCATGCGTTGAGTTGATTCATCTAACAGGAGCAAAATTCAATTGGGATGGTTATTTTTGTGGAGATTGGCTATTTATTTGATTGAATATGTCACTGATTGATGTTAGTAGGGTACCATTGAGAACCATGGAGCACTTGTCAATATGAAGCCCCTGGTACGAAATCTGGTGTGAACACTGCTGAGGAGTTCCACACTAGAACGACACAGCTGTCCAGGGCTGCTTGGTTTTCAATGGTACCCTGCCAACATCAATCTGTGACATATTCAACAAAAGAAACAAAGTAGTTTCCAGCGTTTCGCCTTTTCTGATTCAAAGGAATATTCGTTCAAATGTATCATTAATGTAGATGTCCTTTGTTCAGAAGAAATTATCACTATCAGGTATGTTAAGGAAGTTGGTCAAGTAAAAGAATACTTATTTTAAAATAATGAGTTCAGATAACGTAACATTTGACATGATCACATAAACTATTTTATTTCGATTAGAAAAAACTGGAAAAACTTCATGTACATCTTTCTCGTAGCAACACGGTGGATTTTCATTCCTTTAAATTTAAAAATACACCTTACTGACGAATAGTAACTTTAAACGAAATCTAGGCAACATGAGATCTACTGATCGCTTTAAACTGTTTTTATTGGCTTCAGTCACACTTTAACGTGTCATAACGGAAAAAATATAATAATTAGGAGGAGGACATTAAAAATGTTAAGTTCTTTAAGCTGGATGGTTTTTACGTGCATAGGTAATGTTTGATGGCATACATTTTCAAGGTTCTCTTAAACATAAAGTTAATTTTGCTTTTGACATTTTCAATAACAACTTTGTAATTTATATATCAAGTCACGTGAATGGACCAATATAGCCAACTGTTGGTAATTATTATTTTCATAAGTAGAACGGTATGTGAAATTTTATTACATTCAAAGTTACGTAAATAAGTTAATATCGTTAAAATACCAAGTGTTTTGAAAAGAAGACAATATATATTACCGCTGTCAATGCCTGACAAAGACTGCATGAATCGATATAATTCACAATGAATTTAAGGATTTAGCTCTTTTATCTGCTCCTCTTAAAGATCAAATTTTATTAGCTTTTAGTAGTGGCAAACGTATACTGTTAGAGAACGGCTTTGATATTTCCTTTAGTTACACTTAACAGTAAAGCTAGCTAGTAGCTAGATGTTCAAATTACAATATACATTTTGTCCTAATCAAGACTCGCTAGCTGGATACGCTATAATCCAGTTTTTGACCTTAATACTATGTGTAAAACCCATTGCCTTTATCTTCAAACATCAACGTGTTTCTAGCTGACTTGAGCAGTCTATGTACCTTCTAAATTGATCAGTAAGTATGAAGTTTGACCTTCATGTGGTTGAGCTTGCGTCCAATGTTTTACATTCCTAACTTTAGTCAATTGACAAGCGATGCGTGACTATTACTTATTGTCACTGATGCCAATGCGTTCACACCGGCTACTGCTTAGTCCAAATAACTTTTGTTTCTCACTAGTACTCATGTAATTACTGTTAAATTTGGTCGCTGGCAATCACAGGGTAATTTGTGACTAAAAAGTGATATGATAGGTTGTTTATAGCACAAAAAATGTTTGTCTTGAAAATATACATCTGGTTTGAAAATTCAACGTTCACTGAAAGGTCATAAGACACTGACTTCTATCCCCGGATGGGTTGAGAATGGGCATCTTTGTGTAGTCTCATTTTCAGACAAACCTTTTACTGTTTTTTTTGGTAGTTGTCTTTCCTAAACCAGCTTAAAGGCAACATTTTCTATTGTTTGTGATATTTTTACAGTGCCTATCATGGTTGAACTATACCAATAACAACGGGAATTACTGCTCATACGAATGACAACTTAACTTTTAAGTCAAACCATAACGAAGCAATCATCATATGCTTTTTAACTGTTGTGATTTTATTCATGTCTTATTTAAGCAACTGACTGTCGTTGAAAAAGAACAAACAAGCAACTGAAAAATTCAAAAAGCATAAATAGATGAGTTTCACAAGAAAAGCGTAGGGAAATTAATATGTAAAGAAGTTGATGAAGTGACTATTTAATTGTCATACGAATCATATTGTAAATTGATTCATCTATCTTATTTTTATTCGAATGTATAAATCATCTATGCAAACTCTACTCTCCCTTCTCCCTATTTCTATTTCCTTCTCTCAGTGAAATCTTTTGAAATGTTAATCAAAAGGCACACACAGAACAAGAGTAGCGACAGAAAAGTTTGTCCATTTCAAAATGACAATTGATAAAAAGGTTGATGTAAAAATATGTTCTCAAAATTTTAGTCGATGTTAAAGGAGAATACATTCTTTAAGCTTCAAAAAATATTCAGATAAAACTGAATAAAAATGTATAACAGAAGTTATAAAATTCTAGAAGTGTATTAAGCGAGAAGTAATCAGTGATAGAAAGACAATAGTTGAGGGATGATGTTACTGAAAGCATTTATGTGTGGCGTATTATAGCCTTGTATTTACATCACACATACACTGAGTTATGATGTGTGCAAATAAAAGTACATAATTGAAGTAACCATTTGTTTGTTTGGTGCATCTTAGCCTTATACACCGTGTTAATGAGTATACGTAACGCTAGTCTATTCATGTTAAACATTAGTGAACTTTTTCCAAAATATCAAATGAATTACTACAAAAGTAATAGATCAGACTCAAGATCTTAAAGATGTAAATTTGAGGTAATTCACAATTCATTTCATTATACATCCATTTCCGGTATAATATTCCTAGTTTATTCCACTATATACAATAAAATGTTATGAAAAGACTCGGTAGATATCTTCAGATTTTGTTAGCGCTTCAGTTCAATTAACAGAAAAAATTGTAGGTTATCTTAGAACGCTGGATACTTCAGACTCCCTAAAATATCTAAGTTATTTTGAAATTATATGTACACTATGAGTGAGTTTACTAATTCACAGAATCTACAGAAAGTGTCCTTCACGGATTGACTCTGATAAGACAATTATTTTAAATGATGCAGTATAGAATGATACTATGTGACTTCTTAATAGTGCCGCTTGTAGTTGTCTAGTTGGCCCATGAATCACTTTAAATTTATTAGAATTTTATTCTTTATATGCATTCAGATCACCAATATTCACGAACTTTTTATTTTAATAATAACAATCATATGCCCACTGGTTAAAAATACCTTGTGAAAAAATCCCAACATTCTGATAAGAAACCAGAAGTGATGAAGCTTACTAACAGTCATTTAATATGATAATGCATATAGATCATAGATGATCACAAGTTAAAAATATGATACAGTTAGAGGTAATTCAATTAGTTAGGACATATCATTATATAGACTATATTCTTGTTTAGAATTTACAAGGAACCTACGATTTCAATAATTCAAAAACTGCTTATCTTAATTGTGTTTAATTTAAATTTTTTGGAAAATAGATTTTAAAATAATAAACTGGAAAACGGTTGATTTTCAATTTAATTGAACAGTTTCAGCTTGTTGAAGATAATTAGGTACATAAATATTTGGCAGCATCACATCAAACATAGAGTTATTTCAACGGATATAAAACAAACAATAAATTAAATAATTTTTCTTCTTTTTAAAAAGATGCTGAGAATTTCTGAACTATTTTAAGTGTTTTACTAAGTTTTATGAAGTCAAGATTTGAAATTCGTTTTTTTTCGCTTGCATTGAATGAGTAAGTGTAGTTTTTACCAAAGATTAAATTTTAAGTTTTATCGTTTATTAGATATCTGTCATTTAATCCAAGATAATGGGCTGTTCTATGTTGGATACATTCATAACACACAGTTTAGAGTAACTCCAGTCCTGCACTAAAAGATCTTTGAAGCTAACAAACCTCTAGTTATGACACACTAACTTGGTAGTGTAAATGTTGCGAAAAACATCTGCCTGTAAATAACAACCCAATACTTAATGAAATAAAACTAGGAGGATATTTATACCTGTTGATTTATATCTAATTATTATTATTATTTTTTGAGTATGTAGCTATGCAACTTACAGGCTTCTTCTAGAAATCGTTTCCTTTCCTCATAAGATGCATCCAGTTTACAGGTTTTTACTGCAACCAATAGTCGGTCAAAATTAGGCTGCAACAAAGGAATAAGTGAAAACAGGTCAACCAAAAGTTAAGTTTTTTTAAATAACAATAAATAAAGATATCTATCCTCCAGAAAACTAATTAATTTCTTGATAACACAACTAGAGGATCTAAAGTGAATTTACAACAAACTGTTGCTTACTTTTCTACGATATGATCCTTTGTACACATCGCCAAATTGACCTTCACCAAGTACTTGATCTAACGTTACTGACTTTCTGTTTATTTCTAACCCTTTAATGTTAATCAGAATAAAGAAATCAACATGAATAAAATAGTGCTGCTATTACGAATCTACATATAATAATTGATATAAAACATTGAAATAATAGTTTATTAAGTAAAACGTTACAACAATATTATCGTTTTAACGTAAGTAATTATGAAAACCTAACTTGATTGTAAACAAATCCATAACTAATAAACAAACCAAATTGGTTTATAATCAAAGTGAATAGATTGGAAAAAGAATGTACGAGTTTTTGAAGTTGAAGTAGGTGTTGATTGAGTGAATTTGTTAGTTGATTTATATCAAGACTTGACTGTGTCAAAGCACAATCACAATTTCACTATGTAGTAAAAAGCTAGTCGGAAAACCTCCAACAAACACGACAACATTCAGCTTATCACTTAACTTGGATTAATAAAACAATTTCAACGTCATACTTTAAACGATATTTATAGGAATCTGTTTTAAGCGTAACTTAGAAAATCCTACAAAATAAACTTTATTTTTAGAAAACTAGAAACACTCCACTCAGTCAGAAACATACCTACTAATAATATAAACAACATTTTTGTTCCCATATATACTGACTCGAAATTTCATGATAAAATATAGTTGTTATTTCGAGTATCTAAAGATTAATTGTCTTTCAAAACCGTTTGTCAGAATACTATTTCATTTATTTCGGTTGTGAATAAAGTGAATATTTTGTTTCTATTATTATTGCATCCTTGTCATCCTAAATTCCCATTTGACACATTAACTTTTAGTATGTCACTTTACATTTAGGAACTGTAGTTAATTGTGTATGCTTTATTCCAGTTCACTATCATTGTAACTGTTGCTACGTATCAATGTCATTTTCTTAATTCGTTAAATGTGCGGTCATGTTTCACATATACATAAAGAAGTGCTTGAAAATTCGTCTGACTTGGCTGGTTAGTCCATCGATTTTGTCTTCTTTCCGTGTTCACCTGGAGCTGAATAAGTAACAGAGTAGTCGTAAGGGCATCGACTAGATAGTAGCATTTGTCACTGATCACTGTAATTGGCTCGTACAAGGTATTTTCATGTCTGGTCAACAATCATTCATCACTGATTCAGACATTCCGTTATATTAATAATAAACAATACTTTAATCATATGGAAATACTGACGTTTTCAAATGAACGGTTTTTTCTACATGTATTGATTCTATTTGAGATTTCCATACATGTAACAATTTAAACAAACAAACAACTGTATGATTCAACATTAATCACATTGAGTAAGATCACTGCAGGTATAAAATTTAATTTGTCTTAGAGATGATTGAATTCAAAGACAATAGTAATTATAAATTGTCTCTTAAATCTCCATGACATGAATTCTAGCTGGAGTTTTTAAAATTTATTGTCTATTATGTCGAAGCCAGTAAAAGTAATCAGGTGACAGTTTAGTTCACAGGTTATGTATATCGAAACAGTAACATTTTACACACTAATCGATTTGTCTCGGTTGGGTTCTATTAAAAACCAGAGGACAATAGGGAGTTGCTAGTTTACATTTTCTCAAATGTGCTAATTGACATTTGCTAGCAAAATATACCCATAAATCTGAGGGATACTTCCTATCAGCTCTGAACCTACGTCATCCAGATTTAGAGTCTAAGACATTACCACTAAGCTCTTCAAGCCACACAATTTTACTGCCAAGAAGTTATGGTTCAAAGAATTTTTCAAACTACCTCCAACCACCAAAACACAAAGCACATTAATCGCTGAGACCAATGGAAACACTAAAACTTGACTGAGAGAATTCAGTCACCAATAAGAACTAAACATAAATGACACTAGTTACCATTCATTGATCAGTCAATATTACTGACTGCTTTTAATTCATGTTATCTTTCCATAAGTAATAATATTACTAGTTGCTGATAACGGGAAACTACAACATATAATCAATTGATGTTATTAATTAATTTCAATAGGGTGTACATATTAATCCAACTTTTAAAAGAAGGGGTTAAATTTTACCAAATATAAGTGTAACTATTAATATTCACTTTTCCTCCAGATTTCTTGTTTATATATATTTTTACTGCAATCCTCGTCAACAATTCATAATCATCGATGAATAATAATTGATTTTAACATAATTTGTTCATGTGATATGTGTTAATATGTAGTGAGGTTTACAAAGTACATACGTTAAATTTGTATCGTTTAAACAAGATAGTGAAGAAAAATTTAAGCTAACAAACAATTTTTTATTATTTTATACTTTTTATATTCATTGATATTTGTATTGAAGTGATTTGATGATCAATATTTAATTTATTATTTGTACTGGTCAAAGATTGAATACGGTTGGGTACCTTGAGAAACCAGGGAACACTGAAAAGCCGTTTAGTGCTATTTTGAGACTCATAATCAGTGTACATTTTAGATCCCACTAGAAAATCGAATACAGTGCTACTCGACTCAGATTAATCTTTGGCAAGTAAAATCAACAAACTAAATGCCAAACTCTATAAAACCACCCCACCTCAATCATAGTAATCAGCTCTATTGTGACCAGCTTCAAGATATTCCTGAAATTCTCGTAAGAATTAGTGACTGGTGGAGTTCAGACATATCAGGAGTGAGATGATCTCACCAATGGATATGGGTGACCGTTGCATTATATTGTAAACTGACTAAAGTTTGAATTCCACCATCGGATGCTGACCCAGTAGCTATTCGAGGGGAGACCTGAGAGTCTTGGGTTCAATCCCCACGTTCGACCAAGCAAACCGAAAGCTGAGAAGCTCCATATTAAGACTATACAACTTTCTAGTATCCTGTAGTTTTCACTTGTACCCAACAGTGGTTAATCTGTTAAGAATGCCAACAACTATATTCCTGCTATCAAAAACCACTTAGTAGACAATCAGTCCAAAGTATTTCATCGCTAATGTTCCGTATTGATTAGTATGTCGTCTGACATACGGTGGCTAATTTTTATGAATTATCCATTTAGACGAATGTGCTTAAATGGCTGTGGAAGATGATGATTATCTGAGTAGCTCGAATATCTCATATAAATATATATAAGATTAACAATAAGTATAACAATAATTTGTTCTGTGAATTACATAAATGTAGTATAAGTTTTTTATCGATTTGATTTTATCGGTGTATATTGAAGGCTTAAATATCAAGTAATTTGTCAAGTAATATGAACATAATTAAGATTTACATAAACTGTAATTCAAGCCCTTTCGATTCAATATATTTAAATGCCTTAACAACAAGAAAAATATGTACAAAAAAATTAAAAACAATACTTTTGAAACAATCCAGTCATACAAATGCTTCTCTAAGCATTTATCCATGAGCACTAATGTTGATTAACCAAACAAAGAGCCTAGTAATGACAGAAGTGATAAGTAACAATACAAGAAAAAGACGATATAGTATGAAAAGAGAAATATGTTGTTCCAAAATCCTAGGCATAAAGGTTTGTTAAAAAATTCAAGGTTCAATTAAATTATTTTAAGTATATATGAAATGACGTTTAACTTTTTTAGTGTTCATGGTTGTCACTAGCATAAGAATATACACCTGACAATTTCAACACATAGATTTACAACATGCTTGAGATTAACAATAAGTATAACAATAATTTGTTCTGTGAATTACATAAATGTAGTATAAGTTTTTTATCGATTTGATTTTATCGGTGTATATTGAAGGCTTAAATATCAAGTAATTTGTCAAGTAATATGAACATAATTAAGATTTACATAAACTGTAATTCAAGCCCTTTCGATTCAATATATTTAAATGCCTTAACAACAAGAAAAATATGTACAAAAAAATTAAAAACAATACTTTTGAAACAATCCAGTCATACAAATGCTTCTCTAAGCATTTATCCATGAGCACTAATGTTGATTAACCAAACAAAGAGCCTAGTAATGACAGAAGTGATAAGTAACAATACAAGAAAAAGACGATATAGTATGAAAAGAGAAATATGTTGTTCCAAAATCCTAGGCATAAAGGTTTGTTAAAAAATTCAAGGTTCAATTAAATTATTTTAAGTATATATGAAATGACGTTTAACTTTTTTAGTGTTCATGGTTGTCACTAGCATAAGAATATACACCTGACAATTTCAACACATAGATTTAAAAAGCTTTAGTTACAGGCACCTTTTTAAATTTAGTCGAATCTATTAATTTGAATGTCTGATTTTTTTAATTTAACTGAGTTTTATTTATATCTTAATTACTTGGCAACATCCTCGATATCGAAAATCCACTTTTAGTCATTAGAATATTTATATTATACAGCCGGTATGTATGTAGTTAAACGTGATCACAACTAACAATGCCGCTTTTGTTTCCTTTAGAGGTATCAACAAATATTTATATAGTTGAATCTAAACTTATTGTATAACAATTATATAATATATGTATTGACTGTTTACACTAGCCTCTTATTAATGACAATAACTTAATACGCACAGTAACACTCACATTTGTCATTGAATAACATGTGATATACCGAAAATACTCAGTTAATTAAGTAAATGAAAATATTTTTTGGATGCTACTTAGAAAATAAATTAAAACACAAATAGAAACTTTTATTATTGAAATAATAAAAAATTCAGTAGTTAACTGTAGAAAATGTACAACTTCAAATGATTTATTAATTTATGATATTCAAAGTTACTGAAATTCAATTTGATTCTGTTATTATGATAACAACTTAAATGTTTAGTATCTGTAATAATACTTCCAATTCTGGTGAGATTTGTTTCTAACGATCATATATCATCATTATAGATTTACAACATGCTTGAGATTAACCAATAATTAGCTATGTAAAAATAGACTAAAACTCAAATGTATCGTTACATCATCTTCATAATATAAAACGTATTCATGTTCTCGAAATCACTATAAAATGTCTGATAAATACAACCAACAGATTTGTAAAACCAAATATTCTACTTATATTCACATATACATAATCAGACATGAATCTTACTAATTAGTATATTTGGCGTATATCGATATGAGACATAAAGTAACAATCACTACGGTTACATACAAAGGTTGCATATTTCACATATTTTTCGTAATAAATATAATTGTATAAAAAAACATGGAACTCATCCTTTCTTAAAAAACATATGTTTTTATATAACTAAACTCGTTAATCATGTCAAGCTGATATTCATATGATTAGAAATAATCAAAACTAACCTAAATGATGCAAATATCAAAACAAATCGTTGATAAATATTTTAGAAAAGAAACACGCACCCTTCTTCAAATCATACTAGTCCCATGATTAAAGTGGCTGGGAAGTGGAATCTAAGCTTTGGGTGACATCCTATTTAAAACAGGTCACAGGGATGTACTTATATCCTAGTGGTGATGCTCACATGAAGACTCAAATCAAGTTGTTTTATGTAAGACGCCACCATGTTTTCCACTAAGCTACTGAGTAAAGACACCTACACTCGTTCAGTGCGTATATCTATATGTAAAATTTTTGAAAGTGTTTGTATCTTTCCGTTGATGCTGTTATAAACTGAAACATATTATTCACTGTTGCCATTTTCTTACTTTAAGTGAATTACCTTGATACATCCGTAGTTAATGTGTGATTAAATTTAGATTGTGGTTGAAAATCGAGTGCAAATATATCCAACAGATAAGTCCCTAATAGAATGAAACGCGAATCCTGGATTCCACTTGAAAGCTACAGTGCAAATATTAATCTTGTGAACGACTGGTATATTGAGGCAATCTGTCCATAGTGTACATATGACTAGAGAGATTGATTAATTTCAGTTCATAATAGTAACAACGTGAAATACCAAAACTTCAAATCATATTATGCTTACTTAACAATATCGACAAGTTATTATTAATGTTCTTCTACTGAGCATATTTTTATGGTAATAATTCGTTGTTAAAACCAAATAGCTTATTCTATAAACTTTCATTGTCGTTCTAGATAGCATTAGCACATAAAAATAAACCATTTTTGCTTATTTATAAGGATTATGCTGTCTACAGTGACATAGAATAATTTATGATTAAAATCATAACTAACCACTTAATTTACAAATTTTTTTGAAATCCAAATTAGAAGGGTAATCAACTGTAACTTTATGAGTCGTTATGCCATCAACACTGATTTGTAGATGATAAATTGGGACTTCAGTTAATGAGCACGCTATAAACAAACGTATCTAATATATTTAAAAACTGAAAACAGGTTTATGTTTGTTTATCATACATTTACATAATCTATAATAACTTTATCCTAATTACCAGTTATCTACTCGATTAATTTAATATCAGCTGTGCTTTCTTAATTCTGTATTAAAAAGCAAATAGTTAACTGTATTCAGCATAATCTATACATTTTTTCAATAACCTTACTGGTAGGTTTACTGATATGTTTGTAGTTTCCAATAAGTTCATATTAAGACACTGTATGTTTACTGAACTATGTGCAATGGGAGTCAATCTACTGGTCTAAAACAACATATGATATCAGTCGTATACGTTATAATGTTCTTTTCTATATACATAATATATCATGCAACCATGTCATTAACAAGCTGCATAGTTTTTTTTAAAATAGACATATTTTAATTTAACAACTGATGATTGCTGGAAGTTATTAAACAGATATTCGTTCCTATAATAGAATTACTTCATCAACTATAGCTTATTATTCGCAAAAATGAAGTGTGCGACTTTTACTTATAAGACTGTGGCAAATATCAACTACTGCTATCAACGTTCTCGTCAAAACAATCGTTTAGTTGAAAACCATTTTAAAGAAGAAAATAAGACTTGGTATTTTTGAAATTTTTCTGATTACCTTGTAATACATCAACCTTACGTCTTTGATAAAGGATTTAGTATCCCTGAGGAGTTTTCTTTACTCAAATAAATTAAAAGGATGAGGTGAAGAAAAACTTTTTAGGCTCATGTCAAGTTATTTAATTTGATAAAGTTGTAAGTCAAATAGTCACTGTAACTAAAAAAACTCGACTGAAACATGTGTCACTTTTAGTTGTAATATGTTTGCATCAGTGAAGCAAGCAAGGAAACTATGAAAATGAGAAGTGAATAACAGTAGCATCATTGATAGTAAAAAAGACTACGAAATGAAACTATAACTTGACATCGAATAGAAAATCTGCTTCATTGTTTTTCCAACCTCCCCAACAATGTATTTTGTATCCACAAACATCGTTTACACCAACACTCTGAAACACCATGAACTGACATCATATCTCCATTTGAGCATAACAATTTTTTTTCAATTTACCTTTCAACCCGTTACTATTGGACACCAAGATAATCTCTAATCTGACGTGCTGAATATATGTCCCGATCACTTCGAAAGGTGAAAATTTGTAAATTCATCCAGTGATATGCATCATCTTTCTAACTATTATTTAGTTGAACATACAACTGTTCATTTGCTTTTTTCAACCCACCCTAACACTATTTCAAACTCACCGATTATTAAATTACAAAATTCTTTTTATTCTTCAGAATTCATGCTACGCCGTCATAAAACGAAACAAAGCGCATTTTTGTATACATCACGTTATCATATTTTTTTCATCATAAAACTGTTTTTTCCCCGAAAGTTCTAAATATATACATAGTTTCCTGCATCCCAAGTATATCTTGTTAGTGTAAATGTACGTACATCTAAGATATGATATACATATTGTTAGGGATTCGATATCCCTAAAAATACAATTGTTCATTTTATCAAGTTGTATTGATTTTTGTAAACTTGATTTATAAACTTTCATCACATTTTAATGTGAGTCAATGTAAGTTATATTCACAGAGTATATTTGACAATATTTCATTGTATTAATAAAATGTTTATGATTGCAATTTTTGATGAATAGTCACTATAAATATACGAATATTTTGTACACGACTCACTTCCCTTTTCACTGGAATAAAGTTTCCTGTTTTCTCGTCTTCTGACTTCTGATTTTGCGACTAAGAGGGTTCAAGGCGTTCAAGTGCTAAGATTGCGTTGCGGCTAGTCAAAGTCATCAAGCACGAGATATAACAACTGGCGACGGGGTGAACTCATCAAAATGTCATTTACCTTCGAACAACTTGACGCCTTGCTGGAACGCCAAGAAAAACGCTATGAACAGTTCCAGATACGTATGCTAGAAACTTTAACCCAGCAAATGAATCTTACCCAGAAGGGGCTATCAGAAAACTCATGCACATCTCACGCCGATTCAATCATGAACTCCATAAATGATTTCCACTTCGATGGGTTAGCTGGTATTACCATTGATTCGTGGTTCAAGAAGTACGAAGACTTATTCACAGTCGACCTGGAAAGAATTGATGATGCCGCAAGAGTCAGAATGCTACTTCGAAAACTTGGCACGGCTGAACATGAACGCTACACTAACTACATCCTACCAAAGAACCCAAGAGATTTTAGTTTCGAAGCAACAATAAAGATTCTGTCGCAAATCTTTGGTGAACAATCATCCTTATTCAACATTCGCTACCAGTGCCTTAAACTATCAAAAGCAGGCGATGACGACTGGGTGAAACATGCAGGCTTAGTGAATCGTGAGTGTGAACGATTCAAACTATCATCAATGACAGAAGACCAGTTTAAATGTTTGGTATTTGTATGCAGCCTGCAATCACCTGAAGATGCTGACATCAGAACCAGAATTCTGAGTAAAATTGAACAGTGTCCAAGCATCACTCTCCAAGAAGTTACCAGTGAATGTCAGAGGTTGGTGAACTTGAAGCATGATACTTCTATGGTCGAGATTGGTAGTCGTCCTCCGTACGTTCACGCAATAACTGAGCGAAAAGATTCTAGTGTGCAAAAGCAATGTGGCTTACAACCTCCTTCCCCATGCTGGTTATGTGGAGAATGGCACTATAAGAAGTTTTGTCCATACAAAGACCATCGTTGCATTAAGTGTCATCGTAAAGGACACAAAGAGACTTACTGTACAGGGAAGTCACATCGTCGTCGTCCACCAAGACTTTATTCCAGAAAATACAAAGCCCGTGCAGTAACCAACAAAATAATGGTGGCTCACACTAGCACACAGCTTTCCAGCCGAAGAAAATATGTTACCTTAGAGGTCAATGGCCATCGTACTCGTCTACAGCTTGACACTGCCTCCGACATAACGCTTATTAGCCGATCAACTTGGAAGCAAATTGGCAAACCCCCAGTGTGCCCAACAATTCAGCTAGCCCACAGTGCATCAGGAGGTAAATTAAATATTGTTGGAGAGGTATGCTGTGAAGTTGCGAAGGGAAATGCAAAGTCAAATGCAACTGTATACCTCACAGAGAGTCCAGGATTAGATTTGTTGGGACTCGACCTCATAGAAACTCTGAAACTGGCCGACCACTCGATTAATCATGTCTGCAGCCGTGTCAGGACGTCTGAGATGTCGGTAAAAAGGATGAACACTGTTTTAGAAAGACACCACAGAGTGTTTGCAGAAGAACTGGGAGAATGTAATAAAGCAAAAGCACGGCTAGTCCTCAAGCATGGTGCCACACCAGTATTCCGACCCAAACGTCCAGTGCCGTATGCGGCTTTACCTATTGTTGAGCATGAGTTAGCACGCCTTCAAGAAAGTGGAGTCATCGAGCCGGTAAACTTTTCCGAATGGGCAGCTCCAATTGTGATCGTTAAGAAGCCCAATGGAAACATCCGACTATGTGCAGATTATTCTACAGGCCTTAATGAAGCATTAGAAGCCCATCAGTACCCGTTGCCGTTACCAGAAGACTTATTTGCAAAGTTGAATGGAGGAAGATACTTCGCAAAATTGGATTTATCAGATGCTTATCTACAAATTCCAGTAGCTGAAGAATGCAAACAATATCTAACTATAAATACGCACAAGGGATTGTTTCGGTATAACAGACTTCCATTTGGCGTAAAGACAGCTCCATCAATCTTCCAACAAATCATGGACGCTATGCTACAAGACATTCCTGGTACTGCTGCTTATTTGGATGATATACTCATAATGGGTGTAGATCAAGCCGATTTAGAAAAGAAACTGGATTTAGTGCTCACGCGAATTGGAGATTTTGGGTTCCGACTGCGTGCCGAAAAATGTGATTTCCATCTGCAGCAAGTACGTTACTTGGGATTTATAGTGGATAAGGATGGAAGAAGACCTGACCCGGATAACATTGAAGCTATTAAGACGATGCCACCGCCGACAGACGTTCCAACCCTACGATCCTTCTTAGGGATGGTCAGTCATTATGGTGTATTTCTTCCAGACCTGCACCGCCTGCGAGCTCCGCTGAACTGTCTACTGTCGAAAAATGCCAAATGGATCTGGTCAGAAAAATGCCAGGAAGCGTTTACGGAAATCAAACAACTTCTATCATCGAACTTACTTCTAACGCACTATAACCCAACCCTACCCATTATGGTTGCAGCAGATGCTTCGAACTACGGAATTGGTGCGGTGATTTCACATGTTTACCCAGATGGATCAGAAAAGGCGATTTCCCATGCTGCACGATCATTAACAGCGACGGAGAGGAACTATAGTCAAATAGAGAAGGAAGCCCTTTCTACTATCTTTGCGGTAAAAAAGTTTCACAAAATGCTATTTGGCCGACCGTTCACATTATTGACAGACCACAAACCACTACTTGCAGTTTTCGGATCCAAAAAGGGCATTCCAGTTTATACAGCAAATCGTCTGCAACGATGGGCCACTACTCTGCTTGGTTACGATTTTAAGATAAAATACCAACCGACGAAGTATTTTGGTCAAGCAGATGCCCTCTCAAGATTAATCGGCTCCCATACAAAACAAGAAGAGGATGTACTTGTGGCTAACATAGAAGCCGAAGCAGATGTCCACACAGTGTTGACAGACGCGGTTTCTGGACTACCGGTTACTTTCCAAGCCATCAAGGAGGCTAGCGAAAGAGACAGAACAATCAAGATCATACGTTATTATATACTCAATCAGTGGCCCACATCGCGACTCCAGGGCGAACTTTTACAGTACTTCCGTCGGCGAGACGCCCTAACAATTGTCGATTCATGTATCATGTTTGGCCACCGTATTGTTATCCCTGAAATCCTCCGTCAGCAGGTCCTAAACCAATTTCACAGCGGCCACCCAGGTATTAGCAAAATGAAGTCACTAGCTCGAAGTTACGCCTACTGGCCGTCAATGGATCGGGATATAGAAACGAAGTGCCGCAGCTGTTGGTCCTGCCTACAAGCTTCAAAGAGTCCAGCCAAAGCCGAACCTCAACCTTGGCCGAAACCAGACGCCCCTTGGAGTAGAATACATGCTGATTTCGCTGGTCCAATACAAGGCAGAAATTACTTAGTTGTTGTGGACGCTTTCACAAAGTGGCCGGAAGTATACCACATGCAAAGTTTGACGTCAGAGGCCACAATTCGCAAACTGTCCAGACTTTTTTCCTGTTTCGGCGTCCCAGAGGTCCTGGTGACCGATAATGGAACCCAGTTTATGTCGTCCGCATTCAAGCGTTTTTGCAGCGAAAACGGAATTACACACATGCAATCTCCACCGTACCATCCTCAATCCAATGGCCAAGCTGAAAGATTCGTTGATACATTGAAAAGAGCTCTGAAAAAAGAAGGAGGAGATAGTGTGCCGATACAAGTTGTTGACAAATTCCTAATGTCTTATCGTGTTACGCCAAACCCAGCCGTACCAGAGGGAAAGTCACCGGCAGAGTGCATGTTCGGAAGGAAGGTGCGGACTATTTTTAACAGTATGCTGCCTCAGCAAAGAACGAATAAATCCAACGGTGAAAGTCAACAGACGACTATCCGTAGTTTTCAGGTGGGTGAAAAAGTGCTTATCAGATCATTTCGAGGTGATAGAAACTGGGAGCCGTGTGTCGTTGAACGCAGGATCGGAAAAGTATTATACTTAGTTCGGGGAAATTTCTGTACGTGCACAAGACATGTCAATCAAATGCGAAAGAACGGGGGAACAGTGAAAACGCATGGACGACTTCCATTTCAAATGCTGGTGGACACATTTCCAAAGAGCCCCAGTAAGAAGGAACGCAGAAGATTCAACGCCAAAACAATCAAACCACCCCGAGTAATGGACCGCAAGCGGAACACGGTAACAAGGTTGCAAGTTGACCCAAGTAGAAAATCATACATACAAAAACCGTGAAGAGGGAAGGTGATGAATTGGCTCCCGGAAACCTCAACGAAGCCTCCAGAACGCTTGGAGGTGCCTAGTGTTTTTACCGGACTACCACAAAGCTGAACTGGTCTCGAGAAACCTATCAGCCGTTTTCTTTTTTTTTTAAAAAAAAAAGGGGGAGGTGTTAGGGATTCGATATCCCTAAAAATACAATTGTTCATTTTATCAAGTTGTATTGATTTTTGTAAACTTGATTTATAAACTTTCATCACATTTTAATGTGAGTCAATGTAAGTTATATTCACAGAGTATATTTGACAATATTTCATTGTATTAATAAAATGTTTATGATTGCAATTTTTGATGAATAGTCACTATAAATATACGAATATTTTGTACACGACTCACTTCCCTTTTCACTGGAATAAAGTTTCCTGTTTTCTCGTCTTCTGACTTCTGATTTTGCGACTAAGAGGGTTCAAGGCGTTCAAGTGCTAAGATTGCGTTGCGGCTAGTCAAAGTCATCAAGTACGAGATATAACACATATATATCGTTATGTTCTGGATTTACTGTATGTATATACAGTCAAAAATACTGATAAACCGCATCATTTAGGACTGTATGAATTGTTTACGTTGTTTAAATAGCACCTCTTTCATAAAACTATAGAATTTAACTTCCTTAATCATAGATAGTTATGTAATTAATTGAAAAAATAATAATAAAAACCTGTCTGTTTGCGACTATACGTATACACTGTGAACGTCAAACGATGCAGGAAATCCACCGTATAGTTAACAAAGTTTCGTAGAATACAGTTATTTCATATTTGAGTCAGTGACTTATAAATATTCAGGTAGATCAAAGTCTTACTAGGTAATAAAATGTTATCTATTGAAATAACAAATATATGTTATCTACTTCAAAATGATATTCTAAAGTTAATTTAAGAAGCTATTGCCACTAGAATGGTGAGATATCGTTGACTTATTTGTATTGTGGTGGTGTAATATTACGAGATTATCGAAGTTGTAAATGTGAATCACTACATCCTAACTTATTGAACTTAAAGTTCTGTGTCTGTTGGAGATTTATATGTTCTTCATTCAATATTCTACGTGTTTGTACGTATAAATTACTTAGAAACTTTATTCTAGCACCGGACATCTACGAAAAACGCAGGTCTGTATACTGGGTATGCTAATATACTAGAAAAGATCAAAGACAGACTGTAACATCTCTGTTTTACAAGAAATGAAAGGAAATACCCAGTGAATTGATTTCAGAAAAGTGGTGGCCAAGACAATCTCGTAAAGAAAGTTTTTGGAAGCCGATAATAAATCCATATATAACAGCATAAATCAGAAAACATATAACTCTACACAATAAAAGAATATTTTGATGGTCAAAGCATAATAATAAGGACTTTATTAGTATGCGTAACTCATAAATAGCGTAAAATATTAAAGGCCGATGTTAAGCACGCCAAAGAATACAATGACACAGCATAAATCAAATATCATTTACAATATAAAGTTAATCAACTATATGAGATACTAAATTTGGCAAAGTGACTATTGTTAACATTAGATAGCTGTTACATATGTTGGCACATATTCACACTGACGCATATGGAAACTGATAGAAGTGAATTCGACCAATAAAAAATTAAATTATTAGATATTATAAATTTATAGAAAATTAAGGAAATTCGAAAGTTACGAGATCTAGGTCAATCAGTAATTAGTAAACATGACATATAAAGTTAATACATTAGCTTGTATGAAATATGAGAAACAACTTCAGGTTCAGAGATCAGTTTAGGATATTTGACGATTATTGACAATAACCGGTTAACGTCTTCTTAACCAAATTAAGCATTTGGTAATTTCAAATAATTATACGTGGCGTAAGTGGTTCATAGAATTACGTGATATTTGTAGTATTCTAGTAAATTATAATCAAAAATTCTATCCATTGGAACATTACAAATATACTACTTAATTCTATAAAATAAGGCATTATTAATTAGTAGAGAAGTTTTAATAACTCATATTTTTAGGTATGTGATATTGTCTGGAAAGATAGTGAAACCTTAACAATTCAATCATCCACCTCACAGAATATAATTACTCCATTAAAGAAATAAACCAACCAAGAGGTAACTTATGCTTTGATCGGCATGTCTAGATAAGAATAACGAATGAAGCTAGGAAAACTGAAGACATAAAAGACTATAGAAGTGATCAGATAACAATCATTATTTTATTCTTAGCCAATCAAGTACTGTTTAATTCAACGAACTCGATCATTATGTAAGCTAGTCACGTTTTAATGATTAGAGTTTAGTTACTGATTTATATGGACTGCTTAACTTAAAGTTAGCTAATCTTTTATTTACAAGCTCAATTTAAAGTAACGTTCTCTCTAAATGAAAGCAATTGCCTCACATCATTCATGCAAACTAATGGTGAAAATCAATTAACTTTAAGTAGAACAACCTAGGATCTGCTTGGTTTTTATCTTCTTCTTTAAACTATGGAGAAAACATTTTATTTTTTTTAACAATGAACCTTAAATTGTATACGAATATTGTGCGAATTGACTGAATTAGAAATGTCAACCGTTAGAAACCAACTCAGCGGTCTAATAGTAAAGCGTTTTCCGCGCAGCTAGAGGGTCTTAGGTTTGATCCCTAGTGAGGTCGTGAATGCGCACTGCTAAAGAGTCCTATACTAGGACAAAACCGACATCTAATGCTTACAGGTGATCAATCGTAGTCTAATTCAGACCGATTCGTGATGCCGAATTGATGAACAAAGATGTTTGGTTTTTAAATTGAATTTACTGTTTGATAGGAGAATAATTTACTCCAGTAATAAAACACTTTAATCACTTTTGATGTATATTTTGCGATTTCTAATGCCACTATGTTTAGTACACATAATTCACTTTACGAATAAATTGATGAATTTACATATTAATTTAGTACGTACCAACCAACATTAAGCAAGTAACCTTTGACATAACATGTTCAATGAGATAATTACAGAAATATATAAATATAATTATTTACTAGCAACTCAAGGGAAAAAAACTATTGCATTTAACCAGTTTAATGTATGGAACATGTTATATTGAATGTTCAATACCTTTTATATCCAGGAGAGTTTATATGCTTAATCCTGCCAGTATAAAGAATGGCAAAATTAATTTTAGTAGAAGAGTAGTAACAAAATATCACGTCACTACCGGCAATCAGTTTACAAGTGATACATTTCAAAATTAATTTTTAAAGTGAACAATAACCTGCCAAAACATTATGTTACCATTTCTAATGCATCCCTAGAGCTGTCACTGTCCAAATAAAAAAGCCAGAACTATGTGTGTATAAAAATTGTTCACCTGCTTATTTTAACATGGATCCAGGTGATAAGTTTTTAAATTAAACTACCGAGTAAATTTTATTCGTATGCATTATATATCTTCCTGTTAATCTTACATTTCACTAATTAGTTTCTCTGTTACATCTAGAATATCTACTTGAATTGATTCATTCATGTTTTCATTTACTTCTTGAACTTAGCCCATTTTCATTATTTCCCAATTATTTCCCAAGTATATTTAATCATTTAACGCAGTTAAATTGGGTATATTCTGTCTAGTATCGATGACATTTATTTTCCAACTTCGATTAAAGTCATGATGACTATTAGGATTTTTGTGTACACTTCATTCGTAACTATGTTTTAACAAATATAATTAATTAACTTGTGGTTTGTTTTTTTTCTTTTTGTTAATCATGAGAAACAGTTAATGTTCAAAGTGAGGGGGGGGGATTTGATGATAAACATTTTTGAGTGCTTATTTCCGGGTTTAAAACTGTGATTTAAAATTCTACATTTCCTTTTTTTTATACGAATTCATTTTATTACATTGAAAGTTTAAGGATACAAGTGTATTCATCTGTTTGTGTGTTTTAAAGGAACATTGTGAAATATCATCTTTCTCAATGGTTGCTTATTAATCTCAATTATTTATTCTGTAAAATTAATTGGAATTATATTACAAGATTACATACAAAGAATACGTTTATCCAGATTAAAATAGTAAATGTAGTATAGAGATGGTTAGATTATGAGGTTAAGTAGCTCACACCGATCATACATTAAGTAAGAGATAAGGATTCTAAAAAGTAGTTTGAATAGATAAATTTAGTGTGAATATACTAAAACTG
>CM068305.1:14678789-14951473 GCA_034768735.1 Schistosoma mekongi
TGAAAAAATAATAATAAAAACCTGTCTGTTTGCGACTATACGTATACACTGTGAACGTCAAACGATGCAGGAAATCCACCGTATAGTTAACAAAGTTTCGTAGAATACAGTTATTTCATATTTGAGTCAGTGACTTATAAATATTCAGGTAGATCAAAGTCTTACTAGGTAATAAAATGTTATCTATTGAAATAACAAATATATGTTATCTACTTCAAAATGATATTCTAAAGTTAATTTAAGAAGCTATTGCCACTAGAATGGTGAGATATCGTTGACTTATTTGTATTGTGGTGGTGTAATATTACGAGATTATCGAAGTTGTAAATGTGAATCACTACATCCTAACTTATTGAACTTAAAGTTCTGTGTCTGTTGGAGATTTATATGTTCTTCATTCAATATTCTACGTGTTTGTACGTATAAATTACTTAGAAACTTTATTCTAGCACCGGACATCTACGAAAAACGCAGGTCTGTATACTGGGTATGCTAATATACTAGAAAAGATCAAAGACAGACTGTAACATCTCTGTTTTACAAGAAATGAAAGGAAATACCCAGTGAATTGATTTCAGAAAAGTGGTGGCCAAGACAATCTCGTAAAGAAAGTTTTTGGAAGCCGATAATAAATCCATATATAACAGCATAAATCAGAAAACATATAACTCTACACAATAAAAGAATATTTTGATGGTCAAAGCATAATAATAAGGACTTTATTAGTATGCGTAACTCATAAATAGCGTAAAATATTAAAGGCCGATGTTAAGCACGCCAAAGAATACAATGACACAGCATAAATCAAATATCATTTACAATATAAAGTTAATCAACTATATGAGATACTAAATTTGGCAAAGTGACTATTGTTAACATTAGATAGCTGTTACATATGTTGGCACATATTCACACTGACGCATATGGAAACTGATAGAAGTGAATTCGACCAATAAAAAATTAAATTATTAGATATTATAAATTTATAGAAAATTAAGGAAATTCGAAAGTTACGAGATCTAGGTCAATCAGTAATTAGTAAACATGACATATAAAGTTAATACATTAGCTTGTATGAAATATGAGAAACAACTTCAGGTTCAGAGATCAGTTTAGGATATTTGACGATTATTGACAATAACCGGTTAACGTCTTCTTAACCAAATTAAGCATTTGGTAATTTCAAATAATTATACGTGGCGTAAGTGGTTCATAGAATTACGTGATATTTGTAGTATTCTAGTAAATTATAATCAAAAATTCTATCCATTGGAACATTACAAATATACTACTTAATTCTATAAAATAAGGCATTATTAATTAGTAGAGAAGTTTTAATAACTCATATTTTTAGGTATGTGATATTGTCTGGAAAGATAGTGAAACCTTAACAATTCAATCATCCACCTCACAGAATATAATTACTCCATTAAAGAAATAAACCAACCAAGAGGTAACTTATGCTTTGATCGGCATGTCTAGATAAGAATAACGAATGAAGCTAGGAAAACTGAAGACATAAAAGACTATAGAAGTGATCAGATAACAATCATTATTTTATTCTTAGCCAATCAAGTACTGTTTAATTCAACGAACTCGATCATTATGTAAGCTAGTCACGTTTTAATGATTAGAGTTTAGTTACTGATTTATATGGACTGCTTAACTTAAAGTTAGCTAATCTTTTATTTACAAGCTCAATTTAAAGTAACGTTCTCTCTAAATGAAAGCAATTGCCTCACATCATTCATGCAAACTAATGGTGAAAATCAATTAACTTTAAGTAGAACAACCTAGGATCTGCTTGGTTTTTATCTTCTTCTTTAAACTATGGAGAAAACATTTTATTTTTTTTAACAATGAACCTTAAATTGTATACGAATATTGTGCGAATTGACTGAATTAGAAATGTCAACCGTTAGAAACCAACTCAGCGGTCTAATAGTAAAGCGTTTTCCGCGCAGCTAGAGGGTCTTAGGTTTGATCCCTAGTGAGGTCGTGAATGCGCACTGCTAAAGAGTCCTATACTAGGACAAAACCGACATCTAATGCTTACAGGTGATCAATCGTAGTCTAATTCAGACCGATTCGTGATGCCGAATTGATGAACAAAGATGTTTGGTTTTTAAATTGAATTTACTGTTTGATAGGAGAATAATTTACTCCAGTAATAAAACACTTTAATCACTTTTGATGTATATTTTGCGATTTCTAATGCCACTATGTTTAGTACACATAATTCACTTTACGAATAAATTGATGAATTTACATATTAATTTAGTACGTACCAACCAACATTAAGCAAGTAACCTTTGACATAACATGTTCAATGAGATAATTACAGAAATATATAAATATAATTATTTACTAGCAACTCAAGGGAAAAAAACTATTGCATTTAACCAGTTTAATGTATGGAACATGTTATATTGAATGTTCAATACCTTTTATATCCAGGAGAGTTTATATGCTTAATCCTGCCAGTATAAAGAATGGCAAAATTAATTTTAGTAGAAGAGTAGTAACAAAATATCACGTCACTACCGGCAATCAGTTTACAAGTGATACATTTCAAAATTAATTTTTAAAGTGAACAATAACCTGCCAAAACATTATGTTACCATTTCTAATGCATCCCTAGAGCTGTCACTGTCCAAATAAAAAAGCCAGAACTATGTGTGTATAAAAATTGTTCACCTGCTTATTTTAACATGGATCCAGGTGATAAGTTTTTAAATTAAACTACCGAGTAAATTTTATTCGTATGCATTATATATCTTCCTGTTAATCTTACATTTCACTAATTAGTTTCTCTGTTACATCTAGAATATCTACTTGAATTGATTCATTCATGTTTTCATTTACTTCTTGAACTTAGCCCATTTTCATTATTTCCCAATTATTTCCCAAGTATATTTAATCATTTAACGCAGTTAAATTGGGTATATTCTGTCTAGTATCGATGACATTTATTTTCCAACTTCGATTAAAGTCATGATGACTATTAGGATTTTTGTGTACACTTCATTCGTAACTATGTTTTACCAAATATAATCTTATATATATATATATATATATATCGTTGTACAGCTTTGAAGTTGAAATCACCTTTTCTGAACTAATTTATTGTTACTAACGTCATAATCGGCTTTTTACTGCTTATATACACGCTACAATGATCATTAAAACGTAGAAATATTTGTAAACTCAAAAAAATAAGTAGTATCTGTTATATTCTAATAAGGAGAAATTGAAGTATTCACAACTTTGTGTAAGTCACTTCTATAAAGAATACATAGCCAAGGTAAATTAATACAAGTTTTGTACATGATCATTTAGCATTGCGTTAATTCATATTTAATCAATGGAACATAGCATTTATATTATTTATTTCCTCAAAAACTTTACTCAAGTAAAAAGTAGAATCTGGATTATATCTGCATCACTCCGAGTACAC
This sequence comes from Schistosoma mekongi, assembly GCA_034768735.1. Taxonomy (NCBI): domain Eukaryota; kingdom Metazoa; phylum Platyhelminthes; class Trematoda; order Strigeidida; family Schistosomatidae; genus Schistosoma; species Schistosoma mekongi. The sequence continues at coordinate 14,682,247 of CM068305.1, forward strand.
AGCACATTAACACTGTAAGATCGGAGCAACAGCATTTTAACACAATACAATTCAATATGAAGACATAAATTAGAAAACAAAAGAACTTAAGATCAAGAAGGCAAACAGTTCAATTTCAGGCTCGTCAACTGAATGTACCTATCATATTTCATTATTATTTATCAGTCAGACTAGAACTCACTACCTTTCCCTTAAAACTTCAACTCTTTATTTACTACCTTTAGGAGTGTAAACAACTACTAACAAGTTTGTTTCGCATTGTTGATACTCAGAACTGATAATGCTCTGTCTTATGATTATGAGCTACTACAACAAGCACTTATCAACTGATATGCTAAATATGTTGCCCTTATCAACATAAAACAATAGGAGCTTTTATGTTTCTATTATTAACTCAGCGATACGTTATTTTAATACTGTTCACGGTGAAGATGTTAATCACTCAAATGTTTAGTACAGTTTTATAATTTATTAATCAATATTTAATAAAGTTGACTTAATAAGATCAATTTTTCACAACATGCCGCTAATTGAATTTCGGTGTCAATATTCAAAACAGTCACTAAGCATATGACTCCTGCATACATAGTTCTATTTTGTATGTAACATGAAAACTTATGAAAATCAATACGCTTACATATACACTAGCGTATATCCAATTAGCTCTAATGTTAATCGTCATTGACCAATAAACTAAAAGCCAACTGAAACCATTTCAAAGTCTTTTATTTTTAAGTGTATTGATTATACGATTCTTGTGCATGACACAAACATTTGATCAATATTTGAAATTTGGTCTAATGGGTTACTATCTTTGCTGTTATTTCAGTTTCTTTCGTTAGACTGTTTTTTTTCTAACGAGATATTACATTTTATAAGTAAAATAACAACTCGATACATGGTGATTAGTGATTTATTCAGAAATCAATTTTAGATAGTTTAGACGAAAGGAATTTTATAATGAAGGTTTAAACTTATAGATAGTATTTGTTAAATAGTGGTCTTAGTATACTATTTAAAATCATGAACCATTAATTAGTCTGACTTTCTATCTGTGCTCACCGCGATCCTATGAGTGATTGAATCCTTTAATGTCTAAGTTGAGTAGTGTTACTGAATGATCTTCAAAATGAACCACAAATTAAATGGAGTCAGAAATGCATGCCGTTAAGCTCTAACTAAATGATTCTAACGGGTAGAAATTTGTTGAGACACTAGAAGCATATGGGTCGCATCTTCAGTGAAGTCTTCATAGAGTACTGATGTGAGGTTGCGTAAGATAACTGAACGGATATCTAGTGATTCCTGGATTCCACTGGTATTCCAAATAACTTGAAGTAAAAATAATGCTGTATAACTTATTAAGTAAAAACCTGAATTAAAATTTATTCGAATAAACATTTACGGTTGGTGGCATTGTTGAAATTCAGGCAGAAGATTCTAGGTTTTTTAAAGTATTTAGTATAACATCAAGTAATTTAAATATTGCTATGTTATTGATTAGCTTTGTTTTTTTTACTTAAAAGGTCAAACTAATTAGACATTATCAATAATTAATTAAAACAAATTCACTTAAGATGGTCAGTTGAGATTAGTAGCAGAAGTAATGTTTGAGTTTTAAATGATACTGTAACATTTGTGTATAATTCTCTAGAAGTAGTAGTAGCATTAGTAAAAGAAAATAATGAACAATTACTAAAATAAAAGACTGTTATTTGAATTACCGAAAACAGTACTTACTTTGTAATTGTGACTTAGTGGTTTTGCAGAGTCTGAAAGCAGAGAATAAAATTAGTTAGTAAATTTATTGAACATAATTATTACTAAATAAACGCTAATGATAGTGACTTACTAATTAAAATGATCTATTTCTTCTAATATAACTAGAACAGAAACTGTTTCCTGTGTGCCTGCGTGTGTGTGTAATTGACTGCACATCGTGTATGTTGATGTTTTATTTAGATGAACTCAAAACAGTGAAGTAAAGTTGGTTAAGCCTTATGAGACCATAAAGTGGTATTGTTCTTTTTTGTTTCATCCAGTGTTAGCAAATTTTATTTATTTATTCTGTATTTAAACTTTACTTTGTTCATTAAACAAACAGTTGGCTTTTAACTGAATTCACTTGTTGAGTTTCATCATTTGTATTCGACACTACAGAGTTTATGTAGGATACCTCGATGGTATACAGCTAAACATAATCAAAGATTGAAAACTGGGGTTTTCTGGCCTCATGGTATACACTTTATGTTTCAATCATTTTGTCAGCAACCAGTAAATGATATTCTCAATTTCAGTCATATCAATGGTAGTCCATCCTACTGAATTTCATACTAGGAAAAAATAATTGTCTTATTTTTTTTTTGATTTCACTGATCGTCTAGATAAAATCGGTTTACATATTATCTCTATTAGTTAGCATCATTAATCAAATGGGTATATTAAAAAAAACAGGATGTTATTCATTTCTCTGAAATTAAAGTAGTGAACACTTAATTAAAAATGCTCAAATAAGCAAACAATATTGCTTTCAGTTAGGTCATCATCAAGCTTTACTCTAATATACGGCAATATTTATAGTGGTTTAATAATCTTCGTATCCGCATATAAATATTGTTGTTTACTAAAGTAAAGCATGATGATGATCTCATTGAAAGTAATATTATTTGCTTGTATGTATTGTTTCTTATCCACATAATCGAAAACATGTAATTGATGTGACTTGACGAAACATTAAATGAAATATTCCCATAATTTTTCTATTACTTCAATAGGTATCACTACTCAATCAATCTATAATGAGGATATTTGTAGTAAACTGTAATAGCACTAATTACCATTGATTTACTACATGTGAGAAAAATATTTAAAAGACCAGTTTTTTTAGTAAACACATTCTAAGAAACCAATGTACTACATAGAATCCTAAAGCGGAGATATAATGTGTCCATATTTATCATTTTGATTCATTAAAATATATATTCATAGGAGTTTCTGATATCTGACTTAAAATACTGGTAACTAATAAAACTGATGTAAAATACAAGTTAGATAAACGATTTGTCATCTATCCTAGATCTATTATTTGACTACAAAATAAAAAAATATTAAATGAAAGATGGGTATTTCTGTTATTGATAGTGTTCTCCAAAAAATGAATATAACTTGTAAATTATGCAGGTACTAGGAAGGTAAGCTAGCATACAAACACATGCTAAGCATGTATTTTAACCTATTCCAGGATATAACTCAAATCTTAACTGAGACTTAGAAATTAAGAAATGAATTTGGTCTTTAAGTATTTATGCATATTTAATCTTAGATTGTATAAAGTATTGTGTAGGACTTTTAGTGAATATAGTATAACTACTGAATATCATAAAGGAAGACTCTGAGATAAAATAATACTTATAAAAGCAGACAACTTAATATATTGGTTTGCATTTTATTCTTTGTGATCCACTATAACTAAGTGAGGAATTATTTGATAATTGATATTAAAACTTGTAAAACCAATAGCACATTTTACTAAATAGGATTAAACGTTATATACAACAGATAATCCGAATTGTCTAATGTTGAAAGCTGTTGATCTTTGGATCTACACTCTAGGATCTAAACGGTTTAATCGTAAAGCATTCATTCTTTTATAAGATAACATCATTAGCACCCATAACCAATTTACAATCATAGTTAACCTTTGAGGTCAAGAAAGATAACTCCGATCGGTTATGAATTGTGTTTCAATGTACATGCCCTCTTCTGAATACTGAATATCAAACAATAACTACTTTTATAATTGTACCACACAAGTTAAACTTTTCACTTAAATTTTGATAAATCGATAGCAAAAATAAGTCAAATCAACTAAAAACTGATATCATTTGACCACCTGGTGCTTGGACAAGCGAAGTACTAACCTCTGCATTTGAATGTTACTCTGATAATTATTTTTAGCATAAACTTTATTGTTTAATGAAATCTTCATAACTTTTAAGTTATACTGTAGGATTTTGTAGTGCTAATAAACGTTATTTTCGAATAGATCATTGTATCTACTCAGTTAAAATGACTTTACAATATCAATTGTATCACATGTAAAGATTGTGGCACAAACCAAAATTTGACAATATGTTATTCAAAGTTAACAGCCGTGTCATTATGTGAGTCAGTGGCAGTGTAAATATATGCACCTATATATATATATATATATATATATATATATATATATTTAGCCGTGTATAGCTTATTTAACTTTGACAGTTGATACCTCTTAAGTTGTAGGATGGATCTGGTCAGTCATTACATACTGTTCACAGGGATTGAATATTGGAGAACTCAACAATTTTGATTGTGTTGTGATAAACCATTCCTGATGCAAAAAATCTGTAGGAGCATTTCCGAAGTGCATATCTAACTATCTGCAATAACACTTTAGATTTCTCAGTAATATATATATATATATATATATATATATATATATATATATATATTAAATAAATGACTATAAGTGGATTATGAGAAGAATTAGACGTAGAATTTAACTGCGTTTACAATGTTCAGCATGTGCACAGTAACAAACACACTTTTTCTCGTCTCCATTTATTTGGTAAGCGATTAGTGAATATTACGGTATAGTTTGTATTAAATATTTCCTTTAAATAGTCTGAGGTTGTCTTCAATTGTATGATATAAATTTGACCAGTGAAGTAGAGTTTACTTCCCAGGTGAAAAACCAGTTAGTGCATGAAATGTACGGTGAAAATGACTACTGTCTCCCTTTATATACAGTACTTACTGAATAAACGAAAACACATTAATAATGTCAAAGATGACCTTATTAGTAAAATACATTACATACATATTGATAAAAGATTAAAATTAATAACTGAAATTCCTGTCGATTGTTATAAAACCGTCAATCATTTTAGAGAAAGATGATAACCGTTTAGTTACCTTTATGTGTGAGAATATTCAAAGTTATAACAGTATCTATTCTAAACTATTTACTACTTGTATGATGATTTGATAGTTTTATTTTATAAATGAAATATGATGACATTTAGACAGACAGTCGCAACGTAGAACTTGGTACATGAGTACGTCAGTTCAAGTTGCCATGCCTCAATTAGCAGATAGAGATTAAATTGTCGAATCAAATCCCAGAGTGGGGAAGGTAGTAACAGAGTTAGTATTCATGGAAGGGAATAGAGACCGAGAAGATTTAAGAAAATATGATCCAGTAAAGAGAAAATTATGATAAGTTCAGAAATTTAGGATTTGGAGGAAGACAAGGAATGGATGCACCTGCGCCATTGCCAACGATTTTGAGCCATATCACCCAAAGTCTCTAACCATTTATTACGAGCGTCACGCGGACCCCAACCAGGTAGTCTGCACCTATTAACATGGCTCAGCCCAATTGTCAATGACTTCATGGACTGGAGCCATGTTTTGGTTTGGCCGCCCCTAGCTTTCTTCCAGCCTACTCCTACACCAGACAGCATTGCTCGTCGAGGTAGGCGGTGGTCAGGCATACGTAACACATGTCCTAACCACCTTAGCTGATGAAGATTTACTACTTCATCAATAGGCTTACCGTATCTACCTAGTACTCTATTCCTAACCCACGTATTGCTTACTCGGTGGTCCCAGAAAACACGAGCAATGCTTCGAAGAGGGGGGGGGGGGGGGGGGGGGGGGGGGGGGGGGGGGGGGGGGGGGGGGGGGGGGGGGGGGGGGGGGGGGGGGGGGGGGGGGGGGGGGGGGGGGGGGGGGGGGGGGGGGGGGGGGGGGGGGGGGGGGGGGGGGGGGGGGGGGGGGGGGGGGGGGGGGGGGGGGGGGGGGGGGGGGGGGGGGGGGGGGGGGGGGGGGGGGGGGGGGGGGGGGGGGGGGGGGGGGGGGGGGGGGGGGGGGGGGGGGGGGGGGGGGGGGGGGGGGGGGGGGGGGGGGGGGGGGGGGGGGGGGGGGGGGGGGGGGGGGGGGGGGGGGGGGGGGGGGGGGGGGGGGGGGGGGGGGGGGGGGGGGGGGGGGGGGGGGGGGGGGGGGGGGGGGGGGGGGGGGGGGGGGGGGGGGGGGGGGGGGGGGGGGGGGGGGGGGGGGGGGGGGGGGGGGGGGGGGGGGGGGGGGGGGGGGGGGGGGGGGGGGGGGGGGGGGGGGGGGGGGGGGGGGGGGGGGGGAATGATCGAATACCAGGAGCCTACGAATATCCTCTATCCTTAATGGCCATGTTTCGCATCCATAAAGTAAGACAGACCGAACTACTGCGCAGTAAACGCGTCCTTTGGTCAGTAGTCGGATGTCTCGCCTACGCCACAGATGACGCAAATTCCCAAAAGCTAATCGGGCCTTATGTATGCGCGCAGAGATTTCAGCAGACACCAGACCGTCAGGGCTGATGAGGCTGCCAAGATAAGTGAAGCGGTCAACACGTTCAACTGCCTCACTCCCTATCACTAACTTCGGTGTCGAATCAATCCAATCCTGAAGTAACATTTTGCATTTGGGTGGGGAGAATCGCATCCCAAACATCCTTACATTCTTGTTTAAGGTAGTCAAAAGATTCTGCATTTTATCAGCATCTTCGCCTAAGAGGACTATATCATCTGCATATTCTAAGTCAGCTAGTTTATCTCCTGGAATTAATTAATTTAAACAATAAAATGTCAATTGTTTGTTGTTAAATAAATGTCTATAGAAAATTCTATTTATTATTAGAAGACAAACTGATTTACTAAAGGAAAATAAAGTGTAAATCAACAAATAAGTAGTATTTTTTCAATACACCCTGAAGAAAATACAATTAGTTAAGCATTCGAATAAACTTGACTAATTTATTAAATTATTTTCATGTAGAATAACATGAAAATCTTTAGTTTTTCTTGATTATCGGTTCTCCTTCTGAAAAACGAAAATTTCATGACGATACATTGATGTAATAACTTTTTTTCCACTAAAATACCTTTTTTTCTTTATTTTAATCTTTCAAGTTATTGGCAGGATAGTCACAGTTTAGACAGACTGTAGATTTGTCGATCACTAAGTCACTGCTTTGATAGTTGCTGATAATTTCAATTCTAAGAAAACTGTTAAGGCACAAGATCTTAGCAAAACAATATGCCACTGAGAAATTCGCGAAACAGTAAAACGAAAATATAACTTAAGTTCATGAGACTTTTAATTGAAGTTTAGTGTAGTGGATAGATTTGTTTGCCATTAAAACACAACCGAAACATATTGGATACGGTATTTTGGGCCTTGTAAATCCAAGCAAGTCGTTGGGCAACAGATGGAGTAAACGTAGCAACTGTAAGGCCTACGGAGGTAAGTGTTCGCGTTTAATATACAAATACATGACGACATACTTGTACTTAGACAGAGAAAAAAGTAGATTGCAAAATGCCAACCCTAAATAGCCACTCCTGACCTTGCTTAGAGAATTTCCATTCCAGACGGTACATAGTTCAAAGTACAGAATTGCACACCAAATGCTACTTACATAAAACAACCACAAGCACCTCTATCTTAAGCTCTAAGATTGTGTCCAAAAGTTAAGGCTACTAACCCAATTTTATTTTCAGGTCACACGAGTCAATGCATCCATCTAAAGTGTAGAAAACCTAGTAAACGAAACCTACCTCGTCTCTCTAACGGCTTTTTATGCCATCTGAAAATGTCATTAGAAATTTTAAGAAAGCATATGAGCCAAATGAATTGTTTAAAATAAGAAGTATTTTTTTAAAAGTGATAATGTCCCTCCTTTAACTTTTCAAAATAAGTTGTTGTTACAGCGAATAAGCTTATCAGGTTATTTGGTTAAACAAAGCTTAGCCATGGAAGTTTGTTCTCGACGATGTTATTTACTGATACTGTACAAATGTATCTACGGCTTTTACCAGATAAATATTACTACCAGTGTATTGAATTATTCAAATAATTACTTTAATAACATGTTTTGCTTGAATTTATGCGAAATGAATTATTATCACAGAAATATCAAATAAAATTATTATGCAATAGTTAATTTTTGTCTTTAATGTAAACTTACCTAAATGGACAACCATTTGGTAGGAAATCGCTACATGTAATGCCCGAATTAATCTGCCATTTTGATTCATGACTATTTAATTCATTCACTGTACCATTTGATAAAATATCATCTAATGATTCACCACAATATCCTTCTAATAAATGTACTACATTATCAGCTTCTTCAGGAGTTGTAAATGTAAAACTTATAAAATCCAATTGACTATTATTGTTATTATTAATTGTTGTTATTGATTGTTCCATGCCAATTTTTACTTGATAACATTCTTTGTCTTGTATTTGCACTTTTGTTACAATCACTTGTCGAATACTCGCAAAATAAGCTAAATGTCTTGGCTTGTTTGTAAATAACAGATAAATAGATGTTTAAACAAAAACCACATTATTAGTTGTTGGATGTGAATCACTTTAACACTTAAGATAGTCCAGTTACATCATTCTTCTTATAATTAATGATAGAATTACTACAACTTTATTTTGAGATGTTGAGTGATAATTTTCAAAATTAATCGAAATGGCATAGATGCCTTTGTTATCTATCCTTTTTTAAATCTCAAGTCTCAAAATTACCTTATATCTTTTAGTTTATGATCTAATTTGTTGTTTCTTAATCATATTCATTATGCTTAATGATTTATACTGTGATTATGCAACTTTCATAGTTACTTAGAGAATTTCTTCTTCTTGTTGTAATGCGATGTTTAAAATTGGACGAATATACATATAAGATAGGTATTACATTGATTATGATTGATTGACTAACAACATTTGCGACGGTTAAAATAACAGTCTATGTGATAACAACAATACTACTTTAATATCTACATTCAACAGCATATATATCTAGATAACGTTCAAAATCTTTAGATTGATAAGTTTAATAATCCCAAAAATGTAAACAAACTTTAAAGTTACCGAAAATTGAATATGGAACTAGATTTTAAAAATCCCTGATTTTTAATACCGCATAAAAAGAAACAAATAGTATATTTTTATGTACGTTTAGTTGTTTTGATCATTTAATTCAGATAGATATAAGTTATATCTATAAACTGTTACTGAATAAAAAAGGACGATTATCTATCGAAATAAAATCCATATTTCCCACACTCTGTTTCTTACATCTTCACGTCAATTAAACTTATTTGTAATCTGATGTCACCTACAAACTGTAGAGTCTAAAACTTCCAATTATTTTTCCTTATATTCAGTGTGTAAATGATACGCAGTAGAATCTAATTTTAACTAGAGATTTTACTTTAAGTTTTGACTTTTATCATATTTGTGTTTTGATTCTGGAGTGTTTGGTTTTGCTATCCAGTACTTGACCACATCACTCAGTTGTTGAGAACTACAGTCTATCTGTATATAATTTATGCAATTCAAATAACTAACTGTTAGGCTTGCATTACTTTGGATTAAAATAATATCTACTTTTTATCATTAAATTATAACTAACCTGTCGTCCATTTTCAACAACTATAGATATTTGCAAACGCGGTCCAATAATTAAATCCACTGGTATACCCCAACCAGCCTAGAAGTGTAAAAACTAATTTTAATTATTAAACAAATCAACGTATTTTGTTCTTAAAAATAATATAATAATTACTACTGTAATTAGAAAGCTAGTACATTTCGTTACATTTGTAGCCTGTTGTAAACTTTCTAACACTAGGAAATCTGTCGTCACTCTTCGAAACATCAAGTTGTTATCTATCAAACTAGCCATTTGTAAAATATTGAATCATATTTATAAATACTAAGTATTCAAATTGCTAATATTTGAAATATATTTTAAAAATGTTTATTTTTTAATCATTATCTCCTATTTATTTTTAATCATTACAGATCTCGACCCGTTCAGCTGCTGTAACTAATTCTTTCCATCCATCAGATATAAGATGCAAGGATTATCATGTATATTGGTTTGGCGTGTTTTTTTTTCAAACATGATAAGGAAAATATGCCAACTACTGTAATGTTTTCATATTAATGTTCTAGAATTTAACATCGCAAAATCTTCTACCGTCAAAATTCATCATTATTTAACAACAAAGTAGTGTAAAACAGGGTAGTTGATTTTGATATTTGCTTAAAAATTAAAACAGGCCACCAGTCTATTAAATTGTATTGGTTAATCACTGAATTTTCAAATGCAGTCTACCTTTATCTATACGTTCATCAGTTAAATAGGGAGTTGCTTAATGAAAATGTTTAAATGGTGACCTTATAAGTTACTAAATCACTTAATTAATTACTCGTTTGTTTATGAGTTTCACTCGAAATATCATCTTTAAATAATTGTAAATAATAGAAACGTATCTATCACAATTCACATTTTTCCTCTTTCCATGTAAGATTCCTTGTTGCCTGTTTTCATATCTTCAGCATAGCCGTTTCATCCGGGTATGAAACTCCACAATAGTGTTCACCTTTGAATCTGCCGAATAACAGAACCCAGGACCTTTAGGTCCCGCGGTAGATACTTAACCATCAGCTCCACTGGACTAGAGATCAATGGTGAAATTTTTTACTATGATAAATTTGTGATGTGGCTTGACGATTATCGATTGTCACTGGTAATAGCTTTCTCACTTCCTACGAGTTTGAACCCTAGTAGTGATCTGAAAGTCCTAGGTTCATTTATCTGACAGAATCCAGAATGTGCTCTGCTGAGGAGACCCACACAAGGACAAAACAACTACCCAGTACTACCTTGTTTTCACTGATACCTAACCAACATTAATCTGAGAGGAACACGAATTACTAAACTAAATACTTATTCCCATAAAGCCATCTCAATTCAATTTATCTATTTATTTAATCATCTGGTTACTTAGTATGAATGTTGAGAATTAAAAGTTATTTGTCAATTTTGTGTAACTAGATAAAGTACTGAACACACTTGACAAGTTGTTTCCTTAGTATTACATTTTAGTCTAAACAAACAAGTGAGTGTTACTTATGTTCACTTATATCTATTGTTAACGACTAACTTCGTCAGTTTTATACATAAATCAGCAATAATTAAACGCATCAAGATAAATTTTAGAAAAATTATGTGCTTAGCCATGATTATGTAATATAGAATTGTATTCTTTTTGTCTAGAGTTATACTTCACTTCAGTATTTTTATTTCTTCAGTGACATATTAGTTAACGTCAAAGTAGTAAAAACTTAATGGGTTTGCTCTAAAGTAATTGTCATGTAACTAAATATTAATATATATGAATGAATTTATACTATGATCGGTTTATTAAGTTATCAAGTAGTGTTCAGTATCTAGTTACCATTTATTAACTACATGTATTCATGAGGGAAGCGATTTTTCTTATAAGATTTGAATCCAATTCATATAGTGTCAGAGTATACAACACCATTACAGTGACAATAGACACCTCTTAATGAAATGTACCAGTTAGAATGAAACATAGGTCCATGGTGTTTTCTTAAATGCCCGTAGTTGTCTAACATCTAAACATAGTGCTAATAAGTTAAAGCCACTTCGATTAATGGCTATATTGCAATTTGAGCGATATAGTTCGGTTGACGCTAAAAAATTTGACAAACGTCATAAAGGTTACTACTCAGTAGTCAATTAGTGAATATTGAATTACAACACTGTTCTTAAGTAAAGTGATACTATCTCTCAACTTGTTTTTCATCCAAAAATTAAGAAAATAACTAATAATTAAAACAACATACATTTTTAAAAGTATTTTAAATAATCTGAATAACAAATTATACTTTATAATTCTACTTTTACCATTTTTTAACTTTAATAAATGCATCAATATGCAAATGATATTTCAGCTTTTTTCAATCACTAATATACGATGTCTTAGGACTATTAAGATTTATTTCTGTTGCTGCTGAGTTGATTATTTAACAAAATGTAGCTCGTGTTTTCTCACTCAACTTGCTTTCAAAACCCTTCAAATTAAACATGTTTATTCATTGTTTGAACTTGTTTATAAAGTTTACAACTCGACATCGTTGTAATTATTTTCCGAAGAAATGCATGTTTTATTGTTATATTTATTCATTCTTTAAAGATGTTTCGAGATTTTCTCATCATATGAGCGTAAATGATAGTAATATTTACCTCAGTTCATATTTCAACACTTAGAGTTTAATAAGCAATTGTTGTACATTTACATTAAACATCTCTTTTCACTCTTGTAAAAGATATATGAAGCCTCAATCAATAATGTATTGACTAACGAGGTAGATGAAAGCATGTACAGTAACTAGAAGAAAAATGAGGGATATAAATTCATGCCTATCAGTCTTTAAAGTGTTATGCAGACTAAACTTAGTTATTCAAGGGATAAACAAGATTTTACATAAAATAGTGTGCGGAGTAAGAAATAACAGTAGTAGTTACCTAGATCTACAAATGCCATAAGCTTTGCTACATTTAAGTAACAATCTCATAAATGTAGCAATACCGCTATCTTTTCAAGAAATTACTAACGGTTTGGTTAACATATTTATTGAGCTCACCTTTGAAATATATTTTCAGTTTTGTTCTCAAATCACAACAATTACACTTCTTAGGATGAAACCAGCAATTTATTTTGTACATGTAAAACATGAACGTCACAATTTAGTGTGTATAAAAGCTGATCACCGCAATACATCACAAATCGGTGTAAGTTGGAATTTTACCAATGGAGACCTGTCAAGTAGAACACTTAGTTAGGCGTTAGTCGTGAGACTTGGAGTCTCTGAGTTTGATTCTCTAAGAAAATCAACAGCGAGCAGCAATGAAGAATTTAGTACTAAGACAAGACTGTTGTCCACTTGGATGGGTTTCAGTGGTATCTAAGCGACATCGATCTGTGGCGAAATGCAAAAACCACACTTGTATAAACACGTTTAACATCACACTATAGTAACTGATTTAGCTAACATAATTATGTTCCCTTTAACCAAATACGTGGTTTTAGCCAGGTAAACTGCTTTATTAAAAAAAAAACAAATTTAATGCTCTATTGAAAACATAGAGTAGAATCTTAAATTCTCGAAGATAGTCTTTGAATTACAGCTATTAAACATAAGCAACTTATTTATTATGTAAAAAGGTAATAAGTTATGTCAAATATATAAGTTTTCAAACCACATTTTACAACTTAATTTAGTTAATGCTATGTTTTATTTACCATGATGTTATTTTAGAAACAACTTCTTACACAATACTCCATTGTTCGACCCTCACCAACGAGATTAAACAATCATCAGAGGAGTCGGGAAAAATCGAGACCCCTAAAGTAATTTAGTCATTGCAAATTAAAAAAACCATCGAATATTACTAACAAAGGTGTACACATTTTTCAAAGTAACCATATTGCTCACCTTCCACTTGGTTTATGTTCCTTTCATTTTAAATATAGTCATTAGCCTTATGTTTGATTACGGTACTATTTATTGAATTTACGTACAAATTAGATCTGCTGATCGAATACTAGAGATCACCAGAACTCACCACAATCGGGTTTATTCCGTCACAAAAAAACCTCTTGTGACTGAAAACGAAGCGACAAAATTGTTCAATTGTCTATATCGCTTTATCGACCAGCAGGAACGACACCGACCGAACGACAGAGCTCATCACGGAAAAAAACATCATCTCAACCTCGACGAAGGAAAAACTGACAATGGTGTTTGTACCATAACACCTATGGCAAAGACTTTAAGAAGTGTAAGTAATATTGAAGACGCAATGACTCTAATAACTTGCGAGTATTCATTATCGAATTTGTGAGGAAAGATCATTTGTGAAGACTTTAACATGCCCGAAATCTCTCGTCTTCCTACTAAAGCACCAAAACACTGTGACTTGCTAATGGAAAGTTTGGAGCTTGGTAGCTGGTCACAGTACGTCGGCAGCCCTAACAGATTCAAAAACATTTCGAATTTAGTTACAAATGAGCTGTATGTACAGGTAAGCAATCTCCATGTAATGACAACAACATTGTCAAGAGCAGCTTTGACTTAAAGACTACAATGTATAAGTGTCCGGCTACAATACCCAGTAGATTCTTTCACAATACAGTTTGTATCAGCCTAGAGACTTAATTTGAGCATCTTGATTTTGATAACTATTTCACGGAAGACGATGTCGATTATCTGACTGGTACACTCTACTACAATACTTATAATAAGCTCGACATAGCTGCATCTCTAAGGCAAACTGAACCCAGAGGATAAAAATATATGCTAATCACCACTACTGTAAGAAGAAAGAGCGTATGTTAAGATGTATCTAAATTTTATAAGCTTAAAGATTTTTCCTCTATTATCACTATGAAAGAAATATGTATTAAGGCCGAGACAAAATGTATGAGTAAAAATTGCACCAGAAAAATAGGCTACGGAACAAAATAACACCACAAGACTTCTCAAAACATTCCGGAACAAGATCAGTGGCCCTAAGGTCAGAGGTGGAAATCATTGCAAATTAAGAAAAAACATCAAACGATACTAACAAAGGTGTATACATTTTTCAAAGTAACCATATTGCTCACCTTCCACGTGGTTTATGCTCCTTTCATTTTAAATATAGTCATTAGCCTTATGTTTGAATACGGTACTATTTATTGAATTTACATACAATTTATTATTTACGAGATCACAAATGTGTGTGTAATTTGCAAAGAAATCACAACATTTGTTTATTAGTAAAAAACTGCAGAAAGTCCTCTCGTAGATTAGTAAAACTTACAGTGGCTCAGTGACTGTTTTTGAGTAAATCTATATTTATCATAGATTGCATGCTTCAAACTTCTAGATTGCTGTCCAACTTTAACCTTTATTCGATTTATTAACTACAATAAACTACGCTATTATTATCCCCTTTTTTCTTTGAATGTTACGAACAACCAAAATATGTCAGCAATTTTAAAGTCAACATCGTATCAGTTTTACTTATTAGCATGGTCTAAAATACATGCTTATTTTGTGCTTACTACGATTCATACTCTGACCAACTACCGAATAGTTAGTTGGATAACAACCACTGTAACACAAAAGCTTCCGATACTTTAGAGTAAACAAGCAGAAATTCATCAAAACTAGGTCGACCTTTGTTCTATAAACCAGCTAAAAAAATACAATTATCCAAAGGGCAGTATTTATAAATAAGAATGTATTACGCTTAATGGGTTAAATTTACCTTCTCTCTGTCTTGTTTGTTCTATTTTACTACATAATTGTATCCTAAACCACATGATTTCTGACACATTAGGACCATAATCTAAGGCTTACAAAGCATTTTACTAAACACTGTACAACTTTGAAGGTTGAATTTTACCCTGATTTGGATTTTTTATGAGCAACTAAATTGTTGTGGCTCCTAAAAAATCCATTTTTGATGTTTTATTTTGTTACGTCAGATGATGATGTAGCAGCATATAGTAAAAAGATTCAAAGTCTAGGTGAATTTGTTTGTGTACTCTCACATCAACATAATTTAACTGAAAGCTACGGCAGCTTTTTTAATAACATTATCTAAACTCTAGGAACAAATGTTATTTGCAGTAGTGTGTTAATGCAAAACAATTTAAACAGTTGGTAAAAATAAACTTATAGAAAATCATTTGCAATAAAGGTTCAAAGAATATAACACAAACATTCACACAACTGGATACTTTTTGTTTTGCGGATTAAAATACAAAATAAAAAATATTTTAATAACAGAAATGGGAACTTACTCCAAGTCGACATTTAAACATATTACGGTCAAACTGTAAGAGGACAAGATAACGATTCAATAAATCCAACGCACAGTCCTCTTCGGAGTAGTGAATTATTTTTGCCAAATAATTTTGAACAGCTTTTCTAAATGATTTGCCCTTTATTTCCGAAATAAGATATGGAACAGAATTCTCTCTGTTAGAAACTGCACGTCGACAGGCAGAAAATTTGGTTTAACTAGTCAATGTGATGTTTTAGAGTTCATGTTAATTAGTTTAGGTAAGATATAAAATGCACTAAAACGACTTTAATATATTTTAGTAGTATGTTTAAAACTCTAAATCAAGCTTCACAGGTCCGAATTATTCGAACACAAGCTACTAATAACTAGTCAAACACTTAGAAGTTTAGATTCTTTTAAAGTCCCATTTAATTATGCTGTTATTTTGATAAATTAGTTTACTGGAAGCCTAATGATTATATAGTATACTCATCTGTGTCCACACAACTAATATTAAATGTAAGTAGACAGAGGTGAGTATTATATATTTTGTTCCTTTAAAAAGAATTAATTAAAGCTGAAACAACAACATTTACGAAATCCATCAAATCCAACATGTTTTTCTGCCCATTCTCCTCAGCAACACAGAAATTTTTGATTTTAGAGAATTTGAAAAATTAATACAGAAGTGCATCAAAAGTCAAAATATTAATCACTTATCATTAAATTATTTGAAAGGTAAATGTAAAACATTTATAAATAATATGATTGAAAACTTGGAATTTAATTACTTACAACGATAAAGATTCATTATAAGTATAATGAAATAGTATTAAATAATGATGTAGAAATGACATTTTTACTGAATAATAAGACCAATTCTATTTCTTAACTGTGATACGAATATTATGTAATTATATCAAAAACAGAAGGAAAGATGGACAAACATGAGTGTAAATAAATTATGCCGTGAGAAAGACAAAATTATAAATCTACTTCCGCTGCGATGGCAATCAAAAGCTAATTGCTAACTCCCTTTAGATACAACTGTCAGGTTTTAGTCTCTTTTCGGAAATCTCAGTAACACCGGGTTCTGATAATTATCAATTTTTACAAACTAATCAACCTATTTACTTTACGCAGCCACACAGAATGCGACAGATTTGGTGGCAACTGACTTTTATGTCATAAATGTAACGAGTTATTAGTTAACTGATTTTTGGTCATTTCAGTACTTTAAACTACTTAAAACTCTTATATAATGAATGAGTATATAGCGTTATATCTTGTATGGAGTATATTATTAAAATATTGTCATGCTTACTCTGCTTAGAAACAAATTATTAAAATGAATCAAAAACCCACCTTAAAGTTTTGAAGAACACATGGAGGAAAGAAGGTGGAAATATCTCTCACTTTTTCAACTGTTTCAATTATTTCCTTTATAGATAATTTCGGCGACGAGATAAAACTTCTAAAGACAATAACAATCAGGTTAAGAAAATTACCTTATGTTCAAGCACCCTATCTCAAGCGCCAGCTCAACATCTTTGACATTTTGCAATCCAGAATAATAAATATTTCTGGTCTCAAGATTGACTTTAATAAAGGTCACGTAAGAAATTTACCTGTTGAAGCAAATAAAAGAGAGTTGCCCTATCGTTTCTTGCTGCTTCTTCAAACTTTGTAGGGAACAAGTAAATTGAAAGCTGAAAGTCTCCAGTACCATACATTTCTTTAACTTCGGAATATGTCAAGTGCCTACACAAGACATTTTGACGCATGATTTTATCACGATGATCTGAAAAACGAAGTCCATAGAGTTGAGGAGAACCAGATAGTGAAACAGTTCTCATAGCCACTAAAATAATTTCCTTAAAAAACACAGATAAATTCCAACAAGCGAGATATTTACCTGTACTGTAGTTATGGGTGTACATTTCACTGTGGTGTAGCCTAATTCTGTTTGTATTCTAACTACATCACAATAGTCTGAAATCATCCTCTCTTGATAACTTAACGCTTATAAGCCATTATAATTGGTAAAAATATTTTAAGATTAGACTATAATAAAGTGTCTCGAAAACACATAGATGCTTCAAAAGTTTGACATAATTGTAGGTCACTAGATAAACCACAAAGATGATCGAACTTCGAAAGTTATCGTAAAACAACTAGTTAACTATGTGTTTCTGGAGCGACGTTTTTGAGTTACGGCAAAAAGTAATTGCTGCTATATTTTATATAATTCTATAGTGGGTTACAAAGTATTAGTGTGACATCCCATTGTAACGTTAAGAGAAAACTCCCACGAAAAAAGACTTTGCATTGAAAGTTAAAAGCTGCAAAACAGGGCTAGCAATACAGTATGATCCGAAGTAACTCCTAAAATGAGCAGTTAATCATGGGCAAACTTGAACTGTACGTAATGTAATGTTGTATATTTTCAAACGCAAATAGTGTGAATAGGTTTATTTGACAACTAATAATCCTATAATAATTGAGAGGTCAAACAATACAGATGTTATTAAAATTACCATTGGTCCTACGTGTGATGTTAAAGGGTAGAAAATTCTGAATAAGCTGTGAGTGTGCATAATTAAATACCTGAAGTGATAAAATCACTAGCCAATTACGACTAAACATATTGTGAATAAGTGTACTGGACAACTAATATTTCTATAATGATTGAAAGGTCAGACAGCGGGAGCCTCAACTAAACTATTAATATTTATGTAAGTGGGATTGGAAGATTCAATGACTCTAATAACTTGCGAGTATTCATTATCGAATTTGTGAGGAAAGATCATTTGTGAAGACTTTAACATGCCCGAAATCTCTCGTCTTCCTACTAAAGCACCAAAACACTGTGACTTGCTAATGGAAAGTTTGGAGCTTGGTAGCTGGTCACAGTACGTCGGCAGCCCTAACAGATTCAAAAACATTTCGAATTTAGTTACAAATGAGCTGTATGTACAGGTAAGCAATCTCCATGTAATGACAACAACATTGTCAAGAGCAGCTTTGACTTAAAGACTACAATGTATAAGTGTCCGGCTACAATACCCAGTAGATTCTTTCACAATACAGTTTGTATCAGCCTAGAGACTTAATTTGAGCATCTTGATTTTGATAACTATTTCACGGAAGACGATGTCGATTATCTGACTGGTACACTCTACTACAATACTTATAATAAGCTCGACATAGCTGCATCTCTAAGGCAAACTGAACCCAGAGGATAAAAATATATGCTAATCACCACTACTGTAAGAAGAAAGAGCGTATGTTAAGATGTATCTAAATTTTATAAGCTTAAAGATTTTTCCTCTATTATCACTATGAAAGAAATATGTATTAAGGCCGAGACAAAATGTATATGAGTGAAAATTGCACCAGAAAAATAGGCTACGGAACAAAATAACACCACAAGACTTCTCAAAACATTCCGGAACAAGATCAGTGGCCCTAAGGTCAGAGATGGTAATCTCTTTATCTGCGGCAATAAAATATATGGTGACCCCTTTCGTATAGTTGATTTATTCAGTGAGCACTTTACCACTTTACTTACAGTCAAAATCCAAATAAATGGGATCTAATCTACTGCGCCACTACCTTAAGAAATCAAGGATATAACATTCACCACAGCAAATATCACGAAGTCTATCCTTGTAAAACCTGATTTTTCTTGATTAAAATGCTTCCGTGTTTTTCTGTAATGGGCAGTTCCCTAACTTGTATCTTGTCACTTTGTTTTGCTCCAAATATGTAATAGATCTTGCTTCTTTTCGTTTGCTTCTTCATTGTGATAATTTTTGGATTTTGCCCACAATCAGGTTCTTATATGTCTTTTATTGTTGGCATATGTTATGCGCCATTGGTCTTCAGCTATGTTTTACTAGTTTTCAAGGTCTTGTTCTAAGCCATACCTGCTTGATATTTTGCCTGTATATGCCTCAGTGATTTGACCCAGTTGGTTGGTTGCAGAGGTAATTTGGTTCCTTTATTTGTTAGGAACACTTCTCCTTGAACACGTAACTAATTTGATGTCTATTTACTACCTATTTGTTGTATTATAGATTAATTGTACAGAATGCTTGAATCACTTTGGCTGTATAGGAAAGAAGACCAATGTGGTTTGTGTATTAAATTTGAGCTTATTATTAAACGTAGTATCACGTTTTGCATCAATAAATTCTGTTATTGGACAACCTATTGTGAATTTCAGCGTGACTCAAGAACCAGCTGGCTCAAAGCAGGAGCGACATTTGTTTCCAAACGTTATGGATAGTTTTGGTCTATACAATCCCTACACTGTGATGCTCGTGCACCCCGGTACCTGATGATTTATCAGCTAATGTAATCGAAAATATTGGTACTGGCTTTCACCTAGCGCTCCCTGAACTCGATGCAGTATTATTGTCTACTGCATTATACTCTATTCTGTGGAAAACTACATGTGACGGTAATTAATCCCCAAAATAAATAGTTACATAGGTCGTCGACATTAATGCTGACCAGGTTTGTGGTACCTTAATGATGATTGATCAGACTCTTAAGCTCATTGAGATTTAAACTCCCACACCCCCAAACTTTCCGCCCATTCCGTTCTGGACAGGAAACATAGAAGCTTGGTTCTGCTATGCAGAAGCCGAGTTTCAAGACCACTGCGTGACAGACCCATGCGTTCAATTCCTTGCCGTCGTAAGATCACTTCCGCGAGAATTGAACGGGTACATCACCCTTTCTTCTTCAGCCCCGAATGCCTGGATTCTTATGACCAGCTCAAAAGATCTATTGTCAAATGCGGAGACTGATCTGACAGACAACGTCTTGATGAGTTGTTTCACATCATCGATCTAGGTAGCGGTTCAGCGACGGAAATGTTGCCGCGAATGTGAAAAGTGATTAGTCAACGGACTTTCGACGAAGGTCTTTTCCGTCAACTCTTCTTATCTAAACTACCACAACTAGTACAAGCAGTCCTCATAAAGTTTAATAACAACCCAGTAGATGAACTAGCTTAATCTGTTGATCGAATTCTGGAGACCACCAGAACTCGCGACAATGGAGTTTATTCCACTACTGATAAACCTCATGCCACTGAAAACGATGTGACGAAATTGTGTAATGCTCTTTCTCGTTTTCTTCACCTGAAGGAAAGACACCGACCGAACGACTCTCGTCGACGAAGTACATCACGGAGAAGATCGTCGTCTCGACTTCGACGAAGCGAAAACTTACAATGGTGTCGGTACCACAACACCTATGGCAAAGATTCCAAGAAGTGTAGGGACCCTTGTTGTTCCCATAACCGGAAACTTACCGTTGACACATCGGGAAACTGTCTCATAGGCACGCGTTAGCGCCAACGTGAAGCTGCATTCGATCTACAGGCAGCCGATGGAAAACACATAGCTTCGTATGGTAAACGATTTGTCTACTTAAACGTGGGTTTACCAAAAACCCATACACTGGATTTTCACCATCACCGACGTGAAAATACCTATCATAGGCATAGATTTACTGAGCCACCACAACTTCCATGTTAACCTTAGTAAACAGAGACTGGTGGATAGTAACACAATTCTATACGCCTGTTTCCCGTTTCAAGACCTTGTATGGTCCTTCGTGAGTCGCGTCAAGAGGTCGGCGTAGAGAATCACGACGTACGAAACCGTGTGTACTATATTTTAAGATGGTTTGGATTAAAGTGTCTGTCGATTGTTGTCGAGTTTGTACTGGCTTAACTGAACACATAGCATTTGTAAGCCGATTCACATCAGAATTGATATCTAGGTTTGTTGAGGTAAAAGCGGTTTCCACAAACTCACCTGGTAGTCGAAGAGTCGTTCCGTAAACTAATTCAGCAACACTGCACTAAACATAATTTACAGTGCTTCGAATTCCGAGTAAGACTAGTGGCAATGCCTCTGTCCACTGCGGGATTTTCGTAGCTGAAAGTGATGCTTTCAGCTGTCGATAAAATTTTTCTACCAAACCGTTAGATTGTGGGTGGTAAGCAGTGGTTCGAAAGCGCGCTGCGCCAAACAGTTTGGTCAGAGAGTGGAACAATCCAGATTTGAACTGACGTCCACGGACTGTCTTTATTGTAGATGGACAACCAAAATTCGCTATCCATCGTTCGGCGAAAGCGCGAGCAATCCTTTCACTCGTGATGTTTGTCAGTGGAATCGCTTCTGGCCAGCGCGTAAAACGGTCCACGCATGTCAAAAGATAAGAAAATCCATTTGATTCAGGTAAGGGTCCTACCAAATCAAGGTGGACATGGTCGAATCTACCATCGGCAGTTGGAAAAGTGCCAAGAGGACATTTTTGTGCTGAACTACTTTGTTCTTTTGGCAGGCCACGCAGGATCGTGCCCATTCTCTGATATCTTTATTCATTTTCGGCCAACAGAATCTCTGGGCAATCAGTTTAGACGTAGCACGAACTCCAGGAATAGAGACGTTGTGCAATGTGTCGAAGATGATTCGTCGATAACTCTTGGGGACGATTGGACGGAGTGTTCCTGTAGAGAAATCACAAATTGAAGTTTTCTTACCCTTTTTAATCGTCTTTGTTTGAAGTTTGAGTGTTGTTGTGGATAACTCGTGATGAAGATTATTGCCTTCATTTTGAAGTCGAGCTAGTTCAAGAAGGTCGATACCCTGGATACGATTCAAGGTATGTATTCGTGATAAGGCGTCGGCAATTACATTGTTAGCTCCGGATATATGTCGTATATCAGTAGAGAACTGGGAAATGTAGTCTAGATGACGCGACTCTCGCGGAGAGTACTCAAGATGGATTCATAGAAAACGTCAGTGGTTTGTGGTCAGTGAATATTATAAGTTTTCGGCCTTCGACGGAATGTTGGAAATGTCGAAATGGTTCTGTGTGCTCTTTCTTTTAATTTCAACTACATCAGTTGTCAGGTATCACAAAAAGCTAGACAATATCAAGATGACAAAAACATAGGCTAGAATCTTCTACATACTCTTCTAAGATACCCTGAATAAGACAATGTTTTCTTGTCTAATAACTTCGCAGATTCACTGGACATTTGGATTGCGCTACACCTATGAAAGAAAGCAATATAATTAAGTTAAATGATCCGTACGTATTACTTAATTACAGTATGAAGTTAAAACGCTCACAGATGTGCTATTTTAAGTCTAATGACATTTTAGCATTTATGGAAATTGCAATAACTTTTACCTAGACAAAAGAAGTCCACAGATTAAAGGCTACTAATAAAGAGTTACCAGAAACACATAGTAGTTCCGAGGTACAAAACCCCATACAGCTGTTCAATTAACGTCTCAAATCTTCCTGGAAAGTGATATCTCTTGGCTTGGTTGTAAACGACCATTATATTATTGTCAGCCTGGTCAGTAATGTCTTTGCTAGCAGGAGTAAACACCTTGACAACATTGAGCTATATACCATGTACACAGCCATTAACCACTAAAATACTCTCAGAGTTCTGGAGTAGACGGAGTAAGCTGGACTGAATCGATTTTTCTTGCATGTGTTTGATTACCCACTGAAAGAAGCTATTATAGAGCCCTAGGTAAACAGCCTAAATGATAAAAATAGGGATAAAACAACCATATAACGAAGTGAATTACTTGTAACATGGCGAGCATAAAGTCATGACTGTTCTACTAAAAACGCTCACTATTTTATTGGAACCGTCTACTTACCCACAAACCTGGAAAACCTCTCATATTATCTCTAGATACAAATCAGGCTCTACGTCGAATGTTAACAATTATTGATCAACTAACTTTAATTCTGTTGTTGTGGAAAAATGATTAATAAAAGTATACTTAAGCACCTACATTCTTCATAAGTTAATTACTCCTAGTCAACATGGTTTCTTTCAATCCCGATGGTGTATGACCAGTCACTTGGGCTTCTTCAACTACATAACTAATAAACACAATAGAGGTTATGCAGTTCGGTTTTTATATTTTCATATCTCCAAGCTTTCGATGGCGTTGACAATTGCTATTAATAAGAAAACTTAAGACATTCTTTATTACCTACCTCCTACCAGATTGAATCAGGTCCTTCATAAGTGGTTGTATACAAGTGGTTAAGTTCGACTCTATTCTCCTCCATATGAAAGCTTTAGCTCTGAGAGTTATTGAAGGTAACGTCCTCAGTCACCTTGTTTTCACCTTCAATATTAATATATGCAGTTGCCTTCCTGATGGTAAGTCATTTATTTTTCGTGGTGATCTGAAATTACATGCTCTTTGCCGCCCTATGAACCTGCTCGATTTCTATACTTAGTTCAAATGACTTGTTACCTGTAATTTATTGGTGCACTACTTGGAAACTTTAGTTTAAACCTGAAAAAAGCGATTTAACATGTTTCGGCATACCACACTGTATTGTCGATCTTGCCTTAAAATATTCCGACAATCCCTCTTTTTCCTAGCATGTCGCAACACTAGCTTGCAGATCATAGAGGCTTGTAGGTCGCATTATTTGCAACTTCAACAACAAAAACTGCAGATTAACGTTGAATAAAATTTGTGGACGCCTAATTTTAGAATATTGCCCGTTTGTTCTTAGCTACCTACGCACAGGAAATAAACCCGGTATAGATACTGATCAAAGCTATTTTACCATCTATTTATTAGGAAGCACCCTGGGACAGGGATGCCTAACAAGATGTTAGGTACTTAAGCTTCCTCCCCTTTGGCTTCGGCGTCTTGAAAGTGACCTCACTTTTCTCTGCATATTTTTCTACAAATTGGTATTCTCTACCTTTAACAAAATCCAAATTAAGCGAAACTTGTTTTATAGCCTAAGTAACCAGATATTTTGCGTATCTATTAGCGTCTTTCGAACCACACTTAGAGCTAGATTTTCTTTGATTAAGTTTCTGCAGGTGAGGAACAAGCTACCAGTTGACATTAGGACTTCCAAATCCCTTCCACGTTGTACTGACCTACTTTGTAAATTTTCCTCTTTTGGAGATCTACTTAACTAATGCTCCTTAATAGCTAACCCTAGTCAAATGCTTCAAAATTCTAGGTCCCCCCAAAATGTATAGATTATACATATCTCCTGCAGAAGCTATGCTCATTTTTCTTTATTCTTCATGTTATGTATTTGTAGATACACCTTCATGTTTAAAATCATACGTTACTCATCTTTTGTGGTGCGGGTATTCTACAAACGATTGATATTTCGATTAATAGAAGGGTTATTTATTTATCATCTACGATGGCTATTTATCACCTCTAAACCGTTATGCCAGACAAGCTATAGTCTGTATGTACAATGTTTTCTCCTTCTATAATTCTAAATCCCATATTCTGTAGCCTTCATTTACTGATCCCACGTGTATATAAAATGTTTTACTCCCAACCATCTTCCACAAGCTTGTGTGTCGTTCCACATTGCTATGCTGTTTAATTTATCTTAGCTTTGCTTGTGTAAATATATCTAACCTTGTTGTGCTCTATTGCGTTTCTGTTAAGGGTGACTGCAAACGCAGCTTGCCTTTAAAACCAGGAAAATAAATCGCCATTATGTTTTTAAAACGTGTTTTACTTGTCGTGCATATGAAACAAGCCTGTACCAGTATCATCTAAGATCTATTATTGTTCCTCTTTTGTGAGGCCCAATTGCTTAACTTATGGTTTGTTTATTTCATTATTCCACCTGCTTTTAGTTACCATCATCGGATCTTATTAGCTTTCTTTATATTCTTGTGTGCTACTATTTAGTCATGTATAACCACTATTGTAAACATGTTCTATATGCCCAAACTCTTACCATATTTAGCACGCATTTACCAATATCTTTAGAATTTTTTAGGACAAAATTTGTCACATGCCGTTACACCATGATTGTTGTATCAAACTAAAGTAGAATCAGATTTCATGAATTCACGTGGAAAACGAAAGGTGGATTCACAGACCAATTTCGTAAAACCGTGCCCAGCGGTCGCTTTTACAGTGTCGCAAACTCCCAAATAACTAGTGGAATGGAGTCAGTTCACTAGAGATTATTCGTGACTGGAAGTGATGTTCCCAGAGGTCGATGAAATCTTTCTACCAAGCTGTTGAATTGTGGGTGGTATGCCGCTTCTCAGAATCGCGTAGTTCTAATGAGTTTGATTAGAGAGAGGGACAATCTAGATTTAAACTGACGTCTATTGACTGTTGTTATTGTAGATGGACGGCCTAGATTTAGCATCCAGCTGTAGATGAAAGCAGTGGCAGCTGTTTAAGAGTAGTCGGTTTCGGATGCTTCAAAGTAGCCGTCTCCTTATGTTTTTGAGTCTATGTACCATTAGCACCAATAGCAAGTCCCAGGAAGTCCACTGAAGCTGTGCTGATTTTGCATTCACGCATAATTGTCGTTATTTAATATCATCGAAGTGTCATAAATGCTATATCCGAGTGTTTCATACATGTTTTCTCATATGGGCTTGTTATCAAGCAGTCGCCGACATACATATGAATATAGTGAAGTCCCCGGAACACATCATTAATTAAACGCTGAAATATCTGCTCTGCATTTCTCATATCAAAAGGCATTCAAAGGAACTCTCAGAGACCAAACTAGGCTATGATTACAGTTTTAGGCAAGTATCTTTTAGGCATCGGAATCTGATCGAACGTCTATACCAGGTCGACATTCGAAAATATAGTAATACTCTCCAAGGTGAACTTTAAGTCAAAGATGTGCGGCAAAGGTAATGGTATAGCAGTAATCACCAGTGGGGCGACAATCATCTCTATATTTCTTCGGAACCATGTGTAATTAAGATTAGCATGAGCTACTGAATGGGAGGATTATTCCCAGGTCAATTATATGGTCGAATTCATTTATGACCAATCTCAAATTTTCAGCTGAGAGTTGGCGAGTTCTCGAGAATATACGTTGACCTTTAGTTGTGATGTAATGTGTAATATTACCGGCTGCACATGATAATTTTGATGTTGTCATATTCAGATCGGGATACTTGAAAAGTATCAACTGAAAACATGTTCAAAACAATGAGGAAATAAGCTACAAACTGGAGCAGTAATTCCAGATTTATGTTGCTATCCACTAGCCTTTATTTGGTGGGGTCCACAAGCATTCTCACATCAGCCGCGGTGAAAATAAGGTGTGTGGGTTTTCGTAAACTAACATTCAAGTAGACGTACTCTATGGCATACGCGGTAATTTCATCCTCGCCATCCACCTGTAGATCAAATGCAATTTTATGCTAGCAATCGAATGAATTGGAGGGCAGAATGTTGACTTCTGTGCAAGCGTTGAAAAGGCAGCAAACCTTTGTTATTACATCGGTGACGAATAACAGGCAGTTATTTCCACTTGAAATGGTTGTCGCCATCTCGTGCCGAAGGGATGATTCCCCGAGGCGTCAACGGTGGGTCGGTGGCTATAGAGACGACGGGGATCTACACACTTCTTCGAAGTTTCGCCATAGGTGTTGCACTACCAACACCAACGTGAATTTCCTTTACGTCGAGATCGAGATAAAGATTCTCTCCGTGAAGGACTTCGTTTTCGTGAACCGCTCGGTCTGTGTCGTTTGCGTAGGCTAAGGAAACGAGAGACAGTATTGCAAAATTTCGTCACCTTGTCTTTCGTCACACGAGGCATTTTTTATAACGGCACAGACCGGATTGTGGCGAGTCCCAGTGGTCTTCGAAATTCGGTCAGCAGATGAAGCAGGTTCGTTTGCTGCGTTGTCACGAAATGCTGCCGTAACTATCTGTATTTGTTGTGGTAAGTTTCAATAAGAAGAGTTGACAAAAGAAACCTTCATCAAAAATGCGTTGGTCATTAGTTGCTCTCATGCGTGACAACATTTCTGTGGCCGCACCGTTACCAAGCTTAATGATGTGGAACAATTTGTCGGGACGTTGTCTATCGGACAAGCTTCCAGGTTTAAGAGTGAACCTTTTGAGCTGATCGTAAGTTCTGAGCCTGCAGGACTGAAAAAGAGAGGGGTGACGTGCCCGTTGAGTTCTCGCGGAAGTGACTTTACGCCGGCAATTAATTGAACGCATGGACCTGTCACATCATAGGCTGGAAACTCACCTTCTGTGTAGAAGAACAAAGCTTCTATGTTTTCTGTTTAAATTGAAATGAGCTGAAAGTTTGTAGGCATGGGGTTTGATTCCTAATAAGCTTAGGAGTCTGATCAGTCATTATTAAAGTACCAATATATGCAAATGCAACAAGACAGTGAATAATATTCGAAAAAAGTTTGCGAAAATACTTTGGTAACAACAATAAACAGGAACGAACTCACGGTTATGATGGTTTCCAAATCACGTTGTGTTCACCAATGAAGTGCACCCGGTATATGACCAAATCACGTTTGCCGTATAACTAGAGCAACTTCTAACGGTTCAGACACACGTACAATAAGAATAAATCAGAAGACAGTGATGGATAGAAAGATTATATTTTGATCGTGAGTGGATCGTTAGTGGTATAGCAACGTCTGGACTGGCTAATCAGAGAAAGAGTTGCTTCTTACGCCATGTCGTGATCTGATGGCAATGTGTGACCAAGCGCTTACAACTAATCGTGTCCGCTAAGATAAACATGGTCAGTATCAATGTCAAGAGCATATGAGACCAACTATTTAGGGAATCATTTGCCACTACAACCCTAACGTCCTCGAATTTATAGCTCATCTGTCTTGTTGATTGTCCCATGATAACCTTTTAAACATTCCTTAATTCAGAAATTTCACTCCTTCAATACCACTAGTGAGAATGTTCATAGTTTCATTACATTGATAATTGCATAGTTTGCCCCTTTATGATTATAATTGTAGGATTATTCATTGTCTAATAAATCTCATCATAAAGTACTTGCGCACCAAATGTCTATTGATTTTCTATCTATTTTACATGGTTAAGTGTATATTTCCATTTTGTTCCAGTCCGTTTTTACCCATCTTCCATCACTACTTATAAAACAATTCACAATTTCGATGACAACTTAACCATTTAATTATTTTGGTTTTATTAGTTGTATAGTAAACCTAACCACACTAAATTTAAACTATAACTAATTATTGGACTCTCTAAAATTTTGTTTATAATTTCCTTCCCTAGTGTCATTTATATTGCTACTTCACATTGGCGTGTTACTCTGGACATAGTTTCTACATGTAAACTAATTTTAATTATTGTATATTTATACTCATTTGATGTAACCCAAAAGGGTTTATTCACAACACTTATTGTAAATAAATTGTATGTGATCAAATTAAATTCATACATGACTAGGACTGTGAACGAATGGATTCCAACTTATACACACGTATACGAAGGGTAAACGGAGGTAAAAAAAATGTAATAACAACATAGTGATGCTGCAGAAAAAAAATAAAAGAACAGAAAACTAATATAGTAAAAATCCATGGTGAAAATATAAAAAAATAATAAAAGGTTTAAACACACATCTGATGCTCCCAGGATTATAGTGGTCGTTAGCTGAATATTTACTGCTAAGAAAACCTAAGAACCGGGACCAAAACCATGGTGTTCAACGTGCAAGCACCGATTGTTAATAACATCATTCCTATGTTGGGTAGCGGGCGAGAGTTTTAATTAACAAGGTCAAGTGAGCAGTTAGGTTTAATGTTAATAGGCAGTTTATCATATGTTTGTGTAAACCCGTTCGGCCTTTTTTCATAGATGTTTAGTTATACCATCTCTGGGTGTAAAAACTATTTTTGGTAAAATAACTTCGAACCCAAGTTCTTTTGATTGTAATTTCTGAACTATTTTGCGTATTGATAATTTTTACTAGGACCATTTTTGTATTCCCTGCTTTATAAGGTACTAAAATATTTGTAAATATCAACTAGTTAACTGTTTTTTTACATAAAAAACAACAAATTGTGGCGGACAACTCTGAAAAAGGATCATAACACGTTCCATTGTAGCACGTAGTCATTTTCAATCTGTAAGTTACATCAACTAATAAATCCTGTTACTAAACATGTAATGGTTCTCTAAAAGAACAATTTTTTTTCTTTTTGGGAGGGGAGGCTACTGGGAAAATACAGCGTAAGTGATACAGATAGGGGCTTTATCCTTGAACTTGGAGGAAAATAAATGTTTCCCTAAGTGTTCCCCTTGAGACATTAGGGCTTCTCTAAGAAGGACATGTACACTTCAGCAACCATTTTCTTTTGTCCCAACAATTTACTTAAAATATAGTATGCATTCGCTTTTTTGACATTGTCTATGAGTATACCTTTGCTGTGATCTTTTAAGTACCAACTTCTGAATCATCTAACTCGTTAGTATAAATCACTTTACGTACCTACCCTGTATCAATATTTACTACTATTCAGATGCGAATGGTACTGATCTGAATCTCCGCAACTCGTCATAATGGAGCCTAGAGAGATGGGATATCTATCACCTTGCCTTGTGGTGCTTAGCCTTTCACAGATTTCTGTCCAGATATTATTCGGTTTATTCTTACTTAGACGTCCATTATTCACCTGTCTAGTCGAAGCTTGTGTTTTGCTTATCTTGAAGTTGGGGGATTTACCTAACATGTACATTAAGTGCTTTGTTGAGCAGCTCACTAACATTAAGTGTTACGTTAGCATCTATCCAGTGATCTGATTTACCTTCAAATGTGGTAGTTCGTCAAGAATTAGTGATTTATACGACAATCTTACATTTTTTTCTCTGTATAGTTGCTTTTGTTTGCGTGCCTTATCACGAATACGTTTTTCTTGGTATTTTACAAGTACGCTGGTTAGATTGACAGATAGGGATTTATGTATAAACAATCTGTTTCCACACCTAAGATTTGCTTTATTATAGCATTTATCCAGTCTCTTGAGAGTTGTCATTAAAACGTGAATGCTAAATAAAAGCTGCCACAGACACTAACATTCGAGGATATAACCTATCCGCTACCGTGACTATTTAGATTTCTTGATTACTGAGTCAGGACATATACTCTGGTAGTTTGGAGGATCCCTTATCCTACCAATAGAGGCCTTAAAAATATTATTGTCTTTCACCTTACTAAATGGATGCTCTTACTATGTACGTCTACTCTACATGCTCCCGGACTTTTATCACAAGGAAGTTTCTTTATTCTATCCTTCTAATAATTGTTAATTTTCATAGATTATCGTCTTTCTTGAGTCCCCACTAAAAATGAATTACCTTGAAAGCACTTAAATTTATTTACATATAAAAAGCCTACACACATTAACAAGCTGATTTATACTTTTAATAGCCATTTGAACCTGTTATGGACTATCCCGCACAATTGTACATATTAAACAAAATCGCCACATTTTAATGTCGCATTTGGTTGATTTTCATGCATTTCTGGATCACTCGTTCCCCCAAAATATTTACATTGATTCGCAATCTGATTGCGAAAGATTAGTTCATCAAGATGTAGAATTTGTATCGTATGATACCAAAATTATTCGTGAATGTATTGGAGGCCAATTAAATAGTACAGATGTATTTTGCGAAAATGTTTCACTCAGTGAATGTGGTGTTCTCAGGTACGGAGAAATGAAGGTTAGTTGTTGACAGTCTTTTAGAATGAGGCTTTTAGAATGAGGCTGCAATCGTTCGTGCTATTGAAAAAGTTAGGGATGGTGTTTCTAGTAAACTTGGTTCGCGACTTTTAATTCCTAGACTGAGAACCTTAGAGTGTGAGTTAGCTGCTGTGGATGCTGTTGTGAATTCCTCCCTATCTTTCCTTTCGCATGAAAATTTAGGCGACTGGATTGGTTCAACAGAAAAAAGTATCAGTTTTCCCTCACATACCGAAAGTTCGAAACCTAACAAGTGTGTGAATATAAATATAAATACCAAGGAATTACTGGAAAAGAGAATTAGAAATTCCAAACCCCAGAAGTCATACACGTCTCAGGTATTTTTATGCAATAATGTATTAAGTGTTTTTTTTATTTGGTAACGTAGCTAGTCATATTTGTGGAACTTTCATAAAGATTGAATTTTATGAAATATTTTGTGTGATTAATTTTGATTTTGCTATATACTTCCTGTTGTGTATGCATAATACATTGCTCCTGTTATTGTGGCTGTGGTCGGTTAGTTGTGTATTTGCTTATATTTTCATTTTCATTGCTTAAATATTTGGTTTCATACGGTGTATAATTACCGCCTCTAATGCCATCGGCTGTATCGTCATGCAGATATCGGTTGTTACGTTGGGTATTCATTCATTACTAGTGACACCAGTTCTAGCGTAGATTATTTCACGCTATCATGTATCATGTGATTCCAGCTAAATACATGTCATCTACGAGCTAATGTTATGATGGTGCACCTTGACAAATACAAGCTCTTCTTTCATCTTATGGTTGCTTTTTTCTGTCACAACGTAGTTGAATAGTCATGCAGTGTCTGGTGACATCGTAACGACGTCGGATTTTTAAGATTGCATACAAGATAACTTGTTTAGGCAATGCTGCGGTTCCTAAAATATTTAAAGGACTACTGATCTGTGTTATTGTTCATTTTAAGATAATCCGCTACGGTATTCCATGTTTTTATTGACGTTACTGTTTTTATCATCAGATTTTCCGTAAAACTGAATTTCCACGTTACGAATCTAAGTAACTAGTAACAGGTCAATGTATGGTTTATTGTCTGCCTGATTTTCTGTATCTTGAAGGTGCGTTGCATCTGAAAAATATTTTAATTATGTAACCCTCAGAACATGTAACAGGTAGTCTTGATTTTGATTGTCAGTTTAGTCATAAGACCTTGTGTAATACATTTAAATCTAAGGCGCTTAGGGACTGGTGTGTGTATTCACAGCATAAAGGAAATTTACGACTGTTGTCGATGTTTATGGAATCTGTCCACTGAATGGTTATACAGAAAAATTGTTTGAATTTTCTATATCTAACCTGAAAATGTTGATCAAATCCAATTAAGTACAAACTAAAAGCTTAAATTTGATAATTTATCTGTGGAGTGACAGTCTATTATCAAATAAATAAAAACGATTTTAAAATTGATTTTCATTTTTCTAGTGGAATTTATTTTGTGATTTCTAGGAGGATACTACTTGCGAACTCCCACCGTTAACCGAACTTATAGATAACCCAGCGTTTAAATGGGATTTTGAATTAGATACCTTTCAAAAGCAAGCTATTTTGTGCCTTGAGCGTAATCAAACAGTTTTTGTGGCAGCTCATACTTCTGCTGGGAAAACTGTTGTCGCAGAATATGCCTGTGCTCTCTGCCGTCGTCGAGGAACGCGTGTCATTTATACAAGTCCAATAAAAGCCTTATCAAATCAAAAGTTTTATGATTTTAGGTATGATTTTTTCTTATATTTTGCTTGTAAATTACTGAAAATTTACTCTAATGTTTTAGACCCAATTTTCAATACATATCTTTATAAAGAAAGCCGTACGCGCTAGCTATTTTACTTAGCACAAGTGTGGATATTTATTGATGAATATATCTATAAGTTGACCTCAGTAAAGATATAGCGAGCCTTAATTAAACTTGAGTCCTTCATTTATCATACCTAACATCAGTTCTTATTGATTTGACCTTTCTTCGTTTCTCAAAACAATCAATCGTTATCAAATTGTGTAAAGTCATACTGCATAAAATAGTCACTTGTCTAACGAGATTGTGCTTTAAACTTCACGTCATTCCTTTCGACTTCCTTGTCATTTTTTAATTGGAAAATGTATTACATTTATGCGACTATTTTTGTAGCCATAATACACGTACAAGCCGTTTGGTGGTTATTTAGTTAATCGATGACTGAATTTCGATTCTCATTAGTTATCCATCGACTAATAGAGAATTACACGAATTTGCTGTCCATGCATATTCTCCTTTATACACATTCTGAATTAAGTTGGTGGAATGTTTTCACTGTGTTACAACAAAACATTTATATTTCCGACAATAAGGCTGCACTATTTTCATTAACTTATTAGTCTTATTTATTGTGTCTCATTTGTGTAGTAATTGTTACTAGAAAATTCTGAAATAGTGTGCGAGCTACAGTGGTATGTTAAACTATACAGGAATAAGTCATCATGGTTGTAGGACCTTCTCAACATGCACATGCTAGTAGTTTGGACGTGAATAATCATACTTCTGTTTGTTAAAAATAAAGTTATGAATGGGTCCTAAAGGTACAGTTCTATGATGTAAGCCACATACTAGCATTTTTATTTATGTATTATATCAAGTAGTATGTCATTAAGACCTAGTGTGTTTAAGAAGCTTGTTTTTCAACGTCTACTTTATTTTAACATTATTCTAAGCATATCAGACTGACATTTTACTCATTTTTATACTTTCATAGTAGGATATTTTATTCTATTGATTACATCAATTCGTGCAGGCTAGTTATTTAAACTCAGAAACTATTCAGAATCTCATAGCTTGGAAGTGAAATATCACAAATTATTCGACACGTAAATAAAAACTTTTTTGATATGGGACTTTGAGTAATTGAAAAGGGTGTAGTGTCCTTTACCAACTTTGATACAATTGTAGTTAATAAGGCTGTATTGTCGAAGAATACCATGAATTTATCCCTACCATTTTTCATTTAAGTGTGTGACAGTATCTTCCCTACTACTCGGTTTCTTCAGAGCCTTTTGTTCCTGGGCGGTCAGTTATGTGTAGTGCTTCTATATAACTTATAGTTTTGAAAAAAACAATAATAGTAAGTAGTAAAAAATCTAAAATTTTCCACCTCAACTCAAGTGATTTCTTTTTATATTAGAACCCACAGTTACTTAAAAATTGGATTTCTTTTTTGATAACTGTTATTTTGTTATTTTCTGAATTTGATTTTAGACAGACATTTGGAGATAATGTTGGACTGATTACTGGAGATATCAAACTTTCCCCCGAATCTACAATTCTAATAATGACAACGGAAATTCTTCATAACATGCTGTGTAACGATGCCGATGTTATTAGAGATTTGGAAATAGTTATTATGGACGAAGTAAGTATTATTTTGTGACCGTTTACTGAATAGACATTACCTATGTTATCGTTTTAATACTGGACTAGAGTGCGGCTCACTAGTTCTGTATAAGTTCGTAAATGCGATTGTATCCTACTGTCGTTGCATATTGGATAATGATAATAGTTGCTTTGTCAAATCTACGTAGGGGATCTGAGGTTAGATTTGTTGACGTACAACCTCACTATAAATTAACGCAGCAACCCGTTACACTTAGATACTTCATGTTTCAATTTATAAATTATAATTTAAGTTTATAAGATCTTGGCTGGCGCATATGCTTAAAATCCGTAGTTTGGGAACAATTTCGTATGTCCAAAACTACATAATTCAACAATTTTTGAAATCGGTGTCGCGTCTCATTACCGCAGCTTGTTTGATAATGTGAAATCAACCCATAGCAACGAATTTTGTGTGATCACTTGTTCGAACACAAATCTAGGCATATGTAACATTTTATTAAATGATTGATATATTAACCTTTTTTCTTGATTGTTGTGTATTACTATATTGAATGCATTAATGTTATTGAGTAAATCAACAGTCTGTATTAATGCATACATATTCTAGATTTTGAAGCTAGCGAAATTAATACCTGCTAACTTAAGAAGGTTATTTAATCGTCAGGTCCTCGTTTTTTGAGTTCATTTTTTGGGATTCATGACTGAACGAAACCAATAAAGATTAAAAGATACAAAGACTGTCAGAGACATTAAGAAAACCAGTCTGGTACACGGTCAGTAAATTATACTAGTTCAATACTTGTGAAATAATTAAAATCCGCATTCTTGTTTGAAGTAAACACTAAAGACGTCCAGAACAACATTGAAAATTGTCTAATCAAACAGGTAACATGTCGGGCACCTAAAGAAGATTGATTATCTGCCAGAACTGTTTTTCGGTAGTGTATTTCATTTATTTTTGTTGCATACAAAGTGAATATTTTATTCCTAATAATATTATGTTCCGAATGTCCTATCCTGCAGTTTAGTACATTACCTGTTAGTATATCATTTTTCATTTAGGAACTATGGCTAATCAGTTGTGTATACGTTGCTCCAGTTCACAATCGCTGTTGATCTTATTTCGTATTAATTCTAATTTTCTAAGTGGTTGACTGGGTGATCAGGCTATATATATATATATATATATATATATATATATATATATATATATATATATATATATATATATTGTTGGGACGGCTCCCAGAAACCTCAACAAAGCTTCCAGAACCCTTGAAATAGTCGGTGACGTTCCATCCAATCGTTGGTCGACAGAAACTTCCAGAATCTCAACGTGGCGCGTTCTGGTTGTGTAATAGTTGAAACTTCTTAGTTCGGATTAGATGGATTATAATACTGATTTTGTTGTTTCAAAAAACTGTAAATATACAATTATTTTGTACAGAACTGACTCATCCTCCGTCTTCTGAATTTGCGACTAGGAGGGTTCAAGGCGTTCGAGTGCTAAAGTTGTTTGCGGCTAGTCATGATATCAAGTACGAGTTATAACATATATACATACACCTGTTACCCCTCACAGAGGAGCATACGCCGCTTACCAGTATTCTCCACTGAACTGTATCCTGAGCAACTCTTTCCAGCTGTTTCCAGTTGCTGTTCATCCTTTTAATATCTGCTTCCAATTCTCGACACACTGTGTTCTTTGGCCTTCCTCGTTTCCGTTTCCCAACAGGATTCCATGTTAATGCTTGTCTCGTGATGCAGTCTGATGGTTTGCGTAATGTATATCCTATCCATTTCCAACGTCTTTTCCTAATTTCCTTTTCGGCTGGAAGTTGGTTTGTCCTCTTGTTATGACGCGAAGAAAGGAAGGAGGAGGGGATGATTTGGTTGGTTGATGCGTACACCAATGAGATGTGTGCCTAGTTAAGAATGCACGATTGACCTAAGCCCATTCACCTCCCTGGGCCGACAATAGGACAACCAGAATTGAGAACAGGAAGACTAAGAACTAAGGACCGGAGAACCAGACCAAGGTCGTATTATATTTTAATCATGCATTTATATATACATAAAATCAGACCACACTGTGAACCAATCAAGAATTTAACATTTGTACAGAACAAAGAGAAGAGTGGCGGTGAATGTCACAACGTGTACACAATCAAGTAGGCATAGTTCATAGTAAATAAACAACATACTAAGAGCAAATATGCGAAACAAGAGAACCGGGCAAGGGGAACGTAACAGTCATAGAAAATGAAATGTTAACACTGTCCACAGTTATAATAAATGGAATAATGTTCTAAAGCACAGTTCCCGAAGATAGCCAATCTTCATTAGGTGCCCGGCATATCACCTCTCCCATAGTAAGCTGTTGCTGATGATTTCCGGCCAACGGACATTCAGTAGCTTGCATAGGCAGTTGTTTATAAATATTTGTATTCGTCTGATGATGTTTGCAGTAATTCTCCAAGTTTCAGCTCCATACAGCAGGACTGTCTTCACGTTCGAATTGTACAGTCTGACTTTGAGGTTAGTTGATATTTGTTTTGAGTCCCATATGTTTTTCAACTGTAGGAATGCTGCCCTTGCTTTGCCAATCCTTGCCTTTACATCTGCATCGGACCCTCCTTGTTCACCGATAATGCTTCCCAGGTACATAGAAGTATTCACTTATTCCAGTGTTTCTCCATCAAGTTAAATTGAGTTGGTACTTCCTGTGTTGTATTTGAAGATCTTACTCTTTCCCTTATGTTTAGGCCTGCTGATGCTGAGGTTGCTTC
The DNA here is from genome assembly GCA_034768735.1 of Schistosoma mekongi. Classification (NCBI taxonomy): domain Eukaryota; kingdom Metazoa; phylum Platyhelminthes; class Trematoda; order Strigeidida; family Schistosomatidae; genus Schistosoma; species Schistosoma mekongi. The sequence goes on from CM068305.1 coordinate 14,719,788, forward strand.
TGTGTTGGTTGTCTTCACTTGCATCTGTTGGTGTGTATGGACTAGAAGAGCTAGATCATCGGCGAAGTCAAAATCACCGAGTCGCCTCCTACTTGTTCATTGAATTCCATGCTTCTCCTCAGATGTGGAGGTGTTCATGATCCAGTCAACCACTAGAAGGAAGAAGAAAGGTGAGAGTAGGTAGCCTTGTCCGACTTTGGTCCTCACTAGGAATGCATCTGTTGGCTGTCTTCCATGCACGGTTTTGCACTGTTTTCCGTCGTAAGAGTTCCGAATGGTGTTGACGAGTTTCTCTGGTACGCCGTAGTGTCGAAGAAGTTTCCATAGTGTTCTCCTGTCTACACTATGAAACACCTCATAGTCAATGAAGTTGATGTACAGTGACGAGTTCCACTCAATTGATTGTTCGACGATGATCCGTAGAGTCGTGATTTGGTCTGTGCACGACCGATTTTTACGAAAACCAGCTTGTTGGTCTCGAAGTTGAGCATCCATTGAATCTTTTAATTTGTTCAGCAGCACTCTGTTGAGACCATCCCTGGTACTGACAATATTGTGATCCCTCTGTAGTTCTCACAGTTGCTCAAACCTCCCTTCTTTGGTATCCTGATAAAATGTCCTTCTTTCCAATCTGCCGGCACTTGTCCTTCCTCCCAGATCCTTCTGAATAAAACGTTGTTGAGAGCTAATTTGAATTCCTTGAGTTTGTCCGTATCTCGAAGAAAGGCTGTATTAAACCGTTGTAATGCTGTTACTCCAGTTGTCGATTGCTTCTTTAGCTTCAGTTTCATTTTAGCAACCACCTGGTGGTGGTATAAAGCTATGCCGACTCCTCTCCTGGTTCTCATATCTTCGACTGATCTTCTAAAATTTTTATTGATGCATATATGATCGATTTGATTCGCTGTAGTATGGTCCGGTGAGACCCATGTAGCCTTGTGTATGCGTTTGTTGGGGAATATTGTACCACCTATAACCAATTTGTTGAAAGCACATAGGTTTGCAAATCTTTCACCATTCTCATTTCTTTCATACAGTCCCTGTCGTCCCATGATTTCTTCATATCCGGTGTTGTCCATTACAAACTTGGTGTTTAGGTCCCGCATCAGGATTGTCAGATCCTTTCCTCGACACTTTGCTATAATTGATTGCTGTCTACCTTATAACTGATCTTTGACCTCGTCGTCGCCGTCGTTGGTTGGTGCATAACATTGGATAATATTCATTGTAATCTCCTTCTTCGTTGTTTTGAAAGATGTTTTGATGATCCTGTGTCCATGTGGTTCCCATCCCACAAGTGCATTACGTGCTTTTTTGGACAGCATCAGAGCAACTCCTTGAGAGTGAGGAGCATTTTCCTCCTCGTGGCCGGAGTATAGCAGCATCTCACCCGTAGCCAATGTTTTCTGTCCAGCTTGAGTCCAATGGGTTTCGCTGATTCCGATCACTGTAAAGTTGTATCTCTTCATTTCTGCAGCTGTTTGATTGGTCTTCCCGCTCTCCCAAATTGTTCGAACATTCGATGTACACATAAAATCATTTGCTCTGGTTGTTCATCATCATCATCATCATCAGCAACGTAGAACCGGGCACAAACGCCTGTAGGTTCAAGTTGCCATACCACAATAGCACTACGAGAGTATTGAGGTAACGTATAGACAGAATACAAGAGAGAAGAGTAAGTAAAGATGTGCAGAAAATAACAATAGAATTTAAGATCGAGATGAGGTTAAAGAGTGAATACACTTGCGCCACTGTGACCGGTTCTGAGCCATATCACCTAGTGTCTCCAGCCATTTGTTGCGATCATCACGCGGACCCCAACCAGGTAGTCTACATCTACCTACATGGCTTAGACCAGTAGTCAAGGACTTCATGGACTGATGCCATGTTTTAGTTTGGCCGCCCCTAACCTTCTTCCATCCTATTTCGGCCCTAGCTAACGTCGCGCGACGGGGTAGACGGTGGTCGGGCATGCGCAATACATGTCCTAGCCATCTCAGTCGATGAAGGTTAATGACCTCTTCAACTGATTTACCGTGTTTCCCAAGAACCTTTCGTCTAACCTCACTATTACTAGTCTGGTCATTCCATGGTATACGAGCGATGTTACGAAGATTCCTATGGTCAAATATCTGGAGACGACGCATATCTTGAGTTTTCATGGCCCACGTCTCGCAGCCATATGTTAAGATGGCGCGGATTGCTGCGCAGTACACCCGGCCTTTCGTTGAGACACGGATATCTCGTCTGCGCCACAAGTGCCGTAGATTTGCAAATGCCAATCGGGCTTTCTGGATCCGCGCTGAGATTTCATCAGACACCGACCCACCAAGTGTGATGAGACTTCCGAGATAAGTGAAGCGATCAACGCATTCAATTACTTCACTCCCTATAAATAATTTGGGGGAAGAAGCAGACCAGTCCTGGAGTAACATTTTGCATTTGGGAGGGGAGAAGCGCATCCCAAATATGCCTGCATTGTTACTCAACGTGTTCAAGAGACCTTGAATGCTGTGTGCATCTTCACCAAATATGACTATATCATCTGCATATTCTAAGTCGACAAGAGAGCCTCCTGGAAGGAGACTAATCCCAGAGGACTTAAAAGAAGTGAGAGAGATTTCTAACAGTACGTCTATGATGAAGTTAAATAAAAATGGGGATAAGGGGCAACCCTGACGGACTCCACTTGAGGATGAGGTTTCTCGTGACAATTCGCCATAAGCTCTGACTCGACCAGTGGTGACCGAGTAGAGAGCCTTTATAAGGTTAATGTACTTTTGAGGTACGCCTTTTAATGACAAACATTGCCACAAGACTTCACGGTCAACAGAGTCGAACGCTGCTTTTAAGTCAAGAAATACAACTATAGTTGGGCGTTGGTACATATGTCTGTGTTCGAGGACCTGGCGCAGGGTGAATATGTGATCAATGCAGCCCCGGCCAGGTCTGAAACCAGCCTGGTTTTCCCGAGTCTGTTGTTCCCTAGTGTTGGTTAAACGTCGGATGATTATAGTGGCTAATATCTTAGATACTATATTAGTCAAACTGATTCCTCTGTGGTTATCACAAGAGGATTTCTGTCCCTTTTTGTAGACTGGAACAATCAGCGATCGAGACCAGTCAGAAGGGATGGAGTTTAGTTCCCAGACTTTGGCTAATATATCAGTCAACCTGCACGTTAAAACTATACCACCATCCTTGAAGATATCGGTAGACAACATATCAGGCCCTGCTGCTTTCCCACGTTTCAATTTACTTATGACGTTTTCAACTTCACTGAGAGTTGGGGGACCTGTGTCAGTTTTCCATTCGGGTAGCTTGGAGATTGTGGGTAAGCTAAGCGTGGCTGGGGGCCAGTTAAACTGTTCCTGAAAGTGTTCTGCCCAGCGTTCTAATCTTCTAGATTGAGAGTAGATCAACGACCCATCTTTTTCGGAGATGATTTCACTAACTGCCGATTTTTTGATACCGGTGTCCTTAATAAGTCGGAACAGCTGTCTACTATTGCCTGCCGCTGCTGATGCTTCTATCGCTTTTGCTTTTGTTGCCCACCACTGTTCACGATCCATACGCAGACTCTTTGTCAGTCTACGTTTCAGTTGTCGTCGCTCTTCATCATACTCCGAGCCTGCTGGAATGAGTTTTCGAGCCTCCATCAGTTCCCTAGAAGTACTAGAGATCCAATGGTCTTTCATTGGATTGGGGTTAGATGCTGATAGCGCTGATGCGTATACACCTGCTTTAAAATCATTCCAAGCTACTTCGGGGGAAACCTGTTGGTCATGGGCGACTAAATGCTTAGCCAAACCATTCCTAAATGCAATCTTCGCCTTCTCACTTTCAAAGTGATATCTAAAGGGATTGCCCGATGTAACCTTTCTGCGACCAGTAAAACGCATAGAGATACGTGCTCTTACTAGGGCATGGTCAGAGTCTAGGCAAGTGCCCCAGAAAGAGCGGCAGTCCTCTATACAACCTCTCCAACGGTAGCTGATGCCGATGTGATCAATTTGTGTCCATCGTTGCGTAGATGTTGGAGGTCGCCAGGTTAAACAGTGTCTCGCCTTATGCTTAAAGTTTGTGCTAGCTAAAAATAAACGGTAGTCTGAACATAACTGCAACAGACGATCTCCGTTGTCTGTTCTCTGGGCTGGGATGCCGAGTAACCCACCTAAGTGCTTTTCAGCCTGATTTAGTCTACCTACTTGGGCATTAAAATCTCCTGCAATAATTACTATGTCTGAGTGCTTAGCTTTCTGAAGGAGGCTAGAGAACTTCATATAGAAGTCGTCTTTCACTTCATCTGTGCTGCAATCAGTGGGGGCATAAGCAGAGACGACAAAAAGGCATCGGCGTGTGTCCCTATCTTTCCGAGTTCGTACTGAGCCATTTAGACGGACAGCACATAGACGACTGTCTACAGGAATCCACTCGAGAAGAGCCTGTTCTGCACGTACGCTTAGTGCTATACCTACACCAGCGAGGCCACGTGAGCTAGCTGTAGGGTCTCCAGATAAACGAAGAGTGAAGTGTGCAGTTCCATTGTATTGACTAGGTGAGGTCAAACGGATGACCATGCTGGGATCCTGTATGCGTGTTTCGGAGACACAGCATACATCAATTGCAAGAGATTCTAATGTTTTAGCTAAGGCAGCCTGTTGACCGATTTGACACAGCGTACGCACATTAAAAGCTCCAACATGAAGTTTAGAGCGTGGCTTCAGGAGACCTGGTATGATAATTTGGGAACTCGGGTAACCAGTAAAAGTGGCGCGCATAGAAACTGTAGGAGAAGTGTTACAAGTAGAGACCAGAGAGGGAGAACGTGTTTGATCATGAACAAGGTGAACTCGAGTGCTATTAGCGGTATGAGGGCGGTTATCACTTCCCGGTTGCCCACACCGTGGAAGGGTCATTCTTGAGGAACCTGAAAGAGAAAGAGGATTAGGGTAGGTCGTGATGACCTGAGAGTGTGACCGCAGTGCCCAGGGGACAGCTGTTTGAGGTCGGTCCAGTATATTAAGTGTTGCTCCGGTTGTCAGAAGGGGAGGCATCGGCCTCATGGCTTCCGAAGGAGCTCGGCTTTCACCATGAAGCGTCATATTAGTCCTTCCAACTTCCAGGGCAGAGTTAGAATGGTTATAAAGATTTTTATTCGTAAGCTGTTTTTTAGCATGGTAGTTGTTTTACGGGATGGGGTTGCTAACCCCATGCCCAACCCTCCTCCTTTATCCGGGCTTGGGACCGGCAGAAACCCTGTGGGGGCTCCAGGCGGAGTTCTCTGGTTGTTAGAAGTGACATCGGCCTCATGATTTCCAAAGAATTTTGGCTTTCACCATGAGGCGTTATTATCGTTCATTCCACTCCCAAGGCAGAGTTTAAATGCTTTAGTTCGTTTAATCCGGTTAACGTTTTTTTAGTTAGCTTGTGTTTTCTGGGATTGGAATGTTAGCCCTATGCCCAATCCTCCTCTTTTACCCGGGTTTGGGAGCGCCAGTAACCCTATAAGAGCTACAGGTGGAGTTATATATATATATATATATATATATATATATATATATATTGCAGCCAATTTATCATACTTTTAAATTATTTCAAGCCCATGCATCCTTAATACATTTGAAAATTAGACAACTTCAATATCTGATTTTTTTTCTGTTTCTAATTTAATTTTGTCATACTTGCAATTCCGATAGTTGGTGGTATTCGTGTATTCATTTATATATTTAACATATGCATAATTTTTATACAGGTTCATTATGTCAATGATGTAGAAAGAGGTCATGTTTGGGAACAAATTATGATTATGCTACCTAAACATGTTTTATTAGTTATGCTAAGTGCAACAGTTCCCAATAAACTTGATTTTGCTGATTGGTTAGGACGTGTGCGTGGGACTGAAGTTCATGTTATTGCAACTAATAAACGTCCAGTTCCATTGGAACATTTTCTCTTTACTGGTATGGATGGTCAACGTGATAAAGACCATCTTCATCTTATTGTAGATCAAGCCGGTCAGTTCAATTTATCAGGTAAAATAGGTTTTATGACAACATATACTTACGATGCTTACTTTTTTTTATGTTTACATTGTGTTTTTATCCATTCTTTATTATTCGTAATATGTTTATAAAAATATGTTTAACGTATGTGTGTTATAGAAAATTTGATTGATGGACTCTAATATCATTAAGCTTCCACGACTGCTCACTAAAAAGTATTCAGAAGCCAGGAAAAATGCTGAAAATTTTCCGACCAATCAGCATTTGTAGTAACTTCTAGAGGTATTCTGGGCGGACAATGTATTGTCTTCATACTCTGGTTGAACAGTTGACGATGCTTCCATAGCCTCATATTTACGTGTAAGCAGTCAATTCCCTATTGTTTTAATTCTTAGCCTAACCGAAGAGGTAAAGCTTTTTCTGAACTTTCCTTCTTTGATTTCTGTTCCGGTTCGAAAGCGAAGATTTCTAGAGATTAGTATGCTGCCATAAAGTTGGATTCTAAATGTCCATTCATAAGACTTATCAATGATGCTGTTATTTTCATCATCAATATCCAAATAGATTAATGAAATTGAGCACTTTCGTGTGACTTCTTGGGCTGCGGCATATTTGTTCCAGGTTTTATAATGATTATAATCGACTGATAAAGTACTGTCTATGCTACATCACAAGCACCTTTGAACCATCTCTCAGATACTGTAGAACGACTAGGTAAGCGATTCTTGTGTTAGGCACAAAGTACTGACCAAGATGGCAAATCAGTTAATAAGGTTGTGAATGTTCATAGACCGAGGTGGTTGGAACATATATTACATATATTTAACTGCTACTTACATCTTCGCACTATCTTAACTAATAGAGGAGTAGGATGTAAGCATCGTAGGGACAGCTGTCACAACATTTGCTTCAGTCGACAAAGTCGTTGAGTGATGTTATAAAGTGTATTGTTAGGTGCGGACTATCTGGTTAGTTTGTCAGCCATAATCGAGATCGATAGTTGGAGATACTGGTTGACGTGTCTCAGAATCAGTCAGAGTGGCCCAGTTGTATTCACTCTTTATTTCCCTCTAGATGTTAAGTTCCATTATTCTTTCACATATTTCTTTTCATCTTTTCTTGTTAAGCCATCTTGTGTTATTAATCTTGTTAATTTGATCGTGTCATGCTGATATGACATGACAATTTAAACTAATGGACATGTGCTAGACTACGCTAATGATGACTTATTAAATGGGCGAATAACCTTAGTGGTTTAAAGTACAATCCACGATTAGAGTTACATAAAACTGCTACAAACTAATTACTTTATTTATCAGAATATCTTAAAAATTTATGTTGATTCGCTGAAGAATAGTTTCTGAAATTTAGATATCTAAATTTTCCCTTTCTAACACCACACGTAGGTTACAAACAAGCAAGTTGTATGCTCATTGGGGAAAAAGATGTCGAGAAAAAGAAACTTACTGAAACTCCGAAGAATGCAACTGCTAAGAATCCACCACGAAAGAATACTGGCGGGAAAGTGAATACTCCCGGTCATTTCCGTCCATTGCCACGTAAGTATCATAATTACATCATAGACTTAGTAAAGTTTAGAATTCAATCGCAACACTTCTCTATCCTTACATCAGAATACATGCATAAATTATGAAGTAGGAGGAAGTATTTCAAATTGTGGAGTATATTTGTTTAGATGTTATCCTAGTTAGAACCTGTTGTTCTGATATAATAGTTTTCAGTTCTGTGTAAACATGAATCAGTAAAGTATTCAGATAATCAATATTCAAGTGTACCTACCCAGTGTTCTATTTTAATCCAATATTTCTACACATATATACCAGTATATCAGCCAACAATGCTTGATTAGTGAAACGGTAGTGTTAGTACGAAACGAGCCCAATTAAAGCATGCTCAAAATATTCTCACGAAGCTGTGTTATGATTAGTCCATTTTTAGCCAATCTGAGCCAACGAATAATCGGGAAGTTTCTGGAATACTTTATACTGATGTTTATATAAACTCGAGTGTAATTATTTGCTTCGCTTTGCCTTTTTGCCTTCTGCTGTTATTTTCTCAATACACCTTGCCACCTGCTCTACACTTGTGTTGATTTGGGATCAAGTCGCTATCGTTGTCCAACCGTTGAATACTAAACGGGAATAATACGTAATATTACCGGGGGGGGGGCTAATAGCGATAACCCAATTTACCAGGTGGTTTATCGTAAAAGTATTTAACTTGCAATTGAGTAGTAGTGGCTCGAATCCCATTCTATCTACCTAAATTCTAGGCAGCCGGGTAGTATTGCTAACCTTTCTACAACTACAGTAGTTAAGTACATAAGTCGGTACTGAGTACATGAGCAAACTAATCATAGAAATCATATTGTATTTAACTGAATTAACAAAATACACCGTTTATTTTCAGGTAAAATTTTTATGTATGATGTTAAGGACAATCATCTACAATTTATTTCAGTGGTCATTATTTAGATTTTGTGACTAATTCCGATTGTTTCCAATAGAATTCCACCTATTTTTCAAATTTGTTAACTAGTCATAATTACTGCTTCTCAGTGTAACTTCGTGATAGTTTTCATTAGACCAATTACTAGTCGACAATAAATCTGTATACAGTATATTTTCGGTTTTGTTCGTATATCAACTGTGGCAATTGAACTTCATGATATCGAAAACAAAACCACTTTTTTTGGAGTAAATTTGAATAACTGCTAACTTTAGCATAATTATTCATGGTTTAGTTTCAAAGATTATCCGATTCGGTGTTACATTTCAAAGAAAATTTCTGTGAACCAGATAAATGAAATCCACAGGCAGCTAATAAGGTTAATGAAAAGTATGCAAGATCATCTGTAGCAAGTCACAGCCATTACATACTGAATGGGTAAATATGCCACTGATCATATAGGAGGATTTCACACTGTGTCTAATCGCATGTGATCAAATCAGGTGGTGTACATTAAGATTTGTTAGGAACGTCAATAAATTTATGGTTTGTTCAATCTCGTTTTACACCACCCACTTTTGGAAATAATCGCTTCATACTGTTTATTTGTGTTTTGTTGACAGTTTGCTTTAATATGTAATCTGCTCTTAAATAGGTTATTATTATAGCGTTACATACCATTTTAGCATTAAAATTATGAAAAAATGGTTTTATCCTGAATGCGTGATTCAAACATGTTCGAGTTCTTGAGAAGCATGAAATATTACTATGTTTGCATATGCACACTTGCTGATGTGTCGCTAAGGTTTAACTTTCACAACAGTTAGTTACATATTTTTTACTTTGTAATTAATGACATCGAAAGCATGTTCTTTCTACTGGCAGCATTATTTTTTGTATGATTAGCTGTAAAAGGATATTTCTATGTTATGTAGAAATAATTTAGTCCGGATTATTCTGTAGGCTAATAAATAAACTGAAAGCATCAACACAGAATACCTTGTATTATCTTGTTTACAATAAACCATTAAGAGGATTACATATTGACTGTGGTAGAAAATAATTTCTTACCAACAATATTCGATTAGAGTTAGAGATATAATCTCCCAAGTATCAACAAATAACCAGTATTTGGTGAGAACCACACTGAATGCAATGGTTCAACTTTAAGCTACTGTCGTTTCCAATATCATATAATGTTCGAGTTCAAGTACTGTAAATTTGCTGACAATTCGTATGATGCCTAAAAATAAACTTGATATAATGATGACATTAGAAATTACATACCAACCACAACAAGCTACTTACATATGACATCAAACTGGGCTCATTCTTTGAACAAATCATCTGTGAATGTGATAAAGGAAGGCAGCTTTTCATTTCTATTCACAGTTTTTAACTTCACTCTACCTACTTCGGTTTAGATAAAATAGGTGTACATCGAAGCTAATTGTACAACTGCGTATTTAGTAAATGATTTACATTACTATTCGCTACCCTGTATTCTAGTATATTGATTTACATATTTCCTAAATATTTTATCTGTTTACTCCACTTCACGCTAGAAACGAATACAATAAGTGTACATGATCATCGCACCAAAAACTTATGGCTTGGAGTAATTCACCTTCTTCAAGAACGTGATCTTATGCCAGCTATAGCATTCGCCTTCTCTCGATCATCACTAGAGACTTTAGCGGGTCATTTATCTTCAGTAGATTTGCTAAATTCAAGTGAGTACTTTATTGCATTTAGTATCAATTATATTGTGATTGATGTGTTTTTATTTTCGAAACAATTTTTACCTTCCGATTGCTCTTTTGGATAGAGTACATTATTAAAAATGAACAAATGCAGTACTTCAATGACCATAAATAATTCCTAAATTAATCAGTAAGAGATCCCCTATTGGAGCCAAGGTTGTCGTGAATTCTAACCAAAAATGCGCAGGACTTTGTTGAAAATTCTAGTTTTAAGTAGAATTTCTAAATCCCCTTTTTAATATTAGTGTATACGATAATTGGTATTTTCAGACCTAAGTTCGAATCCTGTTCCTGTACTTAAGTTCAACAGTACTTTAGAATTGAGAAAAACGCAGTGTGATTCCGGAATGAGTATTCAGGATTATTAATTTGATGTGAGTTTAGAATTTAAAGTTACAATTAGGGCTGTTACTAGATTTATATAGAAATCAGTATTTTCATACAGTTGTATTGTTATTTGGGAATTGATGTTTGCATCGTTAATTTAATTAGGCTTATTGTATTATGGCTGCCCCATAGAAACCTTGAGTAAAACGAAATTTTATGGTGATAACTACATGAGTATGTGGTTTATGATTGAAACCCCTGTGGTATGCATCCATCTATGAATAAATCTTTGCCTTTGAGTAAGGATTTTCGTTAGGTAGGCACATTGTAAATAGTCTTCACTTCAAGTTCATTAAAAAGTAACCTGACCGGTTTTCGATCACATAAATGGATTTCTTTATCGTAATTTTTGTGGCTTACCATTCATAAGGCTACTGCAAAACTATGATTCCTTTATTTGCCATGCAAATATTTATACCCTCTATGATGCAATATATATCCTCTCTGATATCAACTATTCAGTTTTAAATACTGTTTTCTTGTTAGCTTACAATGGTTAATGGATCGCAACGATGATTATTTCATGGGTAAACTGAACGTGGGCATTTCAAGTATCTTCTTTGTTCGTTCCTATACTGTGCTTTACCCATACATCTTGGGATATTGGAGGTGTAGTTTTCTGTAATAACCCTATTATTTAAGCAACAAGTTTTCAGCAATTAGGTTGGGCGACTTCACTATGACAAACATCCAATTATTATTCTCGTGAAATTCTGAGAATCCAATATCAAAACTGTCCAGGAAGCATTGGGCAGCTGTTTCGTCCTAGTATGGAATTCTTCAGCAGTGCGCATCCACAACCCCCCATCAAACCAATTTGCGATACCAAATTAACATTCAAAAATCTACACATCACCCAATTACAGTAAATATGTGTTATAGCTTAGGTCAAAATTCTTTTACAACTTCGGAGTATTTTCCGATTGTTTGAATGCGTGATTTTTGAACATGGATTCATTTGTTTGAACTTTCTCATATCTATGTGAGTTTCGGGAGAGAATCTGACTGTCGTCTTTCTTAAATATTTCCGATTGACTTTACTCATAGAGACGAGTGTACTGTACAACATCCGCTCTTTATTACACTGGAAACGTGGAACATGGAATATAAAAATGGACATGCGTCGTCCTCAGTTTTCTGATCGTAGATGTTATCAAGGCATCATTCGCTTATTGTAAGACAACTTAGTAATCAATGCTAAGGTTAAGCACAGAGTCAAGTTATTTACGTTTATCCCCTGGGGTGGTTGGAACATGTATTACGCATATCTAACCACCGCCTACTCCTACTAACAGTGTTGTTTAGCGTCTGAGTAGGATTGATATGAGGCTGGAGGGGGGGGTGCACTTAACCTAGGAAATAATCCCACGAACTCATTAAGTACTGATCTGAGCAGTATTGGTAGATGAAGGCTACTTCATTTAAGGTCGGCATTATAATTCAGATCGCTAGTTGTATACTTTGGATAATATATCTACAACATTGTATTATCACTCAGCATTCATTATATTGAATCATGAGCTCGCTTCTTTTTTTTACACTAACAGTAATATGGTCAATTTATCGTTTCTTTTTTTGGTTTCTCTCACTTTCACAAAAACAGATGAAAAGCAACAAGTTAAAAACTTTTTACATTCTTCAGTCACAAAACATTTAAAACGATGTGATCGCCAACTTGCTTCAGTTAAATTTATTAGTAAATTAGCTCTCAGAGGACTAGCTGTTCATCATGCTGGAATGCTTCCTATATTAAAAGAGGTAAGAAATGTTCCGTGAAGTTTATACAATGTTTTAGTAACTCACCAATCAATTTTCATCTTGCATTAATTATTGAAGCTGATAACGGAATATTGATTGTAACTGTATTTTAAACTACCAACCTCTCAAATTTAGCTAGTTGTAACCAAGGTGATAGTCAGTCATTTATAAACAACGTAGAACCAAGCACATATACACATAGATCCAAATTAACACGATGAGATCAAATTTACAAGATTAACAAAACAGTATAATTTTACATGGAGTAAATCAAAATTAAGTGCAGAAGAATAATAGAACTTAATATTTAGAAGAACATAAAATTGAATTCATTTGCTCCACTGTCACCGATTCTGAACCATGTCACTTACTGCCTCCAGCCATTATTATGCGGACCCCAACCAGGTGGTCTGTATCTACCAATATAGTTTAGACTTGCAGTCGAAGAGCTCATAAACTGATGCCATCTTTCGGTTTACCGCTCCTACCTTTCTTTCATCCTGCTCCTGCCCCAGATAACAGCTCGACGAGGCGGGCGGTGGCCAGGCATACGCAACATATATCCCAATCGTCTCAGTTGATGAAGATTTACGACCTCTTCAAATGATTTGCCATATTACTTAGTACTCTGTATCAGACATCAATATTACTTATTCGGTCATTTCAGGATACACAGGCAATACTTTAAAGATTTCTATGATGAAGGATTTAGAGTCTACGCCTGTTTTCTATTTTCATGGACCATGTTTCATATCCATAGGTTAAAACGAAGAGGACCGGTGAGCAGTGTACTCGGTTTTTTGTTGAGAGATGAATATCTCGTCTACGCCATAAGTAACATAAATTGGCTAAAGCCAAGTATGTTTTCTGAATTCGGGATGAGATTTCATTAGACACCGACCTATCAGAGGCGGCGAGACTTCAAAAATAAGTGAAGGGGTTGTCATATTCACCTACTTCACTCCATATGAACAATCTAGACAGTTATGCAGACCAGTCCTGATGTATTCTAAGTCGACAAGTGAGGTTCCAGACGGAGATCAATTCCTTAGAAGTTAAATGAGGGTAGTGTAACCTGTAAGAGAACATCTATGGTCCTAACATAGCCAGTGGTGTTTGAGTAGAGAGCCTGTATGAAGTTTGCGTACTTTCTAGGTACCTCTTTTAGTGACAAACACTGCCACAGGACCTTTTGATCTACGGAGTAAGAAGCCGCTCTCAGGTCAAGGAAAACAACGCTTGTCGAATAATAGTATGAATATGTTCTGTGACCTAACTGAGTGTAAATATTCTCTACCAGGTCTAAAACCAACCTGGTTTTCCCGAGTTTGCAGTTCCCTGGCTTTAGACAAACGTCGGATGCTTACAGAGGCTAGTATCTTAAACACTATATTAGTCTGTGGTTGTCACGAGAGGATTTATATATTCTTTCTTGTAAAATGGGACAATCAGGGTTTAGGACCAATCGGATGGGACTACGTCCAGGTCCCATACTTTAGTTAATATATCAGTCAACCTGCCTGCTATGACTGGACAGCCATCCGTAAAGATATCGTCTCAAGTTGCCACACGAAGCGGTATACTGAAGTGAAATTATCAAGATATGTACCAAACTAATAATGTTTTAATATGGTAGTGGTAGTAAGAATTATTATATATGGATAATGTGACTCCTGATGAAATAACCAGCTTAAGAATTTAAAGCACATAATTTTGGAAATCAGGATCTAGATATATATGAAGTCTGTGCTACTGCGACCATTTATCAACCAGTAACTAAATGATTCTAATCATAGATCGCGGTTATGGCGCGGACATCAACTAGACATTCCTCACTTACTAACTTGTTATCAATCACAGACTGTTCCTACGTTTAGGTTAGGCCATCTCTATCTTCTTCATTAACCAGGGATGTTTTGTCGCACCTCAGTGAATGAGAATGCATTACCTCATCAACCAATTTGCTACTTTTGCTCAGTACACTGCATTAGCACTCAGCATTTCTAACTTGATACTCCAAACATACGCATAAATTACTCCGAAGCCTCTGAATTGCCATTCCTGTCCTCATTTTTTTCAATCTTTACAAAGGTTAAGTTGACCTAAGTGTCCATCACCATCGGTCTGGATTTTTGATTATTTATTTGTGTGCTGCTAATGCCAAATTATGAGTGCCTCGTTTTTTAATGAGTTTATTTCGATCGATGTTAAATTATGAATGGGAATATCATTTTCAAAGACGAAAGACAAACGGCCTTTTAATAATCGTGAGTATGCTAGTTTGATTGACAGTCTCAACATTCCTATAGTTCAAAGTATGGTGGGTGCTACTCATAGAGCCGTCTATAAGTAGTAAGTAACGGGACATCATGTGAAAGTGACAACAGTAAGTAGCCTTCGAGGTGAATTAAAAGGTGGCAAGCAACCAGGTGTGCTCATAATACGTAGTAGACATGACGACAACCAAGGGAATCAAGACTACAACCAACGTGGATCGAGGAACGCAGACGATGTGCAAATAGATGATTGAAAGCAATGTGCATATTATTTATGACGTTCTGTGTTTCACCAAACAAAGCGTTTTCTCCCACTAAGCAGTAGTCTTCAATGTCTCATGATAGCTAGAGAATAGCAACAGATTGTGTATGTGCACTGAAGTGGTTTGTGGAGATTGGTATTCAGTTTTGATTGGTTGAATTCGTCGCAGATTGATGTTAATAGGGTAATATTGAAGACCAGGAGCACTGGACAGCTGTTTCATCTTTGTGGTGGTGTGTTTATTAGATATCTACTATATGTCTCAGGACTTTATAGCTTCTCACATTGTCTATTTTCATTAACTCAAATCTTCAGGTCGACCGATATAGTTGTTTTTAACGTTGCAAGCAATGATGTTATTTACTAAAGTTCTACCGTTATTTGTAATTAAGTAGTTATTGAGTAAATAATAAAGTTGTTGAATGTATATTATCTAGTAGACAAACAGTAACTGAAATGTACTTCATGTGTATATGTGTATGGAAAGTAATTATCTGGTTGACGAACGTGAAAAAAATGAAGAAAAAACAATTACTTCTTAATAACAATGTAGAAGATAGGTGTTATTGTCATGCTAAAATAAAGAATTCAAAATGTCAGTCTGGATACATACGGATAAATCAGGCTTGAATCGATAAGGTTTTAAGGTGTCACTTCATGAAATAACCTTAGACAATAGCTAGAAACAAGGAAGCGTTGATACATCTGTTTCGTCTTATCACTGGACTTCTCAAAAATATCCCTTCGCTACCCTACCAGTAGTGATCAGACTTAGAGCTTCTAAATTCCGTGATGAGCGCCCAGCATCCCATATTTTTAAATTTCTGACTTCAAGCAATCCACTACGAGGTTGTACTTTAACATAAATTTATCTGATAATATTACACATTTTCAAATCTATTTTTGTTATTTGGCTGATTCCTGTTATTATTCGAGTTTATAGATAAAACCTAGATAAAATTTTACAGCTGAATTTTATGCTTCACTTGCTTTATTGTGTGGTTTAGCAAGTTACTTTTTGTTGTCTTATCTGTTACCTTTAATATTCATTTTTCTTTCATGGAATGATTATGTATTAGTGTAAGCGATTGTACAGTTATTTTACACACACAGGCTTTAATCTAATTGTTATTTTATATTACTAGTCAGTAGAAATGTTATTTCGACGTGGTTTGATCAGAATATTATTTGCTACTGAAACATTTGCAATGGGTGTCAATATGCCTGCCCGTTGTGTTATTTTCACTACGTTAGAAAAATATGATGGTCAGAAGCGTCGTCCTTTGAATTCAAGTTAGTTTTCTTTTTAATTTTGTTTCGTATAAATCATTATTAAAATTTACTTACTTATATATAAAAATACATTGAAACAACAAAAAGACTGAATTTTAGTGAATTAGCACTTAATAACTGGTACATTTAGGATTTTTTGAGATAGTCAACAGAAAATACTTGTGTTAGGTTGCATTCTGGTTGGCATTCGTCAACAAGACATATCTACAATTTTTAAGAAACCCTATATGAGATTCGACACACATCACCTAGTTTCATGTTGCTAACTTTATCTTATCGTACTAGCGTGATGAGATATCTTGCGCTAATGAGCATTTGTGCCAGGTTTTCATTTGATTATAACTGATCCCAGTTTCTTAGTTTATGACATTATCACTCCTGCGAGTTGCATTCTGTAAGATTAAGATACATTGGCTGATCTCCTAGTAATGACTAACGTCATGTTCTTCAGTGCTTGTCGAAGTGTTTTAACCAACTGCCTCCAACCACTTAACTTCTCTACTTAGTCACTCACCCGTCGATTCATTTATGCCAATTGTAGTGCAATACGGCTGGGTCGATTTAATTAGATCATCAAGCAATCAGTGCTGATTGGTTTTGAAATTTGTAATTATTTTCACAATCTCGAATTGCGTTACATTTTTGATAACAATTTGTAGACATGTTCTCATTTATAAGTTGCGTTTGCTGACCGTTATTATCAACTTGTTTATCCTCAACTTGGCAATTGCTTACTCTTCTTCTGGTGGTTTTCTAATTTACTGTTATGCATTAATTTTGTCAGTTGGCACAGTTTATTAACTAATCATGCCAACTTGTCACCTTATTATTTTTTTAAGTAGTATCTTTATAGTACTTCCAAGTACTCATAAATATTTTTTTGTATGGAATTCGATGGGTAGTTAGAATCAACGTCCCATCGTTTATCGTTCATATATAGAAGGTATGGTAGATTTTTTGTACAATGGTTATCGTTGTTGACTAAGGTTGAACGCCAGGGATTAACTTTAGTTAAACAATCATTAAACCAGAAAACATTGGAAACTTCCTTTGTTTTAGTATTAAACTCTTAGGTAGTGTGAATCCATGACCTCACCAGCAGTCGGATCTATGGACTCCTGATTCTTTGTTTACATGCTGATCGATTTTTGATCGATGAAATCCCGACTAGCCAATATTCACTTAATCTTGGTAGGTTACCGAATAATATACGACCTTCCAACAATAACCATTTTTCCTCGTCAGTCTGCCCAGAAACCTCAACCTATAAGTCAGAAAAAGGAGGACACTTGGATGAACCGAAACTCCAGTAACGAAGGATAGGATCAACGATAGTTTATTTCATACAGTTGTTTATATAAGTATATATACCTGCAATCTCAGACCGTGCAGCAGACCAATTTTAACAATAGCCACTATGCATAGAGACAGCGAATGAATTAGTTCATAGCAAGGAAGTTGTAATAATTTTAAACTCATAACTTGAAGAAAGACTTAAGGAGAATTCACTTTCGTCGCCGTGACTTATTATGAACCACATCACCACATCACATCATCTCCTATAGTTGGTTACGACACTCGTGGACTCCAATCAGGTAGTCTGCATCTACCAGTACGGCTCAGATCACCGGTCAGTGGCTTCATGAACTGATGCCACGTCTTCGTTTGACCGCTCATATCTTCCTGTCATCCATCTCTAGTCGCAGTCAACATTATCTATCGAGGTAGTTGGTGGTTGGGGATATGTAATACATACCTCAACCACCTCAGTTAATTGCCATTCACAATCGCATCGACCGATTTACCATTCTCTCCTAGTGGCCTGCATCAAACTTCATAATTACTTGTCAATCCAAACAGTCACCAGCGATATTTCGAAGACATATGTGGTTAAATATTAGTAGGTTGCGAATATCACCTACTCCTAGTGTCTACGTTTCTCCTCGATACAGTAAAACAGAACGGACTGCTGATCAGTGTACTCGTTCTTTAATCGGTAGACGGCTATCGTCCCTGCGTCATAGGTGATGTGATTTATCAAAAGCCAAGCCAGGATTTTGAATCCTTGTTAAGGTCTTGTCAGGCATCAACCCATCAGGACTGACCAGATTTCCAATATAATTGAAGTGGTCAACGTGCTCAACCACTTCACTTCCTATCTTCAGTCCCGGTGTTTACGAAGACTAGTCCTGAAACAACAAATGCACATAGAGTATGTGAAATGCATCCTGAACATATTGGCATTGTTTCTCTGTACTATCACAAGACTGCATTTTATCAACGGATTCACCAAACAGGACTCTATCATCTGCGTATTGAAAGCCAATAAGTAGGTCTCCTGGTTTCTCACTTAAACTTATGGAGTTACTTCTCAGGTTTGCTCATTAGTACGCACATGGTCATTATCATTTTATTACATAGCTTGCATATATGCGTGCACTCATTGTAAAACTTGCTTATGATTATTATTGTTTCTATTCATTTCCACAAAAACAATTTAATCATAGGTGAATATACACAAATGGCTGGACGTGCAGGTCGTCGTGGTTTGGATGCTTCTGGATCCGTCATTATTCTACTTGGTGGAATTGGTAAATCATTGACACCGGCTAGTTCAGGTCTACCATCCGAGCAGACATTAAGTGATATCATTCTTGGGAGACAGACTCAATTAATATCGAAATTCAAAATCACTTACTCTATGATATTACATTTGCATCGGACTAATTGGTTAACCCCTCAGGTAATCTAATAATCCTCGACTAAGTGATAAATCAAATTAAATGTGTAATTTGTTTTTCTAGTTTTATTTAGTGACTTTATAAAAATCATGATCCATGGATTTTTTGCAGCTGGATTATTTCAAAGCTTTCGCTATCGTTTTGAACAACATAAGAGAGCATTTTGGTTATTCTACGATTTCTTTCTAATGACTTTGTATTCGACTGGTTGTCCTCATAAATTTTATTGTTTTCATTTGTTCCTGTTTTGCAGAAGTTTACTCAAACCTGCATAATTAAACCAACCAAAAAGACTGAATTAAGTATCACCAAAGCATAATCGTCTATGTAATCAGATTGCAATATGAAAGACTATGTATGAGTTTTTGCTTATTACTTCATAACTAATCTGCATTATCAACTAGATCGATCATAGGGAATAGAGTAGTTGAATACGTTTACTAATTATTGGGAGTCAGCTATGAAATCCCACACGGATTTAGAAATTTTGTCTTGCTTTGTCAACTGGCATCAGTTCTGTCGTCGGGAAGATATTTATCTACCAATCAGCGGACGAGCTTACTGTCAAGCAGTCCTCTTTGTATCAGCCAATGGCCGTAAAAGGTACTCTACGGAAACAGGAGACATACATAGGCTACATGTTTTTCAATCATAGGTATTTGCAAAGCTTCACCCGCGTATCGTGGAACGACCAAATAAACAATTCACGTATTAGAGAAATGTAGCAAATCTGCTAGTGAGATCGTGAGTACTCATCGGCTGAAGTTGTTAGATCATGTATTACACATACTTAACTACCGCCTACGTCTTCGGACTATCTTGGCTAACGTTGGAGTGGGATGTCAGTCAGTTGCAGCGTAGAACTAGGTGAGGAGCGTTGGTAAGTGCATATATGATTAGTTTGTGCATAATAATTGCAATTGGTGGTTGAAGACACCGGTTGGTGTGGTATAGGAACTTGAGCTAATCCAACTACTTCCAGTTCCTACTTTTGCATTTTTTTGTTATAGATAATAGATTGTATCTAAGGTTTACTTGTTATCTCTTTTTGACATTGCATTTTTTGTTTACTGTGAAATTATTTATGAGATTTTGTTACAATTTCGATTTACCGTTTTGAAACTACTTTTTTTCATATAAACAAAGGATGTAATGCGACGAAGTTTCATGGAAGCAGCTAATCTTCGACGTGAGTTAGAACGTCGTCAGTGGCTGACAGCTATACGCAAAAAGCTTGACGAGACAACTACTCTTATTCCACCAGCTGGATTATCAAATAGTGTAGCTAATCAATTCGCCCGTGGTTCAAATAGTAAGGTTACAATATCTATGAACAGTTCTCATTTATCTGTTCCAATTGGTGAACCTATTTTACAAGTGAAATGCCCTTATGGTCAGTCAAGTTGTTGTGAAGCAATGACTACTTATTATCAGGTGAATTTTGTGCTATATACGTATTTTGATGTAATAAATCTTGTAAATATAACTGAGCCGTTTCCTAGTGACTCAGCAACTGCAAATGTATCAAATGAGTTGTTGACTGTCGACTGAATGATCCATTTTAGTGAGGGAGATGTCATTGAATGCATCCAACTAAGTAGTCACAAACAGGACAAAACATATCTAATGGATTCCACTACTAGCCTCACACTGAATTTCGGAAATTATTACTTCAAATTTCTTTAGTTCATACATGTACTTGTATTTATTTGTATGATGCGTAATTTCTTTTCATTTACATATATTCCATCAGTTCTAGAAAATAGTATTACTTTTTGTCAATATTTCATTTGTGTATCAATGACAGGTTGAAAGTTATGTAAGGCTTACAAGCACACTTCAACTGAGGTTATGTCTTACAATAACCTTGATTTAGTGCAGTCATTTGCCATTAAATGGGAATTATCAATTGTGTGCATTATAGAGTGGAATAAATATGGACTGTTCAACATTTTCAAAGCATGTATGCAAGTTAACTGCTTGTGGCAGCTAACTAAACCAACCTTTCATGGTCAATTAGTAAACATGATTCATAGTACCGCTAAACGAACGCGAAAAATGACCCTGAAAATAATAAGCTAATCATCATAAGGCAAAAAAAAGTGACTAGATTTTATGTGAAAACAAATTAGACTAGAGTGTATATAGTGCCTTTATAACATTAATAAATTCTAAATACCAATAGAGAGACGGAAATCGTAATGGTTAAATCACAATGCACACTTATATTGCAAACCTAATCCTAAACAACTCCTAGCGTACTCTTGACCCTAACCTACTCTTAAATGTAAACGTTAATTAATCCTAACCATATTGCATAACCCACTCTTAAAATTTAATTCACCATCAGAAGCACTAAATTTTCAAATTTTAACCTAGAACGTCAAAAAAACAACTTCGTGCTTTTAAATTTCTTATTCCAACATGTGTCGCAGCGTAATGCCACACCATTCTCCACAACTCTGCGCAGTAACCTGGATACCAATAACTCGTCTGTGATTGGTCAAAAATGAAACGTTCATTCGTCGGAACTATAAATCATGTTAACCAGGTCATTGTAAGCGTTACTTCGATTATAGTGAGCTCTTAGACCTTGCCTATATATTTCATGCTGGCACAGATTTTTTCATTAGGTGTCACTTTTAAACGTGTCTCCAATAAACGTTTTAGTATTTATGTGTATTATATATTAATGAACAGTTTCACAAATTGGGCGTTAAGTATTTAGGCGAGATTGTTTGTATCATTATAATTTTAAATATTTCATCGATTAAAATGTAAATGGTTCCACTGTTTCATTTGTCAGTGTGGTTCAAATTTCCTCATGATAATGATTGAAAACGGAAATTAACTGTTTATCTTTGGTAGTTTTGATTTTCGTTTATTATCCTGAAGGAACTCGAAATAGGTTATCTGGTGAAATATTAGAATTGTTCTAATTCCAATCGCTGGTATTATTGCTAATGTAATGCATCATCTTGGTGGTTATCAGAATAAAAATTTCGTGGTGGTAATTACTTGTCAACATGGTGCTTATATAATCTTGTGGTAACTGTTACTGTCTATAGGATCCGAACCCGAGAGATCCAACTTGTGCAGCTTTAGTTTATTTCTGTGAAACAGTTACACTTGCTCTTCTTATCTTCAATTTACTGTGTTTTCTTTATTCAAATATTTACCGATTTTGTCTTGACTCTATTTCTGTCCACTTAGGCCTGCTGTAATTATCAAAAGCTTACCACATCTATTGTACGTTTACTTTCTGAAGAAAATTTAACTGATCTACAACGTGTATTCCGTCCAGGTCGTATTATATTTGTGAGTCTTCCACAGACAACAGATGGTCCATTATTGTATAACAGAAAATCTACAAAACAACCCAACTGGTTAGTTCCTGGTGTGCTGGTAAATATAACTAAGAAAAAAATTCGGAATGAAGGTGAAATACAAGTTAGTTGGATTTTTTTCACTTATCCCCATTCAAGTAGGCTTAGTTTATACGTAAACAAACAAAGTGGAATTCTCTGGTTTCACGCTAAAATGTTCAGTTTTATTCATCTTATATATATATATATATATAAACTTTCCCCAGATTTGAATTCTATCACTTAGCTTCTCATCCAGTCGGAATAGGAGCTGTAGCTAGTCCGATTAAAGCATATGGTTTACAATCATATCGTTCAGTTCTGATTATTGCTTCATCTACCTTGCCCTATACAACTGGTCAGTATCATTAGCTCTTCATACTGTATGATAGCAAGAACGGAGTACAAAAATGTATACTTAGTTTATTCGTTGATTATTGGGCAAACATTCAGTAATTTAATGGTTGAGTTCTTACTACAAAGCTTAAATGTTTTTGATCTGACCCTCTGGAAAGTCGTGAATGCTCAATGCTGAGGGGGGGGGTTCCTATTCTCTGATAAAACAGCTGTCCAACTTTTACTCAATGACTTTCTAATCGAAGTCAAACCATGATGTGTAATATAAAATTCAGTGATATCCACAACATCTTTCTATTTATATTTATATGTCTTCATCCAAAGGCAGTGTAAACCTACTACTTTTCATTTTCCCATGAATGCATCACTCAGTAAGTCAGACGATATTCAATTGGTAGTTTGCTTCTCGATAAATATTTATCTCTTGTTTTTAGCAGCACATACTGTACCCATTGAACTAAAAATATCTTATTGATTCGAATCACAGATCTTTTTCCTGTTGTAATTTTTGCATGATATTTTATTTTATAAATAAACAGGACCAAAGTAGACATAACCTCGTAGCTTTAAACTGTGCAAGCAGAATTTATTATATCGAACGTTATCACTTCGTGAATTTCTGTACGATTATTTCTACATTTCAAATCGTAGTACATTTAGATTACGTGTATCTGTAGTCCTACTTAAATAGGAAATCGAAACTGTTGAATGCATTATAGCCGCATTATTTAGAAACCCAATATTGTTGTATTTAGCAGTCTTTATGCTAGCTATTCAACTATTTGTTCATGCACCTAATTGATATTGGGATACTTCTTTTCTGTAGTGCGATATCATCACTTGGCAGTTACCTAACTTACTGAATCACTCTAAATCACTTAATAGTCATAATCAATCAACAGTTCCGGTTACTTCCATGAATGATACCAAGATTGGGAAAGTCGATGAAAATATTAACAACAGCAACAATAATCAGTTTAATGAATTAGATGAAGAAGATATTTTGAAAGAAGGTGAAGATAGTCAGTTGTCCAGTACACCATATCCTCCACAATTAATGCCAGTTTATATGCCTGACGTAAGTATATATATATATATATATATATATATATATATATATATATATATATATATATATATATATATATATATATATATATATATATAATTTTACTTTAACTCCATACGTCACAAATTTATACTGTAACTCTGAAGTACATATTTCTAAGCTAATAAAGTAAATGTGTAGCACAGTCGGAGGATTTTGGTGCTGTTCTCTTTGAGGTGGGTAGTTTAATTATGGAAGTTTGCAGACATCATCAGCATATTTACAAGCTTGGGCAATGTTTATACCGTCCACGTAAGGTATGCTGAATTTAGTCATGATGGTCATATTACTCATAAGTGGCTAAACATTAATTGTATAAGACATTACAGTGGTGTTAGTGTATTCACTCTTTATGTTCTTATAAATCTTAAGTTCCAATGTTCTTTCGTACGTACATTTGTTTTATCCCTTCTTCTTGAATTATGTTGTTTTGTTAATCTTACAAATTTGATCTCGTCGTGCTAATGTATTGCAACAACCTGAACATATACTCATATGTACCAGGTTCTGCTTTGTTTATGACTGGTTAACTGATAAACCCTACTTCATATTACTTTGTTGCTATAGTTTTCTTTCCACTTTTAACATAATTATGAAAAGGGTTTCACTATATATGTACTATTACCAGAACGTGCGTTCCGTCCGATTTGAGATTTGTCAGCTGAATAAGTTTGTAACATATGACTAACAACTATGTGAAACTAATCTTCTCGAAATGCAAATATGTTTCCAGATACGGATTAACAACGGGAAATTATTAACACTTATTAATTATGATACAGTATTATAAACTGGCATAAGAAATTATTAATACGTTTAGTCGCATTGTCAATTATTCCTCTTTATTTGGTCATGTAGTTATTAATATATTCTAAGTAAATTAATAGAATATTTGTTCCTTTATGCTTTTTATTATCAATTCAAGTCACTAGAAGATGGTTATGCTCGTTTATCGTTAATATCTAATGTATCTGCTCGATCTATAATACGAATATGTGATCATCTTATTGCTTTACAACAATACTGCAGTATTAATAATAATCCAAATATTACTTCATCAGAAATATTACTTCGTGGAATTAAACGTCATCGTCAACAGATAGCAGCTAAGGAAGCTGGTATGCATTTAGTGATTGGTTCTAACTCGACTACAAGTGGTTGTGATCCACTTGTACTTATGGATGAAATAAATGCATATTTATTTAATCTTGTCACTTCATTAATACCTGAATCATCATTATCAAAAATACCTGAGTCTTCTATGCCACTAATATTTGGTTTATCTTCGAATTGGCCTACAAAAGTTGATTTACGGACATCATTAAAATTCAAAGGAATTTCAGAGGAGGTATGCATTATTTCACATAATGAAACTAAACTATGTGCATATATCACATTCATAATACGATTTTCAATTTAGTGATCAATATGGAATGTAGAATTACCTTACTCAACTCATTATTATGTATTAATTCTAAAGTAAATACAAGTATTTAGCGTATTTAGTAAGTAGTTAGTAGTGGTATCTGCCACTCTCTTTACATACTGTCTAGAACTTGTCAACTAGATGTATCTGTATTCGTGTTGATGTTCACGCCGGGAACTCGAGCCCATTGCCTTTCGATTCAGACGCTAGCGTGTTAGCTATTGAGTGCTTATGCTGTCAGTTACTGATTGATCGGAATCCCAAGTATCAATTGCGGAAAATTCAAAACCCTTACTAACAATTGAATATATATCGTGTATTTATTTGTTTATTATTTTTTATATAGCATGCAATAGGAAAATATAATATTGTTGACAGTTGACTTTAGTCTACACCTTTGCAATTTCTTCCCCCACCTGACATTCAGTTAATTTCTCATACCTTGTATTCTGTCCGACTACAGTAGACTACTTCAATATATATATATATACATATATATATATATATATATATATATATATATATATATATTAGTTTACAAACTGATTGGTAGACTATATGGTCAATTACATCAGATTGTTTTTGAAGAAGTTCAGGGTATACAGTAGGTGATATTGACAGTATGTTAGATTTTCAAATGCCCCGTATTTCTCAGCACCTAAATTGCTGATAATAGTCGTTATAGTGATAACTAATTGGATCTTAAAATAGTCCTTTGTAATTTTAGAGTATCCTCAGACTAAAGTGACATACGACATTTTTGATCGTGGAGTTATTTAAACTTCTCTCACTTGTATTCATGGTGTCATTATCAATCTGTAGTTAACTACTGATGTTTTATAATAACCGATGTTGATATTTAGAGGCTTTTGATGGCATAGATCACCATTTATATAAAATGAGTTTTTAACCTTTGTCCGGGTGTAAGTTACGAAATATCTTCTGTAAATCATGTCGATCCTTGTTTTGTTGTTTCGATATCACTCTTTAATAATTTTCACATTGTTGCTTTCTATCAATTAGCTTTTAGTGGTGTATTTTCTAAACTACTTGACTGTCATATCATAGGCTGTCAGGTATAATGTGGTTACTTCAGTCAGTAACTGAAGTAAACGATCTGCTAACTATGGCCTGCAAGGTCGTAAGGAGAATAAATTGAATGTCAACCAAATTCTTTTAGGGTCATCTACACTCATCTGTCTGCTGCACTCAGATTGGTACTTGACCAACTTTAACAAGTTCTACAGTGTTACATTTTAGTTGTGACCCACTGGTTAAGTGAGAATTCGTGTAACTGGATTATCACCCGATTTCGTTGTTTGACGATGAGACAGCGTTTCTGATTATTAAATTTGTTTTGAGTTCACAGTTAAAGTTAGTTAAAATTTGCGTAGAAAATGCTACTTTTAACATCTAACTAGCATCATGACAATTTATTAATAATCGGTTTATGCCTGTATTTGTAATTTTAGGATGCCTGTATATTTGATGAGCATGCTTTACTCAGTGATGAATTGACAACACCTCTTATAAGTCCAGTGGTTACTCAACGATTAGCTCCAGTCAGTTGTCCCGATTTAGTGGCACATTTAGAACTGATTCATCGTACTTGCCGTCGACGATGGACTGTAAAACGAATCGAAGATAGTTTATCAAATTCACAGTTACAGCTGAATACAGAGTATATAGGTCGTCTACGTGTTCTTGAGGAGTTGGGATTTATTGATTCAGCTACACATACTGGTTGTCTCAGTTTAAAAGGTCAAATATTATTATTATCATTATTTTTTTTTCATCATTTACTGTATTTCCAAATAGAGACATTTGGCAAACGTTGGTTCGCATTCATTTTTAGACTTAACATTTCCATCATGGGCATACTGTAGTTAGATAGAGAGCACTGAAAAGCCATTCCATCCTTGTTAGGAACTATTTAACACTTATCCACGACCCTCCCAGAAATCGAGCTCAAAACTTTCATAGTGTTTTCTTAATCTTTAGAAGGAATCTAATCTCTTTACGTTTCACTTAATTATATACGTTATTATCCCGATTCAGAGGAATTCTCACATTAGTTAAATATGAAATCTAAAATAAACTTTGTGTTTGTAGTGAATACTAGTTTATAGTCTTATAGGCTAATCTTAGTCAGTTTTGCTACTTTAACTACATATTTTGTAGGTATTCCGTTTATTGACTACCTTGCTTTTAGTATCTACTACATAATTACTAAGAGACTAGGAAGTTTATAAATAAAAGCAAGTGTTAAATACAATTTGACTTGGTAAGATCTCTTATTCCCTTCTTTGTTTCCATGTCTCCTTACTGTCTCTTGTTTGCTAAGTTTTTATGTTCATCGCGAATTGGGGGATGTCATAGATGCCTAGACACCTCAAAAATTGATGTCTGTAATCATACATGCATGTTGAATAAAATCGGATATGAATACGTCACTGTAGTGTAGGTACATCAGCAATTTTCATCCTTATTTAAATCTTTATTCTATACCAGTCTCTGGTATTATCCGTTCTGTTGTATTGATACTTCGTCTGTTGATACTGATATTATTATCTCAAGGCTTTTGCTTTTCCTTTCATCCTACTAGTATTGTGTGTTAGATCTTTTGAGCTGATATAAAACTCTATTAGGTTTCAAAGTTGTCTATTCGGTAGCTTAGATAGTTTAATTGATTTGTGATTAAATACTATTATGTGGTTAGAAGCAATCGGAAAGAAACTTGACTTGACTTAAGTTTCATGTCAATTAGCACTCGTCGTCGAGGCATACTTGGAGTCATCATGGAATTAATTCCCACTAAGAAATTCGAATTCGGACTCCCAGTATTACAGACTCAAACGTTACCACTAAGCTATCTGGGTCTAACCCGTAGGACTGAGATATCGACGACGATGTCATGTTTGTTTAACCAACTTACAACCGGTCGAATTATATCAACTAAGCTTCCTTTTCTTCAACTTCCATCACTTCAGGTCGAATTGCTTGTGAATTAACAAAAATGGAAGTTTTAATTACTCAATTATTATTGAATGGCTCTTTCACTGACCTATCACCACCGGATCTAGCAGCTGTACTATCTTGTTTTGTATTTGAAACACGTGTTGCTGACGGGGAACAACAACATGATGCACAATATTTGCACAATCTTCTGGAATCTGTAGTAAATTATAATGATGATTCTGCCTGCACTAATAATAGTCCAGTTATTACCTATCCTCCACACATTATACCTACATTGCAAAAGATTCTACTATCTGCTATAGAGGTTTGTTTATATTATCCAGGTGCTTTTTAGACTTGGTGTTATTTTACTATCAGGAATGAAAAGGTATTTTAGAGATTATTTTTTACAAGTACTCATGAATCGATGTGGTGTCTTTATTTAGATATTCATGCATGATATGCTAGAGATGATACCATTGAAGGAAACATCTTATAATTATATTTTCACGAAGTCTAAATCTTACTACTATTTTCCGATAACCATAGATTATTAAAATTTCCAGTAAAATATGAACATTACGGGTTGACTTAGGTAGATAACCACTGAAATCTGGCGAGTAACGGATTATTGTTTAGGTCTTCTCTAAAGTAGTGGGCACTATTTAACTCTACTAGAGAATGAACCTAAGATATACAGGCTTTGCTGATAGCGCTCTGCTGAATTTATTTCCAGCAATTGTTTCCTAGATATTCATCAAATATTATCCATGAACATCGATTATATCTTCGTCACTCCATATCCTGTTGAAAAGAATTATTGAAAGCTTATTTTATAGCCACTTTGATCACAACGCTAGGTGGTAATCTGCAACTGCAACAAGTCCATTGTTAAATTCATCTCCATTACTTCATAGACTGAGCATTAAACTTATTTGTATTTTTTATATTCTTAGCTAGAGCAATTACAAATTAAACATGGTCTAACTGATCCATCCACGGATACACGTATAACACTTCAAGTTGTAAATGCTGTCTTTTCATGGGCTCAAGGTTACTCATTCTCTTCGTTGGTATCTATGACTAATATCCCAGAAGGTCATTTAGTCCGTGGATTATTACAACTTGATGAACTATTACATCATATTTGTAATGCTTGTCATCATTTAGGTGATAAAAATTTAAGTCTACGTATGAAAGAAGCAAGAAATCTAATATTACGTGATCTTGTATGTGCTCCAAGTTTATATACAGCAGATGATCTTATTTAAATTATTATATTTTTATGATTATTTATAGTTTATTAATGATATATACAATCGTGTATTATTGTTTGTAGTTAGTTACATTTATATATATATATATATATATATATATATATATATATATATATACTGTAAACTTTTGGGCCAGATTTATTGCACTTTTAGCATTAATACATTATTTATTAAACAATTGTATATATTTGATTTGTTACTAAACATTGAACATTTTGATAGTTTTTTTCTATTCCAATAAATATATTACTGTTAAAATAGTTTTCTCTTTTTTTTCTTGTTTATATTAATGTGTGATTATTTATACATATTTTACTATTTAAACTTTCTACGAAACCTTATCATAGTATATTGTACTGTTTATTTATATTTTGTTTAGAATATTTATATCGTTTGCTTTGTTTGCTTTTTTGAAGATGATCACTTTTGTTTTTTTTTCCAGAAGATATCACTTTGTAGTTGTATCGTACATGTCCTCTTTTTTTTCTACGATTTTTGAATACTCCAATGATAATTATTCAATATGATTCTTATGCATGAAATGTTGGTTTTAAATGAATTGTTTTGTATTATTCAATCAATTTCTTAAAAAAAAGAAATAACTTCTCAGGTATACTTGATATTTTGCATTGAATATCAATAAATTTATACTACAACAATAAGATCTTTGTTGACATGACTAAATCTGCAGAATTGTGTTAGGGTTCTAGTGAGTAAATTACACCTCGATTCCCGCTAGCGAACGTATGACCAGTGACACAACGACCAGTAAGCTAAGCTATTCGCAGCGCCCCAGCCCAGCTAACTAGAGAGAGAAGTCCAAAGTCAGGAGAAGCTTCTAATTCCACAGGCAGCCCTTCAAACGAACGAACAATCACACATCTCATGCATATATATACAAAAAGAGAGAGCGTCCTTGAAATGTTACAAATAGCGTACTAAAATAAACAACGAACCAATAAGATTTAGCGTCTCACTAAGTGGGTAACACGAACTGAAGGTGAAAAGGGAAATTTCTGGCGCGAAAATAAGAAATTTAAATTTACACAAATCACAAAAATAACAGGTTTACTAAGAGAATTCTGGGGATCTGACATCCCCAACAAATTGTAAGCTTGATTTGTTATTAATATCGTGTTAAATATAAAATGTAGATGGGCGGGGGTGGGGGCTAAATTTTTCATGAATATTTATGAAAAATAAATTTCTATGCAGTTGTAAGAACAAGTTATTCGTATTGTTCCATTCCTTAAATCGATTTTCTTTATATTTTTCTCTAGGAGATAAGAAGTAGATGATATATGAACAATTCACTTTGTGCATATGGATCTGTCTAGTTGTGAATGTGTGATATGATGATTTTATCTTGTAAAAACTCCTTACATTTTAAAACGATAAAGAGTTCTTATTTGACACTAGCCAACAGAATTAATTCCTTAGGTCATTTCGAATTCAGCGGCTAGAATAAATTACGTACTTACAACGATGTTTAAGTTAGTAAAGTTTATGAACATTAGAATAGGTTTCTTTTTATAGATGGAAT
Organism: Schistosoma mekongi; assembly: GCA_034768735.1. Classification (NCBI taxonomy): domain Eukaryota; kingdom Metazoa; phylum Platyhelminthes; class Trematoda; order Strigeidida; family Schistosomatidae; genus Schistosoma; species Schistosoma mekongi. The sequence continues at coordinate 14,750,779 of CM068305.1, forward strand.
TCAATCCGGCAATAATTTAGTGGAGTTGCTGTTTAGTAGTAATTTGTAGTGGCGCCTACCAGGTGGTACTAACATCGCAGATTGGAGTAACAAAGGAATAGCTAGTAATGTTGATTTCCTATCTACAATATCAAGATAACCCTAAATACATTAAAAACTTGTTGTATCTGAAGCAGGGATGGCTGATATTATCGATCCTGTTATCCACCGCGCTATTGTCTACAGCTAACACCCAGCCTTGCCTTAATCTATTGCACAGGCACGAAGATCCGACTGATTACCAAGAAGCCAACTAGTTACTCACAACCAGTAATATACTATATAGTATGCTATACTGTCATATGTCTGTCATACGATATTGGCCGGTCACATGTTTTCTTCCAGACATGTTAAAACTACGAGAATTATGTGCAGAGTACTTACATAGGCGACGCAAACTCAGTAGATAATGCAAGTCTAGGATTGACGTCAAAGGGATCAAAATCTAAGCTTTTTAGTGCTCAAAGTTTGGACACGTGAGAACCAACACTTTTAACATTACCAATTAGTTATTAATAACCGTGTCATCCTAAGGTTATCGTTTCGACGCTCACTACGTACATAAGTTTCCTAGAGCTTCATAACTTAAACACTAAGCAAGAATATGCACAATACATAGGTAGGCAGTTGAATTGCAAGACGTATCTTATGTCCACAGTTTTTAGTATTCACAACAAAGTAGTGATTACTAATGACTAGCACTTATTGTTTTATGAGTAAAAGAAGAACGAATGTCCGCTGAGACAAATTATATACTCGGAAACAAAAGATAAAGTTACAACTTTATCCTACAAGCTATTCGTCACTACAGTCCAGTTGAAAAAGTATCTCATTTTTAAAAGCGTTTTTACTGATTTCAATAATTTTGGGTGTTGTTTCATCTTTCCATCGTTTTCATTATCAAACTGTATCTACCACATCCTTTTTGTAGTTGAAAGTAGCATTCAGTGATGACTTTATCCTTACACTACAATAAAAGTTGACAATTACTTGTAACTGTTGTTTAAGTGAATGCGACGGAATGTCGATGCTGTCGTCATATCTGCGTTAGCAGAGTCCATGCAGGACACAATTAGCAGACCTATCAATCTTTGCATTGCTTTTTTCATTCGATCTAGTTATTCATACATCTGATACATTTTATGAGCCCTCTTATGTCAGTTGACTCAGCATATATGTGGAGACAGTCGAATGCGCTTATAACGTGAAGCCAATAATTATTTGGGTATATTTGAAAGAAGTAAATCCAATACTCGATAAGATCAACCAACTCACCAGTATTTATTGTCAACCTTCAAGTAATGTCCAACCATTTTTCGGATATGCATAATAAAAGAGGAAGCTATACTGCAGTGGTGATTATTCTATGGAGTATTCTTGACCTCTACTGTAGCGTCTCACCATTAAAGATCCAAAATACGTTTAACTTTTTTCATTACAAGAAACATGACTTCGATATTAACCCTGGCATTTTGCAGCTACAGTAAATATTTTAATATCAAATTTTTCGTTAAAAGTTAATAGGCTCGCATTATCTAAGTTTAATGCTGAATCGGTATTGTTTGTCGAAAACGGAAGTGAACCAGGTCCTCTTGATGAGTAACGTTGTCATCCCAACAATTTATCTAAGGCAGCTCGAAGGTTATGAAATGAAATATGTGGCAATAGTATAACTAGGTAGTTGAAATGAACTCTTGTTTAGTTGTTACGACTACCGTTCACACTGTTAAGATATACTTTCAGTAAAACCTTTCTGGTTTAATATGCACTACACTCATCTCACTGAGAAAGTCGGTCGCTAAAACGTTTTCTTGATATTTTTAGTAAGGATTCAAAAGTAATGCACTTATTTTGGACAGTGTATTTCATAAATAAATGTAATATGTATAGCTTCTTAGGGTGAGTTGCTCGAAAATCACCAATGTAGTAGACTAATCACCCAGCTTCATACTAATCCATTGAAATGGTATGACTGTATGTTAAAGCACGTGAGAATACTTGCTTAGGGAAATAGTAAGGTAGATACGCACATGTGGCACGCGAATAGTGTGCAAGGATGATTACTGAGAAAATTGATTAGCAGGGTCAATGTAAACATGTGAACACGTACTGGTTACTGGACATTAAATTCATTGTCACAAATCGCCAACGTTAAAAAGTGTATAGGCTTACAACCAACTTAGGATTTAACTTAGCATATTGGGCTGTATGGATCATAATGTGTTGATGTGAATCCCACACTATCTTATTAAACGTATTCGTGGATCGTACGATTGTTTCATGCATATTGCCTACTCTTACTTACTTACTTATGCCCGTTACTCCTCGCTGAGGAGCATAGGCCGCTCACCAGTGTTCTCCATTTAACTCTGTCCTGAGCAATCCTTTCCAGTTGTTTCCAGTTGCTGCTCATCCTTTTAATGTCTGCTTCCAATTCTCGACGCAGCGTGTTCTTCGGCCTTCCTCTTTTCCGTTTCCCAACAGGATTCCATGTTAATGCTTGTCTTGTGATGCAGTCTGATGGTTTGCGTAGTGTATGTCCTATCCATTTCCAACGTCTTTTCCTAATTTCCTCTTCGGCTGGAAGTTGCTTTGTCCTCTCCCATAGTAAGTTGTTGCTGATGGTTTCCGGCCAACGGACATTCAGTATCTTGCGTAGGCAGTTGTTTATAAATACCTGTATCCGTCTGAGGATGTTTGCAGTAATTCTCCAGGTTTCAGCTCCATACAGCAGGACTGTCTTCACGTTCGAATTGAAGAGTCTGACTTTGAGGTTAGTTGATATTTGTTTTGAGTTCCAGATGTTTTTCAACTGCAGGAATGCTGCCCTTGCCTTGCCAATCCTTGTCTTTACATCTGCATCAGACCCTCCTTTTTCATCGATGATGCTCCCCAGATATGTGAAGGTATCCACTTCTTCCAGAGTTTCCCCATCCAGTTGAATTGGGTTGGTGCTCCCTGTGTTGTATTTGAGAATCTTGCTCTTACCCTTATGTATGTTCAAGCCTAATATTGCCTACTCGGTTAGTGTAATTCAGGCTACGAAGACAATAAATAGTTTGTAGTACCATATTCCACTCGAACTGGACAGATTACGACTAATAGTTGGCGTACGTCTTATATCTACACATTCAATGTTCAGTATCTTATATCTGGTTCGTACTTACCGTCTTCTCCCCAGTCCCGTATATATTGATCTTGTGTAGGGGAAAATGACTCACTGTGGTGAGAAAGCGAATTTCGGCATATTACAATGAAACAAATCACTACGTTGTGATGCAACAACATCCAGTTCCAGGGGTTTTCGATCGTAGAATAGGCTCAGTGACACACTTTCAAGTTATATCAGGTGCCGGTCTAATCGATTAGGTTTTTTGCAAGCGAATAGCAAACAAACTCACCACTACTCTCACCTATACTCCTCAGATCTTGGATAGGAACGTTAGAATTTAGTTCTCTTTTCTTAACATATTCCTCAGGAGCTGAATACATGCTACACGTTCTGCCCTTAAATTTTCGCGAAAGGCAAAGCTTGACGTCACTGACAGAATACATGTCGTTTTAAAAAAATTCATAATGCAGGATTGCTGTCTTTCTCTGTTTTATTTGAAGGTTGTAGCGGTAAATAATCCCCAAAATAAATAGATTCATAGGTGTCGACATTGATGCCGACCATATTTGTTTTAGCGGACACTACTAAGTTGAAGGCGCTTGGTCACGCATCACCACCAGATCACGTCACGCCGTACCGTAACAAGCAACCGTCTCTAGTTTGCCAGCCTAGACGTTGCTATCCCATTGCCGCTCCATTCACGATCAAATATAACTTCTCTTCCATCCTTCATTGCCTTCTGATTTCTTCTCATTCGTAAGAGTGTGTTCAATCGTTAGAAGTTGCTCTGGTAATAATCCAAACGTAACTTGGTCATATACCGGGTGCACCTTCAAGGTCATCACACCAACCATTTTCGATTTCTTAAAATATAGAGGATCGAACCCACCATGACTTTATGCTTTATTCTAAGTTTATAAATTATCGCTTCCTTTTCGCCTGGTACTGGCTATGTATAATTCGCCATCATATAAAACTGTGAAGTGACTCGTTTGGATCTTGAATTTCTCACACAAATTGACATTATGTAAGAGCAACAAAGACGCTTCTTAGTTAATTGCAAGAATGGAGAACATGAATTTAAGCATTAAACTTATGAAGTTCATAGATATAACTTCTCCATTTACAAACAAGCAGTCTTCCAGCTGTTGTCTAACTTCCTTAATCTCGGTAATATCAAAGGTCATGTAAACAGACTTCGGCAACTGTCTCTGTGGCCATATTATCAATAATTCCATGTTATGTCTAAACATGCATGCCTTGCAGTAGTCAGAAAGTATCAATAAAGCATAAACATCTCGTCAACATCTTCCTTCTAGGCTTCTCCAAATCACTTGATATACTAGACAAACAAACTGCTTGTCGGAAATTCTAACTTCAAGTCACAAACCTATCTTATGCAGTCAATATGAAGATTCGGGAAGGGGTGATTAAAGGTTCTACTATAATCTCGACATTTTAAGACGACTTGGATAGGATCTAGGTTAGGTATACCAATAACCTACTTCCACTTAACGCAGGAAATGCCAAACATTATTGGTGAACACTGAGGAAATATTCCTTGCATGCAGTGCTGAAAGACATAGTATTACTCATACTACCACAGTAAAGCACCTGAGCATAACGCTTAGCGAAATAATCTCTCTTATTATAGCCTTTATGTAGCGGATTATGCCTACTCTGTCCTCAGGTTTTTCTCCAAAACTTTGGGGAGTATGACACCTGAATTACACCTTATTGTTTCTAGTACGTATTTAAGACTATTTCAGGAGCCAAGATCGTGTATTATGTCCTTCCTCATTTAAAAAGATATTGCTTCCCTAAGACGTGTTCATGGGAAAGTAACTGAAAAAATAACGGGTCTAAAATACAAGCCCTACGCAGTTCTTATTAGGGCGTTAAATCTGTGTCTTGTGGCATTCAAGAGAATCCGAGGAGAGAAAACGATAGTGTTTTATCATATAGCTCACAACTTTATTCACAACATCAGACCACTGGTGAGTCTCAGTCCAACACTCATCCTAAGATGATATCCTTACAAGATAAAATATGGAGGGGCTTGCGTTGAAAATTCAGCCGACGTTTGTTGCTAGAGTAACCAAACTTTGGAACTTTTTATTTGAAGAGGTAGTAATGGTACCTTCCTCTAATTCTTTCTAAAAGGGGTCGTGCATACTTTATCACAGTAGTCACTGAAAGGTAATATTTAGGGAGCAACACCCCAGTCACTTCTATTCTCAAAACGCAGCCTTCAGTTATAGAAGAAACAAAACACTTATCGTTATCTCCATTATTCAAACCACTCTAGGAACAGAGCTCGAGGAACATAAGTTAACTAATTTTGCCAAGGAAACTTTAGAGGTATCTCAAAATTTGAGTTACCTTTGCTTGGAAACAATGATCACGCACTATTTTATCTCATGTTTCATACACTAGAGCTAGCATAAAAGTCTACGCCTTCTAAATCTATATGGCAATAAAATATTCCATCATTTTGGGACTGTATGCGTCAACTGATTAGTCGATTAGTGTGAATCAGATATCATAAAAGTGTGAAGCACGTTCAAGGCAGCCTTCGAAGAGGTTACAAAACCATTTTTCACATGTCTAATTTCCCGTAAATTAGCTTGTCGTCCCTCGATGTCAGCATGAACATCTTCCAGCTACTGCATCGTAGAAGACAATACCCCGGGACTCCTTTTGCTCAGTGCCACTTTGTTGGAAACCGATGTTAGACAGTCATTACCAGGTCTCACATAATCTATTAAAGGTGATCGGCAAATAAAAGTGTCACTTTCTGTCATGACAACCTTATTATATCAAGAATAGGACCGAGCCTAACCTTTGATAAACTAACGAATTTGCTGCCTTTCTTGTCTTTGGAAAATGTTTTGTTTTGTCTAGTAAGTTATCAGGTCCCGGCTCTTGCTATCACTGGTGGACATTATTTAGGAACCTCTTACAGAGATGTTCGATATGTAACCCCCCCTCCATACCTAACTGCCAAGAGACTAAAATGATGTTACAGTCAGTCCTTATTTGTAGAATTGGTTAAAGATAACTCGCTTTCTGTTACGGATGTAAAAACTGCAGCTTCAAAGTGGTCTAGTTGATCACGATCAAAATATAACTTTTCTAACATCCCCTACTGTCTTCCGACTCGTTCCTTTTTGTACGCGTAGGTCCAATCGTTATAATTTGCTTTGATTGTATGACAAACGACACTTGTTCATATGCCTAATGCACTTCAAGCCTGTCCAGCAAGTTTATGTTAAGCCGTTAGCAGCACTCTTTGACGTGCTGAAACGTTTAGACTTCCCTTGCCTTACCATCGAGTGAAAGAGGATATCTTATTGGCCTTTCTCACCTAAAACGATAACTTGGCCTACTTTTTTGTTTCTACTAGGATAATTCATGTCCAAGCGCATAATGAAAATGTTCTACAACCACGATCAAATAACCTTAAGTTGATATTTTTCTGCTGGCAATGAGTGGTCAACGTCTGAAGTGCTTTATCAGAGCAACTGACATTAGTATCATCAGCAAATGCCCTCAAAGGAAAACTGAATCTTCAGTGGAGTACACAAGATGAAACTAAACTCCAGTGGGAGATTAACGATATTTGAGAAGCAATTTTCAATGTTGCGACTCATTATTGCTTCCACTATGTTGGTTTTAAAAAGTACATAACGTAATTTAGATAGCAGTTTATTAATCACGTTAATTTAACATAACCACTTCGACTCCCCTTATTTTCACTTTTTATTAGTAATACAAGCTTCTAGTTCGAATAAATTGTTTTCTCATTAAATATGCTCTCCTTAACGTCTCATGGTAAACCACTCAAGGCTGCTCATTACAGTTTAGTCCTACCAAACACACTTCAAAGATTAATATAAATTATTCGGTTTACTATCTTTACATCCGAAGCATAAACAGAAAATGCTGGATTGTTGAGCTCATTATTCTTTTATTGCGCCACTTCAAGGTTGGTGAAGTTTAGTTTGACGTTTCCAACTTGCTGGCACATTATGTAAACTTTTAGTAGATTGATTTATCTTAGTTTTAAATATATCTGCTCATATTGGTCTCTAAAATTATTTCTCTATACATGGGTTTTTGTAGTATCCAGTATTTTTTTAACTATATATTGTGTAGTGTCAATCCGGCTTGTAGGACACAGGTCCTTATTTTTAGACAACCCACAGAATGGTCAAATTATCTAATGAGCATCTAGCACCTAACTTTGTTTCAGCGAAGATACATTTAAAATGCAACTTTTTAACACTAAGTTCTGGAAGCCTGAAGTCGACTTCAAGCAGGTAGTTCTATGGACATTGATTGTTCGGTGAAGTTAGCTTATTCAGCTGAACTTAAGCGATTCTAAGAGTGATGCTGAGACGTCTGGATTATTATACGCTGATTAAAATATGATGGACCAGGATAAACTACTATTATTAGAATTCGGTTCAGATTTGAAGGGACATTTAACCAAGACTAATTTTAGTACTATTCCTCTTCTGTTTGTTATAAATCCTATTCTTAATTCAGCATTCAAATTTCAGCTGAAAGTCCTGGTCTCTGGCCTAAATATTAGTCCTAGCTGTTATTTTTTTACGGTCATCCGAATCCTTCACAATAGTCATGTTTCTGATTGGCCCTGCCGTGTAAATTAGTTCTACCGAACTTTCACTTCCTATATAATTGTCTCCTAGCCCTGTTCAAAGATCGACTTCCGGCTTCCAATACTGTGAACGAAACACTTCAAGACGGCTTATCTGTTTTATTAAGTGTCACAGCTACATTTTTTAGTTCTCCATCCATAATGAATAACGATATTTTGTCACATCTATATCTATCTATCTATATCTATATCTGTATATCTATATTCTTCCTTATCACGATATTCTGATTGATTTTATAGGCATTACTTTGTTTTCCAAATGGAATTTACTGGTTTTTATGCTTGTAGTTCTGACTTGTTTGTAGATGGTGTACCCACAGCAAATACCTGTGGATGTTAGGCTGTTAGAAGCACCTGTTGTTAAGCTATTGACCCTGACTGTACAGATTATCACTTGGAGGTAAGGCATACCCGTCGTATTGAGGGAATTCATACTTCTGTGAGCTTCAAACTCATCTCATTCAACTTTACTAGCTGGAGACCTATGTCCGTGCCCACACTGTTTAAACATATGATGTTGGGACTTAGTGTACGCAATGCCAAGGCTTTCAGACTAACGACCACAACTTGGTTGATACCATTTTGATCAATTCTATAAGCTAGACACATTAAGCACTGGTCACCTCAGCAATCAACCAAACGAGACTCACTTATTAGTATGTGAAGATTGATTAATCAAAGTATGGCATGTATTGTCTACACCTTCCTAATGTTCAAATCAGACCTACACCACTTACTATTTAATTTGGATTGTGACTGGCAAGTGGAATCTAGGACGTACGTTTCGTCCTATTTGAGACTCGTCGGCTAAATGTACCTGCATCCCAATGTTGATGTTCACAGTGTGATTCGAACTCAGTCCGTTTCATGCCAAACACCACCGCGTTCACCACGAGACTACTGAGTCCAGACAGTCACAATCGCCACTTATTCCTGTTTTGGAAATGTAAGTTTTCACCTCATACCTGTCCTAGCTCATAATTTAATAGATGCATTTACGCCTGGCTAGTGAATTACGTAAATATCATCAACTGTGATGCGTGCTTTTGATTTTTTCGTTTTTAGGAAAACCAATAATTATGGGGAAATCTTCGCGTGATAAGCGTGACATTTATTATCGATTAGCTAAGGAAGAAGGTTGGAGAGCTCGTAGTGCCTATAAACTCTTACAGATTGACGATGAGTATGGAATTTTGTCCTCTACTGGTAATTTCGTCATGAGTTGTATTTTTTTGGAAGTAAACCACTTCTTTATGCTTTTTTTTCGACAAGCAGCGTCTACCACACAGATTAGGACAATAAAAATATATCTCTTCTTGGCACATCTTAGGAAGACATTGTGATTGTTAGTATTACTCGCTTGTGAATCTCAACGAAAAACTCAAGGGATAACTATTTGAAACTGGTCAGATAATACCATTTCGTAGATACTGCAGGGTTCGACCAGCCACCCACCTAGAATAATTGCTACGGTAGTCCCCTGCGAGTACATCTTGGCCGACAGTGAAATATCATTACTGCGCCCAATGATGTCTGTTAAACTGCTTTTCTATAGGTCTGCTTCGTTGAGGCTCTTTCGTTGCTACTGGATAGATAACGTCGAAAGCTGTACCCACTTTTCTGCCAAGTAGTGCTTCTGCTGCAGAGATACCATTTAGTGTTTGTGGGTTTGGAGTAATCCGATAGATGAATAGAAATCTCTCTAAGATCTCTTTCGTTGTCCTCTCGTTAGGTTTTCACAGGACGTTTTTGGAGGTACTAACGAAGCGTTTAACTTGACCGTTAGATTAGGAATGGAAGGGCGGTGTTCGGACGTGATTGATGCCGTTTCGTCCACGAAATTCAGTGGTCAGGGCGGAAGAGAACTGTGTCCCATTGTCAGTGACAATTGTTTCAGGGTGCCCGAAACTTCAGAATACTTGTCGTAACTTTCGTACTGTAGACGTTGCGATTGGACGCCCCATCTGAAAGATCTTCGGCCAATTAGTATGAGCATCAATTAACGGAAGATACATCTGGCCATGTAACGGAACGGCAAAATCCAGATGTACTAGCTGCCACGGTGTTATTGGCTATGACTGAAGCTCTGTTATGCGTGGTACTCTTGAGATTATGTTGGGATGGCTCCCAGAAACCTCAACGAAGCTTCCAGAACCCTTGAAAGAGCGGAGACATTCCACTCAATCACTGATCGACAGAACCTTCCAGAATCTCAACGTGGCGCGCTCTGATTGGGTAATAGTTGAAACTTCTTAGTTTTAATTGGATGGATTATAATACTGATTTTGTTGTTTCAGAAAGCTATATATATATACGATTATTTTGTACAGAACTGACTCTCTCTCTATCCTACTGGAACAAAGTTCCTGTTTACTTATCTTCCGTCTTGTGAATTTGCGACTAGGGGGGTTCAAGGCGTTTGAGTGCTAGAGTTGTTTGTGGCTAGTCAAGATATCACGTACTAGATATAACAGATTAGTACGCATTCAGTGCAGGGGCGGAATAACTGCTCCAGTTGCACATCCAAATGAGGCCAGTACATATAGCTTCGTGCTAATGGTTTCTTTCTATTTATTTCAGGGTGTCCTGCATGCAATTGTTGAAGCACTGCCAGTTACAACGTTTTTAGGATAACGACACGTTCGGCAATTAGAAATACGGTCATCGATGACTGAGAGAGATAGCCTGCGCTGATAAAACTGTCGAGGCTCTGAAGAGCTGATTTTTGAGGGCCACCCTTCCAGATGGTACTTTTTGACTTGTTGCAGGACTGGGCTCCGAAGTGTTTCTTTTCTCACTTCATCTGCTGACACTGGAGTGTTTCGAATGGCATCTGCTACTACGCACCTAATTCCTGGATCCACAGTTATAGAGGCAATGATCATGTCCTCAGATCAAGACGATGGGCTACGATCAACCTGGAGAGAGCATTGGTCTGGCCGATGGTGCTCGTCGACTGATACTTGATATTAAAGTCGTAGCTTAGAAGCGCTCGCCCAGCGCTGTAATCTGTTAGCTGTGTACACAGGGATTCCTTTCTTTGAACCGAAAATTGCAGTTAAAGGTTTGTGGTCAGTCAGTATGGTGAACGTACGACCATAGAGCATTTTATGAAACCTTTTAATAGCGAATATGATTGCAAAACCTTCTTTCTACTGGGGTAAGTGATCTAGCAGCGTGGGCAATCGTCTTTACTGATTCGTGCGGGAACACGTGAAATATCACTGCTCCATGACTTGGGGCATCAGATGCAACAACAATCTCCATGTTGGGATCTAAGTGCGTTAGCAAAAGCCCAGATCTAAGCATTGATTTGACTTTGTCATATGATGCTTGACATTCCGCTGACCCAAGACAAGGTTTGTCTTTCGTCAGTGATTCATTTAAGGGACCTCTTAGGCGGTGCATTTCAGGGAGAACTGTGCTGTAGTGACTAATTAATCCCAAGAAAGATCGTAATGAGGAAACATCAGTTGGTAGTGGCATCTTCTGGATGGCTTCTATGTTGGCTGGGTCCGGTCGACGGTCGTTCTTATCAAAAATGAAACCAAGGTGTTTGATGAAATGCATGAAGAAGATACACTTTTCTTCACATTGGCAAAGACTATGCTCCATCATTCTACTTAGTACTTGGTGTAGACGACCCGAATTTTCTTTCTCAGTTGACCCTATTACAACGACATCATCTAGACACGCTGCTGCTCCAGGTATGCCTGTTAACCTTGTATCCATTATCTGCTGAAAGGTGGCAGGCTCTGTCTTAATACCAAATGGCAGGCGGGAATACTGAAATAATCCCTGATGAGTTTTGATAGTTAGAAGGTCTCTGGACTCATCAGCTACTTCCACTTGAAGATAAGCGTCGGAAAAGTCTAATTTTGCGAAACATGCAGCACCAGTTAACTTGGAAAATAGATCTTCAGAGACCGGTAGAGGACACATATGTATCTGATGCAGCATTTAAACTGGTAGAAAAATCAACACATATGCATATAGCTCCGTCAGACTTTCTGATCACCACGATAGGGGCTGCCGAAGCAATAGTTAACTGGCTGAATAAAACCAGCTTATTGTCAACGATTAATTTTCTGGTTGACCAGTTCCAGCGCAGCATACGGTACAGGACCTTTTGGACGAAAAATAGGTTTAGCATTTGCTTTCACAGATAGATGAGCCTTCATCACCGTGCAGGAACCCAAACTATTGTAGAAAATATGAGCAAACTTATGCCGTAGCCTCTCAACTAAATTTTTACTGGCCTTCTGTGACAACAGTTGGTTGTGCTAATAGTTAATTTTAAGGATGTGATTCACATTCTGAATGAATGGTGAAATATACTTTCTTGTTAATGCTGTCGTTGAAAAATATGCTTCCTCCATTTTTATAACGTTGGTGTGTTAGATGAGTTTTGTCGCGAGTATATGATTATTCAAGTATTCGGGCACAGGGTAAACTAATTATATGGTGTTTATCTTCTATAAGCCTCAGAAATGACCCAGACAATTTGTAATTATCAAGATATTGAACAAGTTTGCGATTTGGTTTGCTAAAATAAAACGTATGGTCACCTTATAATGCTGTTGAATATTCACTAATTGGAGTTGCTGTATTAGCACTGATAACGTGTGACATTCAATGATGTATCTACTTGAGTTCTCTTCATAATACCATGGCATTTGACTGGTTGGATAAAGGGGATTCTGCCATAGTATTTTACTAGTATAAACACGGATTTTCAAAGACCATATGTCAAATAATAAACTGTTTTTAATAAATCCTACTTATGTGGTGATTTTAGGCAATGTATCGTAATAGAATGAGTACAACGGTGGAGAATACTCACATTACATCTTATTAATTATTAAACACTAAAACTAAACTTTATTGATGAAAATCATAGAATGTAGGTACTGGAGTATTTAGTTTGTATCACCAGTACTTAAATACATTGGTTTGTAAATCGTACCGTTTATCATATCATGGGTTGAAATTTGATTACCTGTATTTCGCATCTCTTATTTTTTTCAGAAAACATTTCTTTAGAACGGGTGGTTGATTTGTGTGCTGCACCTGGTAGTTGGTCACAAGTATTATCAAAGCGTTTGTGGGAATCTAAATCTCCAGATGATCGAAAATCTGTACTGTCTATTTTTAGGATCTACTAATGATTTTGCTTAATGAAGGTGAAAATAGTTGCTGTTGACCTACAAGCCATGGCTCCAATACCAGGAGTTATTCAAATTCAAGGCGACATTACTAGTCAGGATACAGCTCAACAAATCATCAAACATTTTAGCGGTAAATTAGCCCAACTTGTCGTTTGTGATGGCGCTCCTGATGGTAAGTTAATTTGAATTTTCTAGGTTAACGACTTTATATTTTTAAATGAGTTGTTTGTTTTCTGACTATTCTTGCTCTAACTGTTTTCTGTTTATATGCTATTTTGTATTCTGTGTGCTTTATTGACTCACTACTTTACTGACATTTTATGAAATTATTTGCTTTAACCTTAAGATCTTATTCCATATCTTATCTAACGACACTGCTAACACTGTTGTGTTTTGTAGTGACAGGTTTACATGATTTAGACGAATATGTTCAGTCTCATCTCATCTTGGCTGCTCTAACTATCTGTTCAAGAGTCCTGGAATTAGGTGGTACATTTGTAGCTAAAGTTTTTCGTGGACGAGATTCCGGTTTGCTAGGTTCTCAACTTCGATGCTTATTTTCGGGTCAAGTTAGCTTTGCGAAACCAAAGGCTAGTCGGAATTCAAGCTTAGAGTCGTTTGTTGTATGTCGTGGCTTTATGGGCCCTCGTTTACGGACAGATTTGAAACTCTCGACGATTTCTGAAAATCAGTCAATCGATGATAATTTGTTATTATTGTGGTACGACAAGGATAATTTTGAAGAGGTATGTTAGTTTATTTTTGCTTTTACTTAACGGTTTGTTGATTATACTCCTTAAACTGAGTAATAGTAGTTGTTGGGCTAAGTTATTTGGTCGTCTAGTTTTCAGCTGTTAAGTCGTGGGTTCGAGCCTAGCCAAACCTCCATTTCAATAAAATGAAGTAGTATTACTAGGCTTGAAACCTTCAGTGGCGGAGGAAATAAAGGAAAGTACACTTATCTGTATCTTGTAAATGAGATGATTTGCCATTCTCACTATAAAGTAGAAGTTTTTGAGTATATATGTACATATTGAAATTCTCCACCATTTATCCTTTCGTTATTGGTCGGTTATGCGCGAGTGACTAGTTCACCATAAAGATTCATTATATCTGCTCAAATGATACAGTCTCATTTAATCGGTGATTTTCCGGGATGGCTGAAAAAATTTGCAGCTCAGGACTTCTACCAAAAGTTTGCACTGATGAAGTCGTGCAGGATAGTGATGAAAGCTGCGCGTTTAAACCATCCAGCTCAGCGAACGCAATATGGCCAATGGTAGTTTTTCATATTTATGGTTTTAAGTTTTGTTCAATTTGATTTCCCCTTCTTAATATTTCTTAGAGGACTAAATTGACTTGCATACTACCTTTGTGTTATTACGGTAACTGTCCTCATATTTTGTATCAAATGAATATAAGAAGTATGGAACAATGCATAAGTTAGATTAACTTACTCTTAGTGAAATGAAACGATTACCTGTTTGCACACATGTTAAACCCATTACTATAGACAGAAAGCAAGGATTATTGTTTAATTTGTAATATTTAGTTTGACCCATGATTTTTCATTTGTCGAGTAACTTTTTATAATTCAACTTTTGTCGAGTATTTTGTATATAAATAATAATTTTAAATTCCTACTTTATATAAGCACACTTCGTCAGTTGACCAATAGTACATTCAGTTTGCGTTTGTTACCGCCTTTTTCATCTCAGTAATTTTGCCGACTTCTTGAAGTGTTATTACGTAATACAGACAATATGACTGTGAATTATTTGTTACATAACATATGACATGAAAGTTCATCAAATATCTGTTGAGTTTTGTGTTGTTATTTGTAACATTTTAGATGTTCTTTAAGCGTTTTTCACCATTCTTCCTCTTAATTGACCTGTAGTACTGTATACTCGTACCATTTTTATTGCAGATTTCATTTTATGCTGTAAATGTCATTATCTCTATGTTTTTCATCCGACATACTTCACTGTGTTATACTAATACGTTTACAAAAGCCAATTACGAATAACTCCTGATGTTTGAAATGCAATTTTTAACATAAATTACGTTGTAAACTTCAGCACATCCACTAAATAAACAGAAAAGTAGTCGAAATGAATTTAACATATTCAAAGAACACTGAAAACTTCACACAGAATCCCAGACAATTTTCAGCATGGGAAGTGGTACATCGCATACTTTATTCTTTTGTCAAATCTTTATTTACCGTACTATCTATTTCTTATAAATGTAATCCATGCCAGCTCTCAGATTTTTCGCGAAGCATTATTTATATTGACTGAAAATTTCGGATTATCGTTTATTCATGTTTTGATGAAGTTTAATTTTTCTAAATGGATAGCATTTTATCCGGGGTACTTCACTCCATCGTAAAAATCATCAGAATGCATATGATGTCGATTGATTAACAAAGTGGTTGATAGAATTCAAGGAACAGTAAAGCCTTGAGAAATGTAACATTAATTACTTCTTCGCAATCAAACAGTGTTAATAAATCACAAAATTATTTTATCCTCTGTATAATTGACGTACTATGAATTCTTTATAAAAATATCTTCTGTTAATACTCTTCATTTAAAAACCAAATCTGTTTATTTAAGTCATAAAGGTTAACATTTTTTCTCTCTTAGGTTAATTCTTCACAACAAGCTCTATTACCATTCATTGCGTGTGGAGATCTGAGAGGTTTTGATTCGGATGTTACGTATACTCTAGACCCTGATTACATAGTCAAACCACCAGTACAAGTCCCTGTTGATCCTGCTTATAGAGAAGTTTGCCGATCTAGTCGATCACATCAACCAAGTAATAATTCAAGGTTCCAATCATCAACTTTAGACAACAACAATGATAAAATTGATGATATTTCTAAATTTACAGAACTTGTAGAAAAGTTGTCTTTCAATTCAATAGATGATCATTTATGATATTCTCAGTAATATTTGTTTTTCATATACACCAAACTGATTTATTTTGTTAACAAATAAATAACTGCAGTACATATTTTCTTTAATGTTTTTCTTCCACTGATAATATTGTTTGTGAACTATGTTGCTTATATTGTGATCGGTGTCTATTATGTAATCAGTGAATACATCAATAATTTGATCCAACGTGAAATCCATTTCACAAAGAAGATATACAACTCAGGTAAATACTTCGGTTTTGGTGAGCCTTCAGAGCTAGATGGTTTAATTACGAAACCTTCATTTTTGTTAAGGACAACATGCTAACATTGTTGTCGAGGACAATGATACCTCTGCAATTGAAGCACATATCTAAGAAACCTTGGCAACATCAAATAATTTATGTACTAACCCTTAAGCCTTATTTTGTGTGCAGGTCAGCAATATAATTTGGCTAAACTTCGGTTGCTGAAACCATTAAATTATAACTTTATGAATATGTATCTCTTCAATCAACAAACAGAATAACTCTGTAAGAATTCCATAACACCCTTTGACTTTTTAAAGTTATTTTTACTGGGCTTTCGGCTTTAGTTAGAATGCATGAAAGCGAAGAGGAAATTTAAAAGTGCTCAATCCTAGATGTAAACCTTTTTGTTTTCGTTTAGACTTATTAGTTTTAGGCTAAGCTACGCTACCTGACTATTCAGATTTGTTGATTAAGCTCGTTCTTCTTATTTCACTCTTCCTTAAAGTCGCATGAAATCGACACTAACCATTGAATAAGAACACACTTGTTATTACTAGCATTTGTGGAAATCGTTTTGAATGTCATTTACATGGTTATGTGGTCTTTATCTACATTAATGGCAAAAAAACATTCAGTGAGATTGTTGGAGATGTTTATCGTCTGTCGACAATTACTGGTTTATGCAGCTATTGTTATTTGATTTCTTGTCGTAAAACGTAATAGATAAAACCATATTCATTATTTTCAAGGTGTTTATTGCTGACATATATATATATATATATATATATATATATATATATATATATATATATATATATATATATATATATATATATATATATATATATATATATATATATATATATATATATATATATATATATATATATATATATATATATATATATATATATATATATATATATATATATATATATATATATATATATATATATATATATATATATATATATATATATATATATATATATATATATATATATATATATATATATATATATATATATATATATATATATATATATATATATATATATATATATATATATATATATATATATATATATATATATATATATATATATATATATATATATATATATATATATATATATATATATATATATATATATATATATATATATATATATATATATATATATATATATATATATATATATATATATATATATATATATATATATATATATATATATATATATATATATATATATATATATATATATATATTGATGTATGCTATGATGCAGTTGTTGGTGGCTTACTGCATGGTTTACAAAAAATGAAACAGGGTTCGAAACTGATCCAGTTATCGAGTGATGACTACTTAGCAGTTGACTTATTAACCGACAACTCGTAGTGTCATCAGCTTGCATATTCACTATGGAATTTTTGGCTTAGTGCACAAACGTATTTCTACGTCGATCGATTACTGAATAGCCACTAACATCCGTCCCAGATATGCGTCAGGTATCTCCGGAGTAACTCGTTGGGAGCATCTCACACTGTGAAATGAAGTAATGAAGGTTCTCACCCCACCGGATGGTTCATAAGTTACATTAGGACTATAGGTATATCTTACTGGTGAGTGTTAGATAGCGCGAAACTTGAGTGTACCGGACCTTTCTGCTGACTGCTCCAGGCACTTAACTTCAAATCTATATCTAATTGTGTTGGTCACAGTTTCACTAGTATACCTTTTTATTTCTCCTATTTTACAAAGATGATCAATTCACTGAAATCATCATCTGAAGTATTCTATGAAAAATATCCAGAATTACGAAAATACCAAGCATCATGGGAAGAAAATTTTAAGACAGTCATCATTTCATTTATTTATTTATTTATTACTGTTTTTATTGGTATTCCTTTATGGTGGAAAAGCACTACACCATATCATGCTGCATTGCCTTATAGTGAAATTCAAGCTTTAAGCTCACGTAAAATTGAAATAGCTATACCAGTGAGTATCATTTTTATTTTCCAAAGTATTTTTTAATCTCACTAACTCAATTATATAATATAGATTGACTATGTGGTTGGTAATCTCGAGTAGTGGTTGAAAACACTGGTTGATATATTTCAGAATCGTCACAGCAACACAGATGCATACACTTTATTTTCCCGTTGATTATTTATTCTAATATTCTTTCACACGTTTTCACTACATTTTCTCAATGTTTAAACTTGCTCACTATAATTGCTGATGCTATTGTTTCATCTTTAGTATTTATCCTATTATTTTTATCTCATCGTGCTGATGTGGTTCGGTAACCTGAGCTCAACATTTGTCTAAAGACTGGTGCTGTGTAATACGCAGTTATGAAAGCATAAATAGGAGACCGATTTGTTAAAAATGATTTCTTGAAGCAATAACTCCAATCCGTTTAATTCGACTGGGTTTCAGAAGATCCGAGTTAGTGTGTTATAAACTCGTATCGCTAACACTAGTGCCATATGTGAAAAAAGTTAAGGACAGAAAGTGAATGTTGATATTAGGAATAGAAGAAGTATTAAAATACGGAGAATGTATTCGATTACGAATGAAATGGATTCGAGTTGTATTTGAAGCATCAGAATGGTTATCATCTCTTAGTTGTCTGTACTGTAAAAGGATACTTCTGGAGGGACCTGAAGTAAACTTAACAGTATTGAAGGCGAGACTACTGACCCCAGAGGAAAACTACCTTAAGTAGGTCACACACAGCCTTCTCGTGCCATCACACTTCATAACTCTAGACAGGAATTAGTGATGCGGAGTGAGGCGTGGTATTTCTTTCTAACCCTTTCCAACTCCCTCCGTTTCGCAGCAAAGCAGCGCTATTGCAGATAGGGTTGTTTGAGGAAAACCCTGTTACCGAAATCCTGTGGCGCATTATATTTTCTTTACAAAAAATATCAATTAACATTTCAGCTCTTCCGGCCGTAAATGAATATCTGTGTTTCTGAATTATATGTATACGAGTTGTGAGGTTTTATGATGATTTATGTGGTTTTGCTTTCAAGGTTTCAGATTTAACAGTGCTGATAAATGCCGGATTCCAAATGACCTGAAAGTCAATATACTTGTAGTAAACGTCATTTAACGTAAACTGAGCTTGGAGCCGTAAAAAATGAATGTGTTCTTACAGACTCCTTAGCAGGACTAACTTCTGAAACTATAGCCATCTCTTTTTGCTTCACAAATTTCCATTTTTATCCATATTCAAGGCTTTGTCGTATCAATCCTACACTTTGTAAGTATGATGGAGTTATATCCCCAAGCAGAAAAGCTTGTGTTTGGTATTCATTCCCGGTCTACATTCTCGTTAACCACGACGCCCATATCGCATCACATTTCTTTCGGAAATTTTGCGCAGTCGTTTTTGTAGTCGTTTTTACTTGCCCCTGTAATATAGTCTAACGTGTTATTACTTACTAAATGTGGCTGTTCCGGGTCTTCGGCATATGGGGCTGAACCAGCTGAAAAGGTCACTTTCGGAAGGTAAAATATAGAACAAAATGAATTCGGATATCAAAGGTGTTGAAAATTTTCCAATTAGGGACGATAATATGTACACATGACTGGAGTGCCTTCAAATGATCTTCACGTTTGAATTACAGATACCGTGTTGTGATTCCCAAGGGTCAATAGCTATTTAGTCACATGGATGAATTTCTAAAGCATCGCTTTTTTGGCTTAACAGCAAAAACTCCACCACAAACTATGGTTTATTTATTAACCATGTAAAATCCTTATATCCCCTGAAATATTATTGATTTTTTCCCAATAAACTATCCACTAAGAATAACTATCTTCTCATTGACGAGTAGTGGTAAATAGGTCGAGACGCTGATTGACTTATTCGTAAACTCTGGATGAATAGTTTAGGATTAAATATTCGTCGTTCCTCTTGCGATGGTTACATATAATGTAACCATCGCAAGTCTTCACACATAAAACATACTATTAAGTACTCTTAGAAATCAGCAGGAATGGATAGATGGATTTCTGTTAGCGCTGAAAACGAGACATTAAGGTACTAACTTTCATTTGGCTACCTATTTGTGCTTATTTAAAAGTGACGAAATTCATTGTTACGTTACAATTTTGTTAACTCATGAGTTTACGTGTTTTTTTTGTTTACTTTTATTTTGTACTACACTGACTTAGATCAATTTAGTCAACTTTCATTCTGAAATTGATGATAAAAGTTTAAATCAAATCACTGAAATATTTACCCGTTTTAATTTGGAGCAACAGAAATTGATGTTGAAAGATACGTCTGAGGAACTTTTTGTAACTTATCATGTTGACACTAGACAAATGAATCAATCAGAAATCCAAGCATCATATACAAACTCATTATCAAATAATATTAATGAATTTTGGTTGACATTTGAAAAGAATTTAAGTTTATTGAAAGTACTGAATGCAAAACAAACCTTGAAAAAGTATGAAAGGTAAGTTGTAATTTTGTGTTTACATAATACATTTGTAATGTTTTACTGTGGTATGGATAATTTAACAGTATATCTTATATTGCAATATCAAACTGTATTGTAGGCTCACAGTATATTGTAAAGTCTGAAAGGTGGCTTGTACTCTGTTTTGGTGGCAAAGGAAACTCTAATTACACTTGATGAAATACTGGGACACAGATATATATATATATATATATATATATATATATATATATATATATATGCATAACCTTGAGCCAGACTCATTATGAGATGTGATGGACGGACGTAGTACTAGCTAGTGATTTGAAAAGGCCCACCAGACGTCTAAACATAAAGGAGGATACTCTCAGTGGCCAATGGTGGCATATCTCATAACGATAATTTCCTTCTCCAGCTTTGTGGATTTCACAGCCTGTTTCTATCCAGCGCCAACTTCCGGGACAGCCATCATCGACGTATTGCCTAGAGTTCTCGGAGTGTTTGGCCCTGTGAAGAAGTTCAGAAAGTTTTCTGTAAAATTCATCTTTTACTTCGTCCTGTCTGCAGTCAGTGGGAGTGTAGGCAGAAACTACGAAAAGACAACGGGGTGTGTCCCTATCTTTCCGAGTTCTTACTGAACCATTTAGTCGGACGATTAATGGAGGTACATTGGCAAATTTAGTGATAGCTTGTAGTTATCTCAAAATTAATAATATGAAGAAATAAATGGAAACTAGAACTATATAAAGTAGGATTAACATCTGACTTGTTGAAATGACTTGATATATATATGTGCTCCCTTCTGTGACACCTTCAATATATTGATGTTTCATTTGATTTGTTTGAGTATTTGTTTCAATTTTACATCATACTATAAAATTGTTTAGAGCTATTATTCTCCGTAGTTAATTTATTTTTTCTCATTCACAGTGATGATAATCTTATTGAACAAAAGAGCAGTTCATCTGTTTATAATTTTATTTTGCTACCGATAATCAGTGATTTATGGTTAGATGGAAAGAATTTTAGCAACTATGCTACAACAGCTGAACCTTTCTCAGTTGTAAGAAATTTGCTAAATTTGAATGTAATCTACGTCTACATTCCACCAATACTATTGTCTAGTAAAGACAAAACAACGTCAGAATTATTAGCGTTTCATATAAAATATTTAATAGATAATACTCTAATACAAACTAGTCATCTTATGGTAAGCTCTTTTTTTCTTGCTACGTATTCAATGAATGTGAACATGTTATTTAGTTTAAGCAATAGAATTCATGCTTTTAGAGGTTTCTGTTCTCGTTGTAAATATAAGGTATTACATTTGTGTTGTATCTGAAGCAGGGATGGCTGATATTATCGATCCTGTTATCCACCGCGCTAATGTCTACAGCTAGCACCCAGCCTTGCCTTAATATATTGCACAGGCACAAAGATCCGACTGATTATCCAAGAAGCCAGCTAGTTAATCACACGGATATATTATAATCAATAATATACAAGATATACATACATATAAGACCCAGTCATTATCGTATGTCTGTCACACAATATTGGCCAATCACATGTCTTCTTTCAGACATGTCAATTTGACCACCCCCTATTGACATACAAGCCGCCTTTGTGGATTACCTTAGTATTGTCATTTAGTTACATTGGGATGTGAGTACTTCTTGTGACTGACGGCCTTAGTGAGACAGAACGCGCTTCTCCAATTCTAATAATAGCAGCAAACAAATTTTACTAGAAATATAATCCAATGCCGTTAGGATTGTTTCCTATCCTTGTTTTTATTTTGTTTCTGTCATAGCTGCTTTCCTGGTATGTACACCGTCACTGGATTTCTCAGGGATTAATCTCCTTCCAGGTAGCTCTCTCATCAACCTAGAACATAACCTTGTTCGGCGACGACGCTGACAATATACAGAGTCTTCTAAACGCCTTTAGTAGCAATCCAAGCGTGCTTGAGATGCATTTCTATCCCTTTAAATTCAAATTGTCACTTCAGGACTAGTGTGCACTATCCCCCAGACTGGTCATAATGAGAAAGAAGTTGAGTGCGCCTACTATTCGGAAGTGATACCTAATATAGTGTGCTAGTGTCTGACGAAATCTTGGCTCAGATTTAGGAAGCTCGTTTGCCGACTTGCATTATTTATGGCGTTGACGAAATGTTCATCTACCAACCAAAGGATGTATATACTTGCAATAATCTGGTCTGTATCAGCCCATGGCTATAAAAGAATGGCTGTGAATATAGAGAACA
The DNA here is from genome assembly GCA_034768735.1 of Schistosoma mekongi. NCBI lineage: Eukaryota > Metazoa > Platyhelminthes > Trematoda > Strigeidida > Schistosomatidae > Schistosoma > Schistosoma mekongi. The sequence goes on from CM068305.1 coordinate 14,773,695, forward strand.
TGTTTAAGCTTCAGGTCGTAGGTGTTTTTGAAACATTGTCCGTGTATTGTCAACGGAAATCCGTGTGGTAAGGTGAGGTGTGATATTTCTAGGGTCGACCTTTTCTAACCTCTTCCTTCCTTGTTAGAAGACAGCATGGCTGCATGTACTGGTTATCGGAAGAAAACACCTTTCTGTTTTCCCATTGCAGTCAATAATACGACTTTACCCACAGACCTTATCGTTCACCGACAGACCTGCTTAACACTAGGACCTGGTGGGACATGTGTTCCAGCCAATATAGCTCGGTTAGGTCGTTTCAGAAGGAAGTCACGACCACCACGTCAAGGTTTCAGCTACGGTTGGACGTGTGATTCCATTGTCTTATTGACAATTTGAAATGTAACTCGTCTACGAATTGCAGACTTATATGCTTGCCTTCAGGTCATATATGTCAAGGCATGTAGCACTACCTGGTTGTCTAAAATAAAGTAGGCGAAATGGGTTTCGAACTTACGACCTAATATTTCAGGTTCGAATCCCTTTAGAACTGAGTTGCCGCCCCATGATTAGGAATACTGGTGACATTTTTTTTTTTAATTTTAGCTGAGATTTTCCAATCACTATCTCTTACTACGCTGCACGATCCAATAATGTAAACATTGTATTCACCTATACAGATAGTATGTATATGTGCTATTTTATTACTTAAGAAAGAGTACTCATAGAGACGTTGGATGTAAAAGTTGATATGTTCAAGTGATAATCTCAGCCTCTACATCACTCCCCTCGTCACCCTAGAACTTAGAAATTGCACAACAAAGTGTCTACGTTTGTTAAAAGCATCAAAGTATGATGGTAAGATAGCAACATAATAAATAACAATAAAATCGAAGAATGCTTACATATAAAAAATTAATTATAATATTTGAAGAGAAATATTACATAACTGTTAAATATAATGATGCTGAAAATGTCACAAATTTACAAGCAAGTGAATTACTATAGATTTTTATAATTAAAATGGTATGAGTATAAATATATAAGTGTTCACCTAAATAGTACGTGAATGATACAATAATACTTAGCATGGCTACCGTTGTATTATAACGTTAATGGTTTATAAGGAAATTGGAAACATGTAGAGAACAACAGCAAAATCAGTTACCCATTTATTACACTGAAGGAAAATGACGTGTATACTGATGTAACGGCACTTACATTACCGATGTGTAAGATAGGAGCATTCAATGCATGAGACGTCTTCATTGGGAATGTCTGTGCTTTGTTCATAATAAACTCCATTAGTCAATTTAATTAATATACACACTTAATTAGCACTCTGTGCACACCTTTCAACTCTGGTCAATCGTGGCTTTGAATATTAGCAACCATCTGACAATAAAACAATATCAAAATTTATTGCGCACACAAATATATCTTATATATTAAACTTGTAGGTAATATATTGCTACTCCAACCTATTGTTGTTCTCAGTAAGTCATCTCCATTGTACAGTAATCGTGGTTGAGCATATTGTTTTTGCATTTTCAATAGCTGTATTTTACACACCCACGTCCTATCGTTTTGTACACATAATGACTCGATATGATGTAACTACTTTAGTTCTGTTGCACCGAAGACATATTCTCTCAACGCTGACATAATGATGCTAATTCATCATCATATCCGCCAGAAAAGGTTGAAGACATATTTTGGGGTCATGTCTGGAAATGCCAATACATCGGCATACGTAACACTTTCCTTCAGTGTAATAAATGGGTAACTGATTTTGCTGTTGTTCTCTACATGTTTCCAATTTCCTTATAAACCATTAACGTTATAATACAACGGTAGCCATGCTAAGTATTATTGTATCATTCACGTACTATTTAGGTGAACACTTATATATTTATACTCATACCATTTTAATTATAAAAATCTATAGTAATTCACTTGCTTGTAAATTTGTGACATTTTCAGCATCATTATATTTAACAGTTATGTAATATTTCTCTTCAAATATTATAATTAATTTTTTATATGTAAGCATTCTTCGATTTTACTGTTATTTATCATGTTGCTATCCTATCATCACACTTTGATGCTTTTAACGAACGTAGACATTTTGTTGTGTTCTAGGGCGACGGGGGGGAATGATGTAGAGGCCGAGATTATCCCTTGAACATACCAACTCTTATATTGTACATTTGATCTTCCTTTCTTTCAACCAGTTTGCTGGAATTAGTTTATTTCGTTCTATTCAACTGGTTCCAAATACGGCACCATAAATTCAAAGTATCATCTTCTATATTATTGCTCTGTATGCGTAAAGTCAAGGTTACTTGCACGAGATAAAATTTTGTGCGTATCAGAACCCAAGTTACTACGACCCAACATCGTCAGTTCTCGTATCCAACTTCCATTAATGGATTTAACTAACACATGCACTCATTTAGCACTCCACATCCATTTTCCAACACACATATTTGTTTCAATTGCTTTCAAAATTATTGTATTTCCTTAATTAGAAGTTGGCTCGAAAACATGACGATCGCATAAACTTGTCGCCTGGACAGTTTAATGATATCTCAAAAACTATAAGTGAACCGTTAACTGTTTCTGATGTGTACGACGTAACTGTTACAGTACTCACACTCGACGGTGCTGCTTCACAGTTAGCAGGAGGGGAATCGAATGAATTATCAGTTTGGACTAATGAAATGCTAGTAAATCCTATCCCATGGTTAAAAGCACACGTAGCACCAGCTTTTAAACACTGGTTGCCTTTTGTCCAAGTGAATTTCTATTCGCAGAGGCTTTACGGAGTTGGTGCAGAACTCTTGAAAAATTGGTAAGTATAATTGTGTGGAGAGCACTACCTTCAAATTGTTGTTTTCTAAAACGTAATTTTAAGAATGGGTTTGTTGTATCCACTATTATTATGCCATCTAGATTTTCTTTTACGGTTTTTAGGTAATTAAGGTACTGAAACTACTTCTACTGTGTAGTACACTATAGTATATCAATCGTGGAGCTGTTCGGCAAATGATTTAATGGCTGTCATACGATAAATATGTTATCATGACGTTGCAAGTCCCATTTTATGGACGTTGACATCAGATTATTTAATGGTAAAAGTAACCGTGGTTGGATTGCAAGTAATTCTAGTTGACCGCTTTTTGGAGTGAACTACCTGCATCTCGTTGACCTCGATACTTTGCTTATTACCGAATTATTAATGAACCCTTCGTGTAAACCTCAATGGCTAACGTTGATCCTAGGTGGTATTAAATGCTTGGTATTGTCTCGAAGTTTTTTTTTACTTTTGTTGCTTATCCACAGTAAGCAATGGGAAATGTTCTTATTAGGATACAGTTTATATTATGCTGCTGTTACTGTTGATTAGTTCACGTAGATAAATAACAATATTCAATTAGGGTATTCACAAAGTAAATGCAGAAGGTAGCTTGTCTAAGCAGTTGTCATAATTACAATAATTGGCTGAAGTTGGGCGCTTACGTTTAGGTCAATGAATACTCGTTCTGACTAGGGATTGGTAAATAACTTCTTATTCTAATCCAGTAGTTTAAATGGTTCTGAGGGAATAAGCCGCGTACGAACCTATTATGGGATTGCCTTCTTGGAGGAGCTTCACTGCACCGTAGATCATACATTTAGATAGAGTTTAGGGAATAATCCTTTAAAAAATGCACTTCGCCTTGTCTACTCAAGCTAGTGTTGCAACGTTGACACATGTGAAGCACATTTTCGTTTAAACGTTTTATAAATAAACTTGTGTGCAATGAGTGTTAATAAGCTAAATTGGGTGCAAAAGTCAAACAGTATTGTGATAAAGACTTTGGTGAAGGTGAAAAACAGCAGAACGTAATGGTGTACATAAAATTTACGAACGCACAGGAAAAACATTTGTTTATGAGTGTAGATAACCTATCAATACTAGTCAACAGCAACTAGACGAATCAGAATCAAATACGTTACTTTTTTATTTGTATTCACCTAGTACCAACTGCATCCACACTTTTTTGTAAAGTGTATCTTTTGAATCTTCGTAAATCAATAGAAAAGGCCAGATTTTACTAGCAACTTTTACTCTGTTTATCTGTCTTTCACTTAATTATTTTTCTAGTCGACTAGCGAAAACTGGAAACTATACATTTTACTCTCAAGATGATATATCCAATCTAATTAATTATTTAGAATCATTTTTGGGACCCCCTCAAACAGTGTATGCAAATAATCGCCATACAGCACATTCTAATCCAGGTCTACATCTTATTTTGTTACTAAACACTCACAAAGAGAACAGTTCAAAAGTACTTAACTGTTCCTTGCCTTTACGATTCCATATATCATCAGGACCATTTTCATCTGTAGTAATAACTGACTATGCACTTGTCCCACAATGGGGCGGTCTACTCTCTGTCGATGCCTCTGATTGTATGACGAAAAGTGGAGCGACGCACATAATTGCACAAAAGATGATTTATGTAATACGTTCAATATTAGGCTTCCCACAGATTAAAGAAATGCATTTTAATCAGTATACAGATAATCAAGCTTATCATTTGCAGTCTAGCATGGATTTCAATGGTATAACAACAAATTGGGAGGTTAGTGATTTGTTACTTTGTCTCTATACTACAATGTTGGTTAAATGATAAGGCATCTCAAAGTACTATTGAAATCACTAGTAAAGTGGTGGCTTAGTTGTAAGGGTGTTCAGCTTCCAGTGACTACATTTGAGGTTCGAACATCGATCCACTTACTTTTGTCTGGACAGCCGAGTTACGTCGCCATTCTTCGTACTTAGAGTGTGGTCAAACACGCAGATATGCAAGTTAGTTTGAATCCATTAACTTAGCGCGTGTAGTTAAAGTAGCTGATAAATAGAATTTTAATGTAACTTTCGTTGGCTTTATCACTGTGAAGCATTCTTAATATGTACAAAGGACTGGTTGACCTGTTTGACTTACAAGCATAGTTAACTACAAATTGTTTACAATAAACATCTTATGAGCGATAATTGGAGTTTCTGTCTACTGGTAGTCATGAATTTACTGAGAAATGGAGCACCCCTCTAATATAAGGAAGTGACACTAGATTCTGCTTCCGAATATAAGAACAACCTAGTTTTAAGCTTAGGATCGTGAAGTCATCTGATTTCGGTGCATCTATCTTCACTACAGACATTCGTTTATAATTTATTTAATAAGTCCAGTAAGTTCGACTGCTGTGGTAAGCAGCGAGGGATTAATCGGATTATGCATCAACTTTGTAGATTCATCTAATAAACTAACACTTTCTATCGATGTGCATCGGAATTTAGAATAATATATCGATTTTTTCAACTTGTTTGTTTCGTATTTCGTTAGTGGGAAGGTCTTTTGACATGCTACTATATTTATCAACGATTCTCAATGAAACTACTGTAGATCCTAAGATCCTGCAAGATTCTTGAAACATACTAGGACTTTGTAAAAGCTAGCAGTTTGTCTTCCCAAAAACAATGCTTGTTAGAAGGTGGCCTGACTAAACTAGCGTCATGATTACGTTTATTTGTAGCTTAATTCGTGGTTTCTTCGACGGACCATAGAATGTCTAACAGAAACAAAACGCACCATTGGATCATTAGTAAACCTGTTGCAACGTCTACCGAACATGATAATACGAGACGATGTTGCTCATGAAGTGTATCACTCATGCTCAAATTGGTCGCTAGCTTTTGATAGTCTCAAAGAGCCTTCCAAGTTAAGCAAATTATTAGAATCGCACATTGGGAACATATCTTTTTTTGGTACCGCATTCCTATATGCACATAATGCCTTACGTTCTTCAAATGGCGCATTTTTTGATCATAGTCTTCTTGGCCTTTTATATTTCGAGGTAAGTGAACTTTCATTGTCATCTGAGTTTATAAAGCTAATATAAAACATAAAATTATCCTTAATTTTTATGTATTTTAGAACTGGTTTTTTGGCTTAATTCAAATCAGTATATTGTTATCTGAAATGTATGAACAAAATATGGTGATTATTACCAGATTACGTTTCCTATTTATAATCTTAGGAATAAACAACAATCAGGAATCAAGGCGTTGGAGGGGGGGGGGCAGATGTGGGTTACAATATCTTTTTCTAACGAGCAGTTATATTGTGCAATTTCCTGATTAGTCCTGCTACTGAAAAATTTTGACCTATCTACTAATATGTATGGAGAGGGGTGGGGTTGGTCTCCAAACTAGATTGTACAAGTTGTCAGCAACGATGCATCTAATCTGTTTTAAGTTAAAGATAATACCATAAACCCATCCCAGCTGAATATCCTAGTTTACTTTCCTCTTTACAATGCAGATTTTAAGCGATAGACCGACGCTAATCAAGAGCTAGCAAAAACCATACTCTGTCACTTAACGAGGAATTATCAGTTTCACTGACCTTTGAACAAAACAAAGAAAGTGTTTAAAGATTCTCCAAAAGCTGCATAACCGCTTGAGTTCAGTAATTCTGTGTATAACATCAGTTTACATATTTACTCATTTCTGACGAACTTTAATTTGTTTATTTTTGTAGGATGACCAAAAGTATGGCATTTATACACCGCTTTTCGTACCAATCGGTTTCGCTTTATTTTTATCGACATATCGAACATATAAAATAATATTCTGTCGAAATAATAAGTAGAAAATGTTTTTACTCGTCTTCATTTTGTATTTATTAACATCAATAAAAAAAGTATTATACAGTTGTGTCTCATTAGTCTTTTGGCTAGTTAAATAACTCCTTTACATATAAAAAAAACCATTAAGAATCAGTTAACATCTAGTGCAAAGTAATGATAACACCATGTCACTTATGAACATATCAGAGTTTTTAAATCTCCATTAAAATTATCATAATCTTTGCTAAAAAGAACACTCTTTGTTTTCTTCCTTATCACTCTACTTCGTGCCATCTCGAAAACTTCGCATCTAGTTTTGTTTATTTGTTTAGCAAGTTTTATTAGCTCTGGGTCCACTTTGCTGACGATTTCAAATTCAGTGGAATTATGTTTGCCAGGCTTAGATTGATTATCTGATAAAAAGAAATCCGAGGGATAAATTAAGGTAGCTTGTATGCATTCACAAATTGCTTATTTATTGGTCGAACACATTTCAGACACCATTCTGTGGATGCCATCGGATTCCAGAATGATAAATTCTTGGCGCATATACATGAATAAGTCTTTACTGTAGAAAAAGCTTATAGACTAGAGGGTTACTATAATAATAAGTATGCACCTTCAATAATTTATGCGGAGCCTCCCCTGTTTGTGTAATGTTTTGTTTCCTACAACTGATTCAGCTCCACAGAGTATTCACCAAGAAATAACTTCTGGGTGTCTCCATCTTCTTAGTGTTTCCATCCAACACGATTGTTACTTCAATACTATGTGTGGAAAGCAACCTCCAAAAAATTACAAGAATAAATGGTTTATGGTAATATATTTGGTGCTACTTCAATAGAATTTGAGTAAGATTGCCGTCTGTAGACAACGAACTCTGTATATTTGTGTACGTAAGTAGAACAACAGAGTAGACCTGCTAGTAGGACCGTAAGAATTAAGGTTGATACATAATGTAAAGCTGTGCAGTATGTGGGATCTTATACAGCATAACTATTAGAAAACATTCATCATGATTTGGGGGATGCACTGTCAACTTTCGTTATGTAAGGAATACAATTCTGTGCTAAAGACGATATAATTTTGGATGTCGCATTTATGAAGCCTGTTGTTCAACCCATCCCTCCCCCACTACACCAGATCCTAGAAGCAGGTCTCCACTAATTTTCCCCGGTGAATATTTATAAGACTCTGATGTCAACTGTTAACTTATTATTATTCCGTTGGATACACTGAATTACGACTGATAGCAGTCCATAAAATATTGCTTACCTTTATTATGTGAAAACGTTTTCCAAGTTGCCTTACTAGAATGCTGTTTTCGATATATTTCATTTCGAAGGCGTTTAAGCTGACCTGCACTTTGATTTTTCTTCCTGGATTTGCATCGCACCTGAAAACTGTGTTAAACTGCACAAGCGTTTACTTCAGCTTTTTGCGATTCAGGTACAGCCGGCACAAAAGAAACCTCAGTCAATGCCCTTTTCAACAGCGACTTCATAGAGCCCAAAAACCCGCCTGTACCTCGAAAGTCCAATGTCATTGTAGCATTATAGATCAAGACAATTAATTTATTTGCTTCACTTTCTAAATATGAGGTGACCAGTAGTTTAAATTACAGTATGAATCGGTAGTGCTGATATTTCATGGTAGTCTATTTCAGAGTTTGTTGCAAAGAAAAGACACTATAGGAAGATCAAGGTCACCCATAAACTGTAGTGCGTTTGGTTAAACGATGGCTTTCGGGTTTTCGCGCATGTTATGCAATATCGAGTCGATTTGGAAACTGTTATTTTTTATTTTCAAGTAGGTTTTGACCGTTTAGTCCCAGTTTTTTCATCTACAAGCTTATTTTCTACATTTTGTACTAAACAGATGGATTTTATTCTCGACTATCAACTCTATGTAGCCGAATATTGTTTCAACATGAATTTTGTAATTAAATCAAGGGAACATCAATTAAATTGAGATACTCTTTTATTCATGTTTATGTTTTGGTACTGTTCCATTTTTAATTAGGTCATTCACCTTTAGCCTTAAACGACTTCTGCTAAGAACTTATGACCGCCTTGGATTCTGTATGATACAAATATGTGGTAATATCGTAATACACTCAGTCTTTACGCATTTTTCATGGCTGTATCACTGTGTCGGACGATTTTAAAACAAAATCAAGCTTGTACCCTTGTTATTCACCCTTCACAGATGTTTCTATCATTCGAATAATATATAGGATACTAAACTGTCGTTAGCTGAAATTCTTGGTCATTTTAGGTCTTAAACAAAGTAGGTTTGGCCTCCGTTGTATAGAGGTTTTTGAGGAGGAAGCCTGGTAATTTTTCAGTTTTAGATATTATAAAGGGGGGCGTGTGCCATGAACTTTAAGTTACCGGAATATTTAATACTGAAGCCTTTTACTTACGGAATTATTCAGAACTTGAACCTTTTTACGTACACCGTGAACTGAGGGTAATGACTGCCTATGCACGTGATTCCACGTTTACTACAGTTAAGTAAGAATTTCGCCATTTAGCTCTGTGCAAAAAGGCTATCAATATTCTATCCAAATAGGGTCAAACCTCTCAAAGTATTATTTTTTAAGCTATTTACTACTTTGCGGTCATCCATATATAAAAAGGTCGGCCACGTTTCGAAACATTATTTATGTCATTTATGTGAATAGTAAACAAAAGCGGTGAAGTGCACCCGGTGTATGACCAAGTTACGCTTGTCGTATATTCAGAGCAACTTCTAACCATTGAACCCACTCTTACGAATGAGAATAAATCTGAAGGCAATGAAGGATTGGAGAGAAGTTATATTTGATCGTTAATAGGGCGTAAATAGAATAGCAACGTCTAGACTAGTAGACTAGCGAGAGGGGCTTCCCATGGTGTGTTGTGACGTGATCTAGTGATAATGCGTGACCGAGCGCCTTCAACTAGTAGTGTCCACCAAAACAAACATAGTCAGCGTCAATGTCGTGGACCTATGTAACTATTTATTTTGGGGATTACTTACAGCTGCAGCTCACTCCCCCCTAATGGGTTCGTGAGGACCCTATGACGTACTAGCCAAAGGATAAAACCCAATGCGTTAGACATCGGTAAACGTCCCTTTGATAGCTTGCGATGTCGTGCAACTTCTGGTCGTCAATGCCTATGCTAAGGTGTCGTTGCATAAAACATTTGTACAAAATATAATTTTTCTCTTCAGCGTTCTCCTGTTCGTTTTCAGACGGCCTGGGAATCCAAAAACAGAAAATTTTAAATATGTGCACTTCCTATATCTATATAAAAACAATATGGCAGCCAAATGCGGCTACGAAGACGCATAAAATGTCGACAACACTAATATCAATACAAAAAGGGGTTCTTAAATAATTTTTAACACATGAAAATGTGCAAAATGCATACCATGAGGCTAAAAACAGGTAATTTCATACAATTTTATTTAAAAAAACCAATAAACTTTACAATACACAGAGTGGAAAATTAGAAAAAAATTAGTAGACGTAATATCCGTACGAAAACGTGTGTACTATATTTTAAGATGGTTTGGATTAAAGTGTCTGTCGATTGTTGTCGAGTTTGGACTGGCTTAACTGAACGCATAGCATTTGTAAGCCGGTTGAAACTTAGATTGAGATCTAGGTTTTTCGAGGTGGGAGAGGTTTTCACAAACTCACCTTGTAGTCGAAGAGTCGTTCCGTAAACTAATTCAGCAACACTGCACTAAATACAATTTACAGTGCTGCGAAATCCAAGTACGACTAGTGGCAAAGCCTCTGTCCACATCGGGATTTTCGTGATGCTTTCAGCTGTCGATGAAATTTTTCTACTAAACTGTTAGATTGTGGGTGGTAGGCGGATGTTCGGAAACACGTAGCTCCAAAGAGTTTGGTCAGCGAGTGAAACAATTCAGATTCAAACTGACGTTCACGGTCTGTCTTTATTGTAGATGGACAACCGAAATTCGCTATCCATCGTTCGACGAAAGCGCGAGCAATCGTTTCACTAGTGATGTCTGTCAGTGGAATCGCTTCTGGCCAGTGTGTAAAACGGTTCACGCATGTCAAAAGATAAGAAAATCCATTCGATTCTAGTAAGAGTCCTACCAAATCAAGGTGGACGTGGTCGGAACAAGCGTCGGGAGTTTGAAAAGTATCATGGGGGGGGGCATTTATTATGCTCAATTACTTTGTTCTTTCGGCAAGCAACACAGGAGAGTGTCCATTCTTTGATGTCTTTATCCATCCTCTGCCAGCAGAATCTCTGCTCGATCAGTTTAGACGTAGCACAAACTCCAAGGTGAGAGGGGTTGTGCAATGTGTCAAAGATGATTAGTCGATAGCACCTGACTACGATGAGATAGGCTGTACCTGTAGAAGAATCACAAATTAAAGTGTTCTTACCCTTTCCAACCGTCTTCGTTTGAAGTTTGAGTGTTGTTGTGGATAACTCGTGATGAAGATCATTGTCTTCATTTTGAAGTCGAGCTATTTCAACAAGGTCGATTCCTTGTATACGATTCAAGGAATGTATTCGCGATGAGGCGTCGGCAACCACATTATTAACTTCAGATATATGCCGTATATCAGTGGAGAACTGGGAAATGTAGTGTAGATGACGCGACTCTCGCGGAGTGTACTTATCTCAAGATGAATTCATGGAAAACGTCAGTGGTTTATGACCGATGAATATTGTAAATTCCCGGCCTTTGATGGAATGTTGGGAATGTCAAACAGAACAGTACATGGCGAACAGTTCACTTCCAAAAGTGCTGTATCTCGATTCGGCATCGTTTAATCGTCTTGAGAAGAATGCTAAAGGTTGCCAAGTTTGGTTATCCAATTGTTGCAGAACTGCGCCAATGGCTGAGTCAGATGCATCAACCACGATGCTGACAGGAGCTTCAGTATTGTGATGTACCAGCATAGTCGGATTGGCTATTGCTTTCTAGTTGCAGTGAATGCTTTCGTTGACTCTGCATTCATTGTGACCACCGTTTTATTCCCTGGAAGCTGTTCCGTTAGTGGTTTCATGATAGACGCACAGTCGGGTATGAATCGTCTGTAAATACATACCAATCCATCAATGATTAGCAACTGCCTAATGGTGGTTGGTTCCGGGTATTCCATAGTAGCCATCACCTTGTGTTTATGAGGTTTTATACCATTAGCATCAATAGTATGCACCAGGAAGTCCAACGAGGTCGTTCCGATTTGGCATTTCTGTATGTTTACGGTAACTTCATATTGTTGTAGTCTACCAAAGACTGTGTCTAGATGTTTCATATGTGTTACCTCGTCTGGGCTTACTATCAAGCAGTCATCGACGTTTGCATGTATATGGTCAAGCAGCATTTCTCAACCCAAAAGACATTCGGAGGGATTCGTAGAGGCCAAAGGGAGTTACAATAGTGGTTTTGGGTGTCATTTTCGGACGTCGGTATTTGGTTGTACGCCTTTACCAATTCGATTTTCGAAAATATTGTCATCCCCTTTAGGGTGGCCGTTAAATTGTGGATGTGTGGTAACGGGTAACGATCGGGAGTAGTTTGGGCTTTGAGACGTCGGTAATCACCAGTGGGACGCCAATCATTGCTATCTTTCTTCGGGACCATGTGCAATGGAGGGGACCATGGGCTACTGAATGAGCGAATTATTCCCAGGTCAATCATATGATCGAATTCATATTTCGCAATCTTTTGTTTTTCAGGTTCCAGTTGGCACGCTTTGGAGAATACAGGTTGACCTGTAGTCGTGATGTGATGTGTAACATTGCTGGTTACACATGATAATTTCGATGTTACCTTATTCAGATCTGGATACTTGTCGAGTATCGGCTGAAAATAAGGCCTTATTAAATGTTTAAAACGAAGAGGACATAAGCTACAACTTGTTGCAGTGGTTCCACGAACGTATAGATTTGCATTAACGTCCATTAGTCTCTGTTTACTAAGGTTAACAAGGAAGTTGTGGTGGCTCAGTAAATCTATGCCTATGATAGGTATTTTCACGTCGGTGATGGTGAAAATCCAGTGTACGGGTTTTTGGTAAACCCACGTTTAAGTAGACAAATCGTTTACCATACGAAGCTATGTGTTTTCCATCGGCTGCCTGTAGATCGAATGCAGCTTCACGTTGGCGCTAACGCGTGCCTATGAGACAGTTTCCCGATGTGTCAACAGTAAGTTTCCGGTTATGGGAACAACAGGGGTTCCTACACTTCTTGGAATCTTTGCCATAGGTGTTGTGGTACCAACACCATTATAAGTTTTCGCTTCGTCGAAGTCGAGACGACGATCTTCTCCGTGATGTACTTCGTCAACGAGAGTCGTTCGGTCGGTGTCTTTCCTTCAGGTGAAGAAAACGAGAAAGAGCATTGCACAATTTCGTCACGTCGTTTTCAGTGGCATGAGGTTTATCAGTAGTGGAATGAACTCCATTGTCGCAAGTTCTGGTGGTCTCCAGAATTCAATCAACAGATTAAGCTAGTTCATCTACTGGGTTGTTATTAAACTTTATGAGGACTGCTTGTACTAGTTGTGGTAGTTTAGATAAGAAGAGTTGACGGAAAAGACCTTCGTCGAAAGTCCGTTGACTAATCACTTCTCACATTCGCGGCAACATTTCCGTCGCTGAACCGCTACCTAGCTCGATGATGTGAAACAACTCATCAAGACGTTGTCCGTCAGATCAGTCTCCGCATTTGACAATAGATCTTTTGAGCTGGTCATAAGAATCCAGGCATTCGGGGCTGAAGAAGAAAGGGTGATGTACCCGTTCAATTCTCGCGGAAGTGATCTTACGACGGCAAGGAATTGAACGCATGGGTCTGTCACACAGTGGTCTTGAAACTCGGCTTCTGCATAGCAGAACCAAGCTTCTATGTTTCCTGTCCAGAACGGAATGGGCGGAAAGTTTGGGGGTGTGGGAGTTTAAATCTCAATGAGCTTAAGAGTCTGATCAATCATCATTAAGGCACCACAAACCTGGCCAGCATCAATGTCGAGGACCTATGTGACTATTTATTTTGGGGATTAATTACCGTCACATGTAGTTTTCCACAGAATAGAGTATAATGCAGTAGACAATAATACTGCATCGAGTTCTGGGAGCGCTAGGTGAAAGCCAGTACCAACATTTTCGATTACATTAGCTGATAAATCATCAGGTACCGGGGTGCACGAGCATCACAGTGTAGGGATTGTATAGACCAAAACTATCCATAACGTTTGGAAACAAATGTCGCTTCTGCTTTGAGCCAGCTGGTTCTTGAGTCACGCTGGAATTCACAATAGGTTGTCCAATAACAGAATTTATTGATGCAAAACGTGATACTACGTTTAATAATAAGCTCAAATTTAATACACAAACCACATTGGTCTTCTTTCCTATACAGCCAAAGTGATTCAAGCATTCTGTACAATTAATCTATAATACAACAAATAGGTAGTAAATAGACATCAAATTAGTTACGTGTTCAAGGAGAAGTGTTCCTAACAAATAAAGGAACCAAATTATCTCTGCAAACAACCAACTGAGTCAAATCACTCAGGCATATACAGGCAAAATATCAAGCATGTATGGCTTAAAACAAGACCTTGAAAACTAGTAAAACATAGCTGAAGACCAATGGCGCATAACATATGCCAACAATAAAAGACATATAAGAACCTGATTGTGGGCAAAATCCAAAAATTATCACAATGAAGAAGCAAACGAAAAGAAGCAAGATCTATTACATATTTGGAGCAAAACAAAGTGACAAGATACAAGTTAGGGAACTGCCCATTACAGAAAAACACGGAAGCATTTTAATCAAGAAAAATCAGGTTTTACAAGGATAGACTTCGTGATATTTGCTGTGGTGAATGTTATATCCTTGATTTCTTAAGGTAGTGGCGCAGTAGATTAGATCCCATTTATATGGATTTTGACTGTAAGTAAAGTGGTAAAGTGCTCACTGAATAAATCAACTATACGAAAGGGGTCACCATATATTTTATTGCCGCAGATAAAGAGATTACCATCTCTGACCTTAGGGCCACTGATCTTGTTCCGGAATGTTTTGAGAAGTCTTGTGGTGTTATTTTGTTCCGTAGCCTATTTTTCTGGTGCAATTTTCACTCATATACATTTTGTCTCGGCCTTAATACATATTTCTTTCATAGTGATAATAGAGGAAAAATCTTTAAGCTTATAAAATTTAGATACATCTTAACATAGGCTCCTTCTTCTTACAGTAGTGGTGATTAGCATATATTTTTATCCTCTGGGTTCAGTTTGCCTTAGAGATGCAGCTATGTTGAGCTTATTATAAGTATTGTAGTAGAGTGTACCAGTCAGATAATCGACATCGTCTTCCGTGAAATAGTTATCAAAATCAAGATGCTCAAATTAAGTCTTTAGGCTGATACAAACTGTATTGTGAAAGACTCTACTGGGTATTGTAGCCGGACACTTATACATTGTAGTCTTTAAGTCAAAGCTGCTCTTGACAATGTTGTTGTTTACCTGTACGTACAGCTCATTTGTAACTAAATCCGAAGTGTTTTTGAAACTGTTAGGACTGCCGACGTACTGTGACCAACTACCAATCTCCAAACTTTCCATTAGCAAGTCACAGTGTTTTGGTGCTTTAGTATGAAAACGAGAGATTTCGAGCATGTTAAAGTCTTCACAAATGATCTTTCCTCACAAATTCGATAACGAATACTCGCAAGTTACTAGAGTCATTGCATCTTCAATATTACTTACACTTCTTAGAGTCTTTGCCATAGGTGTTATGGTACAAACACCATTGTCAATTTTTCCTTCGTCGAGGTTGAGATGATGTTTTTTCCGTGATGAGCTCTGTCGTTTGGTCGGTGCCGAACTACGTGGTGTCGATTCCACCTTTGTCGAACTGATAGAAACATATAAAAACATTAATCTACATAATGAAGTTACTTTGCGATCGGCGGCAGTGACTTCTCGAAGATACTGAGCTTGGGATATTGAACGTAGCTGCACCTAGCTTGCATTTCTGCTACGTCTATGTCGACGGAATCATAAATGTAATCAGCCTTGCGTTTCATTGTTTCCCCGCTAATCATTTTAGAAATAGTTTAGCTTACCGTCGACGCTTCTGCGTAAACTGAGGAAGTGTATCATCATCAATCAGTTGCTGGTAACCAAATGATTTCGTGAAAGACGAAATTAATTCACTAGCAGCTACAATGTCGTCAAAACGGTGAAGTACGGTGCATTTAATAGGACGCCAGTTTTTGTCTGCATAATGTTTTTTTGCCATGTCCATATCAAGGATGTTATTAGGATACATGCATAGCTTCTCGTTGATCAGCCAATGCGACTGTACAGCAATAATCTTCTTCTCCATGACGGCGTTGACAATAACATATGACGTCTGTTGAGGCTAAGAAATCAAATAAACGTATGCAGAAGTGGTATAATCACTTCACTGTTTACATGACTTACGGAAATGCACTTACATAAGACTTCAGTTAAATGTATATAAATATATTCACTACTAACAACTGAGCACATAAAAATACCAATGTCACTAGACGAGAACGGTGTGGTGATGAAGTCGGTCGCATCCAAGTACGGCCTAAATCTCAATAATCCATCTTCCCTAATTTCTGTTATTAATCCAGGTCTACCCTTAACAATGACTACATTGTTGGGTGGATAAGAAGTTATAAAAGTATTTCTGTACTTAGCAACTTGTTTTTTACAGTCAAAAGTTATGACGGTTTCAGTCGGCATAATAGATTCCGTCATATGCAGCCTACTGCGGAAAGAATAAACGACACTCAGTAGCCTTCCAGTGGGAGACATCGTCTAGTAATCGACATTTCCTTTGGAAATAAGATGGAGTGCGTTTTATACAACCTATAAGGGACATATTAATAGTAGTTATGATACGCCTACTCATATTCATCTCCCGTTTATTGGATTGATCTATCCACAACATAATTAATTTTTTCACTACACCTAAATAGACCATATGCATGATATCTAGTGGGAATAGTGATATCATGTTTACAGGTAACATAAGGAAACTCGAAGTTCCACAATGGTGAATGGCCTGAATTTGCCGACGAAAACTGTCGTCAGTTCTCAATTCAAATTCGCCGTTGGAAAAAGTCATCCTACCATCACGGCGATATCCCCTTACAACACACCTGTCACATCCCGCCGACCCGTTATGACCAATGGTGTACTTGACACTAGACCGGGCAGGTGCGTCACATATTACGGCTGCTATTTTGACGGATATTAACTTATTAAACTGATGACTATATAGCCCACTATTCAGTAAATCGCGAAACTCTGAGATGATATCAGCCAATAGGACATTAAAGTTAGACGGCTTGGTATTTCCACCATATACACCTATCATAAATACTTCACTAATTCGAGAAACAATAATTTGCCCTAATATTGGCCACAATTGTTGACTAGAACTTCTAGATAGAGATAAGCCGTCTACGTTTATATGCACTTCTAATAAATCAAATGTAAAACTATTTAACCAAATTTCAACATATCTCAGAAGGTTCATTTTTAATCCTAAATGATAGTATACGCCACTGCCAAGAAACTTTGCTTTGGTTTTGCAGCACGTTCTTAGTACACTTCGAACACTTGCTGGCAAGTCAGGCAAGTAAACACGGAAGATATTTAAAATGCTGTCAGCCTTCTTTATTGTGGTATCACCATCCTTCATCAAATCCATAACAATTGCATTCATCTTTTCTTTCCACGTTAAAGTTTTGCCTGAAGCACCATTAATAAGCGCGAAACCTATAAGCCAGCGTAAGTAAAATAAAAATAATTCCCTACTGTTTCCGACCGTTGGAATTGTGACAGCTTGCTCCATGGTGGACGCACTTAACATAGACCTTGGAGGCTGCGGTGTACTTTCGGCTGCTGTAACTGTAAGTTTACTTACATTTATATACGAAAGTACCACTACCATTGTTTGAGCCTTCAACAGTGAATTGGCAATTGGGAACTAAGTCGTGTTTCCTAAAAAACTCAATACGCATTTTTTTAACACGACGGTAATACGTTGACCTGTGACAACGGAAGGTAGACAGGTTGCCTGATATTTTACGTCTCTTTACTCTATCATCTAGCGTCAATGTATCTTTCTGATAGCAGCGAAAAAAATATATGAAGGTGAAAACGCTAAGCACAAACACTAACAACCTACCTGCATGGCGTAAAAGTGAAATGTGCCGTTATCCATTAGTTGAGTAAAACAAACACATGCTCAAAGTATCTGTACGTAAACGCTGTTACATGTGCAAACATATTTCATTTATGTAACTGATAGTTATCAATTTTATTTATTTGGGTATTCATTTTTGATTTATCTCTGCACGTGATGTCCAGACAGCGGTACATTTCAAGGTCGTGACCTGGGCATACGTTGATGCGTCACCTGTCTACAAAGTTGACCTAAATAATCTACCTAAAGTGTGAATTTGTAGACGTACGCCTAAATAGTCTATCTAGAGGCGAATTATCAAAAATTCACACTCTGTTCGCCTTTATTTACGCCGAGTTCGCCTTTATTTACACATAGTTGGTTGTTTGGGAAGCCGTGGGGTGGACAGACGAATATCTAGCTTTATCTTTTATTTTGTCGTTGGTAATACGTTTGCTAGTTGGTATCGAGGTGTCATCTTAATCAACAAACCGTAGAACATACCATGACGCAGATATTAAATGTACATGCTTTTTTGGAACATTCTTTTCCAAGGAATGAAAACTTAATCCCAGATTCAATGGAGCGCGAGCTAATTCAACAATATATTCGGATTCCTTATCACAATATCCCGATACATAGAGATGCTATGACAGGACAAGTAGTGAACCCTGATGTTAATTTCAAACGGTCGTGTGCCACTGCTACTTATTGTGGAATAAATATAACAAACACAGAAGTAGGTTTTTATTCTATGCTACATTTTCATAGGTTGAACCTACAGTTATGAAGTCTGTTCACGAAATTAGCAAGCAAGCTTTGTGTTCAACTAAAACTGGGTTTACTCCTCAGAATTGTGTACTTAAATCAGCTAATTATTCAATGGAATTACCATCTATCCCTAGTATTATTGATGAGCTGCTAAAAATGGCTTCTGAGGATGTGGTTCAAAACTGGTGTTTTCCAAAAGGCTATTTTCTTCGGTCAACAGCTCAAATAAATGAAGCAGGCACTTTCTTGTTGCCAAAAAGAGAAACAATCACATTCCTTAAACGACGTGTAAGAACTAAAAAACCTTATGAGTCCTATGCTGTCATCGTAAGTTTGAAACTGTTTTGATCTACTCGTTTTGTGATAATTTCTTCTAAGACTAGCAGTCTGCATCAAGCTGGCATAGCAATGTTTATTAGATTCACTAGCTAAGCTAGGGAATTGACTCCACCGCTTAAAGTTGGTAAATTTCAGTAACATCAATCTTGAACTACTTCCGAATATCTAAGCACTAGAAGCGAAACTTTATCTCTACGACATAAACAGTAGTCAGCTGCTAAATGTTAGTGGTTGTATTAGTATGTGGGAAACGCTGATTTGTTAGAAGCTGTGTCATCATGATTTATTCATATTTGATCGTAGTATCAGCTGCTCCTACGTATCAAGCTTTGTTCACTACTTTCGACGTGTTATGTAATACTAGGGGTGATTCATCTAAACCTGTTCCATTCAGGTTTCTGTTCTGTATGTTTTAAATAACCTGTTTGCCATTTTCTAGTTTAGCGGTATTGACTAGTTCCTTACTTTCTCTTGCGATTGCTACTTCCACATAGAATACAATTTTGAACTATTATAACTCTTATTTGCACTGTTTGCTCACGTAAATTTGCTTTTGACCTAGTTTGTGTAACATATCATTATGGAATTATGAATTAATAATGCTTGCCAACTAAGTTCTCAGTGTAATACTAAGGGTAATGCAATATATGCATACTTTTTTTCTCCGTAGCTATCAGCTTAACCTGTTTTTATCCCAGATTACCAACAATATTCTGTTACTGATTTGTTCTTCATTCTGTATCCTTTACCCCTCCTACGTTTCAATGTTTTTGATATTCTTATTGGCTTGTGGGTCGGGGGAGGAGGTATCGGACTCATGTACTCTATCCACTTGTGTTCTCAGCGGTTGTTTAACATTTATTTGTTTTATCAATCTTGCCTTCCAAGCAGGATAGCTTTTTCTCTACGTGTGATTTTGGTAATATCATCGTACTTTTAGCTGTGTTAAAAACCCTATGTCACTCGAAACACATAAAAATTAACTGAAGTTCTCACTGTTTTCAAAGTAAACAAATTCTCACTACGTGTAAAGTTGATGATGATAGGCTTTAAACATCCCATTCTTCTAGAATTTTCAACAGGAAACTACAGCTACTCCTAGCGTAATTTTAAACATTCAGTTCTGTAAACGAAGAATGTTCGTAATTATTGTCAGGTTCTACATAGTGACAAATCCAAATTAATTGATCTAAGTTGAATGAATAGGCAATTTTAAAGCAAAAATATATATACAATTAGGTTAGTCTATGGATGTAGGAATGATATTCTCAAAATGTCTAGTTTAAGCTGTTAACTTCTATTAGTTTGTTCGACAATTGAAGTTGTCACGGTGATCATGATCATCAAAATAAATGCATATTGGAGTTAAATATAGATAAACACTGTGTATTCAAATCAAAATAAATGACTAAAATAATGCAAAACGGTAAAATAGTCAGTGTTCATTAAAGTTGTTTACGAGACGAATAGCATTAGTACAAATATATGAGTAGCAACAAACATATTATTTGAAAAGGAAAATAAAGTTTTGAAGATACAAAGGGAGGGGGGGGGCATGAAGTCAATTTGCGGATCAAGTAAATTGGATTAGATTAGGACTAGTGATTCCTGTGGTGTGATTTTGGCCATGGTAAAAGAGGTTGCACATATTTTTTTGGACACAACGATCCACTTATGGTAATCAATATTGATATTTAGAGACAATTAATGACGTAACCCATATATATTCAGTGATACAACATGGTATATCTTTTTTGTTTTTGCTGGGAGTTAAAGAATATCTTACATAAACATTTTGTTTAGTTAATTGATGACCACTTGAATTATTTGGCTTCATCCTGTTAGGAGACGCAAGTATCAGTGACTGGTACTACCTCGTTTTTAGTTGCTGTCATTCTCCTAAATTGAGCTTATTTTCTCTATGCATATTAAAACTAAGTAACAGATATCTCTGTTATAAATGTGTGTTGGAAATATTGTCAGTCAATCATATAAAACCTTGCCTGGCATATATACACTAGGTAGCTTAATGAAAAGATAAGGATAAAAATAGTCTACTTTTCCCTATGAGTTTATAAAGGATTGATTTAAACATTCCACTATGATAAATTACATAACAAATGTCTTATCTTCGTGACTTATGTCAGCTTTTTCAATCACTCAAACGTTAGCCGAATTTTGAAATTTATTGACAATATACGTAAACTGTTTCTGTTATATTCTGTTAACAAAAAACATGCTTTCAAGCTAAATCGCCTAATCAAAAGTGATGTCTAAAGTTCATCGTGGTTTCTCAAAAGAAGCTGGGAGATTTTGAATTTTAATTAGTAAATCATGAGTATCGCAGTACCAGGCATAAATATACCTCGATTCAAGTCTCCACACCCCATAGGTAAACCAATTCTTCTGAGGTCTTACAGTTTTCGGTTTGAACCTTAGTGGATAGCATATTCATGCTCCTGAGTCCTATGCATCAATAGCTGTCTAAAGTTACCTGATTTTAAATGGCTATCCAAATTCAGTCCGTCATGTAAAGTGGCAAATTGGGTTTAAGAGATTGAGGCTACTTTTTATAACTTTGGCCATAAGACAAGCATTTTAATTGTATGATAACCCTTATATTGAGCTGAGCAGTTTTAATCGTTATAGAAAATCATCATCATCATCATCATCGGCAGCAGCAACGTAGAACCGGGCACATACGCCCATAGGTTCGTTGCCACACCACATTAGCACTACTAGATAACAGAGGTAACACAATAACAGAATACAAGAGGGGAGAGTAAAGTGAAGGTGTGCAGAAAATAATAATAGAATTCAAGATCTAGATAAGGTTAAAGAGTGAATACACTTGCACCACTGTGACCGATTCCGAGACATGTCATCAAGTGTCTCCAGCCATTTATTGCGACTATCACGCTGACCCCAACTAGGTAATCCATACCTACCAACATGGCTTAGTCCATCAGTCAAAGACTTCATGGACTGATGCCATGTTTTGGTTTGGCCGCCCCTACCCTTCTTCCATCCTATTTCAACCCTAGCCAACATCGCACGACGAGGTAGGCTGTGGTCGGGCATGCACAACACATGTAGATGAAGGTTAATGACCTATTCGACTGATTTACCATATTTCCCAATAACCTTTTGTCTAACCTCCATATTACGAGCGATGTTACGAACATTTCTCTGGTCCAATACCTGAAGTCGACGCATATCTTGGGTTTTCATGGCCCACGTTTCGCAGCCATATATTAAAACGGCGCGGACTGCTGCGCAGTAGTCGGACGTTGGTACGTATGTTTATGTTCTAGAATCTGGCTCAGGGTGAATATTTGATCAATCCAACCTCGTACAGGTCTGAAACCAGCCTGGTTTTCCTGAGTCTTCTGTTTTGTAGTATTGGATAAACGCCTAATGATTATAGAGGATATTAGCTTAGATACTATAGTAGTGAAACTGATTCCTCTTTGGTCATCACAAGAAGATTTCTGTCCATTTTGTAAACCGGAACGATCAGCGAACGAGACCAGTCAGATGGAATGATGTTCAGTTCCCAGACTTTGGTTAATATATCAGCCAACCTGCCAACTAAAACTGGACCACCATCCTTAAAGATATCGGTAGACAGCCTATCAGGTCTTGCTACTTCCCCTCGCTCCAAATTACTTATAGCCTTTTCAAACTCACTAGGAGTTGGGGGGGACCTGTGTCAGTTTACCATGCAGGTAGTTTGGGGATAGTAGCTAAGCTAAGAGTAGCTGGCGGCCAGTTGAACTGTTCCTGAAAGTGTTCCGCCCATCGCTCTAATGTTCTAGACTGAGAGTGAATCATATACCCTCCTTTTTCCGAGATAATTTCACTAACCGCCTATTTCTTGATACCGGTGTCCTTGATAAGTCGGAACAGCCATCTACTATTGCCCGCCACCATTGCTTCCATCGCTTTTGCCTTTGTTGCCTTCCACTGTTCATGATCCTTACACAGACTCTTTGTCAGTCTATGTTTCAATTGTCGTTGCTCTTCATCATTCTTCGAGCCTGCTGGAATGAGTTTTCGAGCCTCCATCAGTTCACTAGAAGTTATAGAGATCCAATGATCTTTCATTACCTTTGGATTGAAGTTAGATGCAGATAACGCTGCTGTGTTTACACCTGCTTCAAAATCGTTACAAGCTGTTTCAGGATGAACCAGTTGGTTGTTGACGACTAAATGCTTAGCCAAACCATTTCTAAATGCAATCTTGGCGTTTTCAGTCTCGAATTGACATCTAAGGGGTTTTTCCTGATGTGACCTTTCTGCGACCAGCAAAACGCACAGAGATACGTGCTCTCATTAGGGCGTGGTCAGAATCTAGACACGTACCCCAGGAAGAGCGGCAGTCCTCTATACAGCATTTTTAACGATAGCTGATGACAATGTGGTTGATTTGCGTTCATCGTTGTGTTGATGTTGGATGTCGCCAGGTTAGAAAATGTCTCTCTTTATTCTTAAAGTTTGTGCTGGCTAAAAATAAACGGTAGTCTGAACATAATTGCATCAGATGATCTTCGTTATCCGTTTGCTGGGCTGGGATGCCGCGTGACCCACCTAAGTGTGTTTTTAGCCTGATTTAGCCTACCGACTTAGTCATTAAAATCCCCTGCTATTACCACTGTGTGAGCGCTTAGCTTTTTGAAGGTGGTTAGAGAACTTGATATAGAACTCGTCCTTCACTCCAGTCAGTGGGGGGAGGCATAAGCAGAGACGACAAAAAGGCATCAGCGTGCATCCCTATCTTTCCGAGCTCGTACTGTGCTATTTAGACGGACAGCATATAAACGACTGTCTACAGGAATCTACTCGAGAAGTGCCTGTTTTGCCTGTAAGCTTAGTGCTATGCGTATCTCAGCAAGGCCACGTGAACCTACCATAGGGTCTCCAGATAAACGATGAGTGAATTATGCTGTTCCGCTGCATTGATTAGGTGAGGTCAAACGGATTGTCATGCTGGGGTCCTGTATGTGCGTTTTGGAGACATAGCATACATCAATTGCAAGAGATTCTAGTGTTTTAGCTAGGGCAGCTTGTTGACCGATTTGACACAACGTATGTGCACTAAAAGCTCCAACATGAAGTTTGGAGCGCGGTTTTAAGAGACCTGGTATGACATTTCTAGAACTCGAGGGACCAGTACAAGTGGCACGCGTAGAAGATATAGTAGGAGAAGTGCAAGTAGTAGAAACCAGAGGAGATCGTGCTTGGTCGCCAACAATGTGATCTTGAGTGCTTTTAGAGGTATGAGGGGGGGTATCACTTCCCAGTTGCCCGCACTATCGAAGAGTTCCTGAGGTATCTGAGGAAGAAAGTGAATTGGTGGAGGTCTTGATGACCTGAGAGTGTGACTGCAGTTCCCAGGGGACAAGTGTTTGCTGTCGGTCACCTATATTAATTGTTGCTGCGGTTGTCAGAAGGGGCATCGGCTTCATGGCTTCTAAAGAAGCTCGGCTTTCATCATGAGGCGTCATAACTCTTCGAAGTAAATACTTTCCAACTCCCAGGGCAGAGTTCAAAGGGTTTAAATGATATTTTCAGCTTTGCACTGTTTTTAGCAGGGTTGTTTTTACAGGATAAGGGGTTGCTAACCTTATGCCAAACCCTCTTCCTGTATCTGGGCTTGGGACTGATAGTAACCCCTGGTGGGTTCCAGGAGGAGTTATAGAAAATAAGCATTTTGGTTATTTAAAATGTATGATTTCTATCAGATAATCTTATTCTAGCCTGACTTAAAATTGCCTACGTCCATTATTGCCTCGCAGTGCTTACTGATTTGAGCATTGTTGGTCCTTCTTTTGTCGGGCAGTAAAGTAAAAAAATATTGACCACAAAGATTTATGGAACAGCATATTTCATGCGAACTATGAATGATAGTCAGACTGACCCGATTGCATGTCATTCAAAAGAGGAAGTAAGGTAGTAATTATTCAATCTGAAGACTGAAAATTAAAATGAACACTAAGAATCATACTAAATGTTCAGGAGTATATAAACTAAAGCTACAACGTTTCCTATCTACGGTTTCTTTTTTGGTTTATCATATTCCTCATCGGTTAATGTTTTAGTAAAGTTATTGTACTTCAGTTATTACTTACTTTAGGAGGATACAACAACACCCCTTCCTACTTTAACGAAGTTAATCGAAAATCCAGCATTAAATTGGAATTTCGAACTTGATACCTTTCAAAAACGCGCAATCCTTTGTCTTGAAAATAATCAGACAGTATTTGTTGCTGCTCACACATCGTCTGGAAAAACGGTTATTGCAGAATATGCTTGTGCTGTCTGTTTGCGTCGCGGATCGCGTGTCATCTATACAAGTCCAGTCAAAGCACTGTCAAATCAAAAATTTTATGATTTCAGGTCAGCCATTTTTTTAAAATTAATGAACTAGTACTAATAAACACACTTATCAGCGTATTATATTACATTACAGTTGTGTCAGGTGGTCAAAGTGAACCTTAAGGATTTTAGTGTTCAAAAAATCCAATGTATCCAGTTTTTGTCCAGTTTTCTGTTTATTCAGTAAATTGATCAGTTATAGTCAACATAGAGTTTGTAATAAATGTGTGTTAGCCTGAGTTTGTATACCACATTTTACTTGAGTTTAATTTCCGTTAAATCTTTTTCTGAACTTTGGAATCACCATTAACCGTATACTACGAACAATTAAATATAGGGCGACCCGATTTTTGGATGGACAACAGAAACATGAAAGCTAGTGTTTAAAGCTAAAACTACTTTGTAATATGCAACACTCGCTCATGAGATATTAAAAAATCACTGGGAATGACGGATACACTAAATGAACATTGTGTAGCTTGTTAATAACCCCGTGTTTTTTATAATATGATCATCCTTTTTCTTGTTACTTATTGGTCAAAACTATTTGATACCCAGTCATTGAATAAACAGTTGGTTTGAAATTATAAAATCGAAAGTTTTTAGCAAAGTATTTGAACATTAGAAGTTAAATAAAATATGAATTTTATAACTTTGAAAAACTGTCTGTGCAAAGTGAGATGCAAGCGCCCTCACTTCTCACAATTTGTTCTCTCATCTGTAATGTTTGTTATATTCAGGTAACCTGAGTTCAATCCATTCATTCCGTTTATAGAACTCAAATCTTTTGCTAACTTTTTCATCTATTTCCTTGTGAACCAAGAGTAAAAAACCTAAGTCAGCAGCAGTCAGCAGCACTGTTGTATATGATGTGCTTATTTGTGAATTTCATTGACATCTAAGGCCTAGTTCTCTTTCCAATCTACATTACTTGCCAAGAGTGAGTTCGTTTACTCGACTTTGTTCCTCTATATATATATGTGTGTGGGGGGGTCAGTGATACTACTATGCTACCTGAGGAACAGGTTCCATCGATTGAAAGTTTATCGTTCTGACTACCAAGCCAATTCTTTACTAATTTTACGCAGTGTGTTATAAATTACTAGGTATGTAGACCATTCGGTTTTAGATCAGTTACTCGACGGGGTCGTGCTTGGTATGAGGCCTGATGCTGTGTTTATATTTCTAACTGTAATGAGTGGATACTGCTGGAAATCCCTATACTAGGACGATAAAGCTGTTCCCTAGTTTTCAGCAGTCATCCAGTTGACACTAGTCTATGATGAAAGTGATTCATATCTGTCAATTTTCAACTATATCTACCCTAGGGAAAGATTTGGTGGAGATGTGGGACTAATTACTGGGGATATTAAAGTGGCTCCTGATGCGCAACTACTTATCATGACTACTGAAATATTACACAATATGCTGTGTAATGAATCTGAATTGATCAAAGATCTCGAGATTGTCATTTTGGATGAGGTAAGTCTTAAATTATCACTAACCTAGCAAGATTTTTTCTAATGGAAATAATTTGTTTTTTTTCTCATTTTACCATACTAATTTGTTTGCGAAATCATAGCAGACTAGATAAGTTTTTATTGTACAAATGTTTGCAAATTTTACTACAAGGTGATGATTTTTTCGTATGTTTATTTATATACGTTTAGCTTGCATATTTCTAGGAACGCGATATATTCTTGAGGACCTACTATTACTGTTAAGTCTTGTTGGCAGCAAATTGCCATAAAGTATCCTTTTTACGTACATTTACACTTTATATCGACGGTGAACTACCGAAAGTAATTAATTTCATGTCTAGCTTGATGCAACGGGCATCGATTAAGCCTTATGGCCATGTTTTGTTTCTGTTGGTGAGTGAATGACCTGATACACTCACATCCTTCAATCGCTAGTCATTGTCGACTTTGTATCCCTTATTTTACGTATATGCGTGCTGTTCTACTAGTGATAAAATGAATTCATATCAGTCTCATCAACTGTCATTTGGTCACATCTGATCGTTGCTTATCATCGTCATTTTAACCATTCATCAATTTTCAACTCGTACCATTAGTCATCATTACTGATCGAATTCTGTCTATAAAGTTGCAATTCGGCTACTAGTCTAAGCGACTAGACATCAAAATGTACTATGACGTTAGGAGGTTGAAAGCACGATTAGCTAAGTGGTGTCGACTACGATTTC
This sequence comes from Schistosoma mekongi, assembly GCA_034768735.1. Lineage (NCBI taxonomy): Eukaryota > Metazoa > Platyhelminthes > Trematoda > Strigeidida > Schistosomatidae > Schistosoma > Schistosoma mekongi. Next base: position 14,801,280 of record CM068305.1, read on the forward strand.
GATTCCGGTGTTACTTACTTACTTACTGCCCGTTACTCCTCGCTGAGGAGCATAGGCCGCTCACCAGTGTTCTCCATTTAACTCTGTCCTGAGCAATCCTTTCCAGTTGTTTCCAGTTGCTGCTCATCCTTTTAATGTCTGCTTCCAATTCTCGACGCAGCGTGTTCTTTGGCCTTCCTCTTTTCCGTTTCCCAGCAGGATTCCATGTCAATGCTTGTCTTGTGATGCAGTCTGATGGTTTGCGTAGTGTATGTCCTATCCATTTCCACCGTCTTTTCCTAATTTCCTCTTCGGCTGGAAGTTGGTTTGTCCTCTCCCATAGTAAGTTGTTGCTGATGGTTTCCGGCCAACGGACATTCAGTATCTTGCGTAGGCAGTTGTTTATAAATACCTGTATCCGTCTGAGGATGTTTGCAGTAATTCTCCAGGTTTCAGCTCCATACAGCAGGACTGTCTTCACGTTCGAATTGAAGAGTCTGACTTTGAGGTTAGTTGATATTTGTTTTGAGTTCCAGATGTTTTTCAACTGCAGGAATGCTGCCCTTGCCTTGCCAATCCTTGTCTTTACATCTGCATCAGACCCTCCTTTTTCATCGATGATGCTCCCCAAATATGTGAAGGTATCCACCTCTTCCAGAGTTTCCCCATCAAGTTGAATTGGGTTGGTGCTCCCTGTGTTGTATTTGAGAATCTTGCTCTTACCCTTATGTATGTTCAACCCTACTGCTGCTGAAGTTGTTGCTACACTGATTGTCTTCGCTTGCATTTGTTGGTGTGTATGTGCTAAAAGAGCTAGATCATCTGCGAAGTCCAAATCATCGAGTTGCATCCTACTTGTCCATTGAATCCCGTACATTCCCTCAGATGTGGAGGTCTTCATGATCCAGTCGACCACTAGGAGGAAGAGAAAAGGTGACAGCAAGCAACCTTGTCTGACTCCGGTCCTCACTGAAAATGCAGTTGTCAGTTGTCCTCCATGCACAATTTTGCACTGTGTTCCGTCGTAAGAGTTCCGGATGATGTTGACGAGTTTCTCTGGTACACCGTAGTGTCGAAGAAGTTTCCATAGTGTTCTCCTATCTACACTATCAAACGCCTTCTCATAATCAATGAAGTTGATGTACAGGGGCGAGTTCCATTCAATTGATTGTTCAACGATGATCCGTAGTGTTGCGATTTGGTCCGTGCACGACCGATCCTTCCGAAAACCAGCTTGTTGATCTCGAAGTTGAGTCTCCACTGAATCTTTCATTCTGTTCAACAATACTCTGTTAAAGATTTTCCCTGGTATCGACAGTAGCGTGATCCCTCTGTAGTTGTCACATTTGCTCAAATCTCCTTTCTTTGGTATCTTGATAAGATAACCTTCTTTCCAGTCTGCCGGCACTTGTTCTTCTTCCCAGATCTTTTTGAATAAAACGTGGAATATCTTTGCTGTTAGATCGATATCTGACTTGAGTGCTTCAGCTGGTATATTGCCAGGTCCTGCTGCTTTCCCACTTTTGATTTGCCTGATGGCCATCTTGATTTCTTCCATCGTTGGTGGAGTGACATCTATCGGGAGATCTGTAGGTGCTGCTTCAATGTCCGGTGGGTTCGGTGGAGCTGGCCTATTTAGAAGTTCCTCAAAGTGTTCTACCCACCTATTATTTTGTTCTTCAATCTCAGTGAGTGTCTTGCCTTCTTTGTTCTTGATCGGTCGCTCTGGTTTACCATGTTTATCTGCCAGTTTCTTCGTTGTGTCGTATAGCTGTTTCATATTTCCTTCTCTTGCAGCCTTCTCCGCTGTCGTTGCAAGGCTTTCGATGTATTTCCGTTTGTCAGCTCTAATGCTCTTCTTTACTTGCTTATTTGCTTCTGAGTATTCAGCTTGAGCCTTGATTTTTTCTGCTCTTGTTCGGCTGTTGTTGATTTCTATCTTCTTGTTCCTCCTTTGTTGAATTTTGTTCAATGTCTCAGTGGAGATCCATTCCTTATAATGGTGCTTCTTGCGGCCTAGAACCTCCTGACACGTTGACGTTAGTGCTTCTTTGATTTCTTTCCAGTTGTCCTCCATAGTGGTTTCTTCTTTCGGCAGATCTTGTAAGGCTTGGAACCTGTTGTTGAGAGATATTTTGAATTCATTGAGTTTGTCAGTGTCTCGGAGAAAGCCTGTATTGAACCGTTGTACTGCTGACACTCCAGTTGTCCACTGCTTCTTTAGCTTCAGTTTTATTTTAGAAACCACCAAGTGGTGGTCTGAAGCTATGTCAGCTCCTCTCCTGGTTCTTACATCTTCCATTGATCTTCTAAATTTTTTATTGATACATATATGATCGATTTGATTCTCAGTAGTATGATCCGGTGAGACCCATGTAGCCTTGTGTATGCGTTTGTGGGCGAATATTGTACCACCTATAACCAATTTGTTGAAGGCACATAGGTTTGTAAATATTTCACCATTCTCATTTCTGTCTCCCAGTCCCTGTCGTCCCATGATTTCTTCATATCCAGTGTTGTCCATTCCGACTTTGGCGTTGAGGTCTCCCATCAGTATTGTCAGATCCTTTCCTCGACACTTTGCTATAATTGATTGCAGTCTATCGTAAAACTGATCTTTGTCTTCGTCGTTGCCGTCGTTGGTTGGTGCATAGCATTGGATAATATTCATTGTAATCCCTTTCTTCATTGTTTTGAAGGATGCTTTGATGATCCTGGGTCCATTTGGTTCCCATCCCACCAGTGCATTACGTGCCTCCTTGGACAGCATCAGAGCAACTCCTTGAGTGTGGGGAGCATTTTCCTCTTCGTGGCCGGAGTATAGTAGCGTCTCTCCCGAAGCTAATGTTTTCTGTCCAGCTTGAGTCCAATGAGTTTCGCTGATTCCGAGTATTGTCAAGTTGTATCTCTTCATTTCTGCAGCTATTTGATTTGTCTTCCCGCTCTCCCACATTGTTCGAACATTCCATGTACCTATAAAAATATTTGCTCTGGTTGTTAGAAGGGGGGGCATCGGCCTCATGACTTCCGAAGAATTTCGGCTTTCATCATGAGGCGTCATATATCCTTCCACTCCCAGGGCAGAGTTTAAATGGTTTAAATGGTTTATCTTGTTTAATCTGGTTTGCGTTTTTTTAGCAAGTTTGGGTTTTTACGGGATGGGGGTGCTAGCCCCATGCCCAACCCTCCTCCTTTACCCGGGCTTGGGACCGGCAGTAACCCTAGGAGGGCTACAGGCGGAGTTGATTCCGGTGTTACACGTGTCTAAATCCTCTGAGAAGCATCCATACCTTTAGGAATCCTTTTGTTTTATTAGTAAGTACTAATCATCACTTGGTCCAGAGTAACCTCGCCTGTTACCCTCAACCGTCGAACATTTGTACAAATCGCACGTTCTAATCTGAATGTGATATAATAACAGTTTGTTAATCTGCACATACATACTAACTCTGTCAGTGAGATTCCTTTTCAAAAAATATAGTCATGAGCATAAATTTGCATTTATCTCAGTTCTATTGATATTATTAACTGCACCAATTTTTAGGTTTTAATCGATCTAGATAATTGAAGTAACCTAAAATTGTAATAATTGTGGACTTGACATGCATGAAACCATTCATATTCCCTATCTTGCTCTGCGTGTTTTACACATAAGTTATTTAGTTTATATTTCCCTATTTCTTTTTTGAGTACGAGGGTGACCCAATCGGAATAGACAAAACAACTGAGTTTATACTAAATATTTAAAAATAAGTGAGTTTTATCTTTCATCACAAAAGTCTAATATAAATACCTGTATATTGTTCAATCTGTAGCATGAATATATTTACAGTCCGATGAATGAGGTTATGTTGTGTTATTTCTAAGGTATTAAGAAAAAAGGAACTGGCAATACGCCTTGAAAAATAAATAAACTTTTTAAAATCTCTGAAGTTGAACAAGTTTCATTACTTTTGTCGCCAAGTACATTTAACCTATTCAAACTCCGTTCTCACTGTTTGTAAAATGACTTCAAAGTTACAAGGTCATTTAATGGATCACCCAAGATTGATTCTATACGACAGTCTAACCTATTTTTGTAGCTTTATTTAAAAGTTTAATTTATTTAAATTATTTTTACTCACTGGTAGTTCATCGAAATAATCTGTTATCAAACTATGTCTCTTCGTTTTATTAATATCTAATTAATAGACAACTATGCACTCTTATTTTAAGTTCTCTGCTACTTTCTCTCTAGGTTCATTACATAAATGATCCCGATAGAGGTTACGTATGGGAACAAATTATGATAATGCTTCCTAAACATATATTACTTGTTATGTTAAGCGCTACTGTGCCTAATAATTTTGAGCTAGCAGATTGGTTAGGACGTGTAAGAGGTTGTGAGGTTCGTGTCATTGTGACAGATAAACGTCCAATCTCATTGGAACATTATCTATTTACTGGCACTGATGGACAGTATGCTGGTCATCTTCATCTTATTGTAGACAAGAATAATTGCTTTGTTGATTCAGGTAATTATTTAATATTTTTAAAAATATTGTTGTTAGTTCCTTCCCGATTATCAAACTGTACGTATCCAAGAGTGAAATACTAACTGATTGTGTTTTATGCAGTTAGCAATTCGGTTTTCAGGGTCCTCCTGTATGTAATGTTTCTCTAATGAAAATACATAACCTAAGCTGACGATTTCTTCGTATCAAATTAAATTTAAACATATTTTAAATAGAAATGTTATTTACAGTTTTACATCGCGAATTGCTAAGCAATACGAACTAGGATACACTGGACAGGATATTGGCTGCGTGGTCTATAGATTAAGTACTCATTGCCAAGTTTGAATAGTTTACAGTATGGAGTAGGGATGATCTTGATTTATTCATAAATTGTCCATCAATGGAAACCATTCCCAATCATCAACGATCTAGAAATCCCGGCTTTAGTCAACCAAAAATCAGTTATTGTAATACCAGTGTTTAAAATTACCAAGGAAAACTTATTTTTGTCGCTAGGGCATAAATGTTATAGCGCTAAATATATTAAATAAGCATTCCTTCATATTTATTTAGACCATCACATTCAGGTACTCTGGCTTTCGATCTAATGCTTTTTATTTGAATCAGGCTTAATGCTTGTACGAATTGATTCTACTTCACGAATGCTTAATGTTGACTTGATTTAGTGTGTTTGATTAGTCACAAGCAACATAGAGCCTGATCGATATAGATGTCTATTAACTCAAGTCAGCATACCACATTAACGTGAAAAGATCACAACAAGATTAATAACAGAATATAGTTCAACAAGAAACAGTTAACAGCCGTGTAAAAGAAATAATGGAACTAATCATCAGGAAGAAGGCAAGGAATAAACTCACCAACGTCACTGTGACTGATTCTCATCCATTCCTACCAGTACCTGTTGCAGGTACCCTAACCAAGTATTTTTCACGCAATACCGTGTGTAATCTGTAAAGTTAACTTCCTAATGAGCACAACAACAATTAATAATTCAATCAAAAAGCTTGCATGCGAAACTTACTTCCAATCATTTAACATTTACCACAGCTCACAAGATGTCCCTTGTACTTATAGCTGTACACTAACTTGACTGATCAAACTTAATCAGCTCTGATTATTAGACAGGTTTCTGCATAGTTTTAGTTTTCGCAGTTTCTATTATATATGACGTAGTGATTGAATTTTTAGGCCTATTTTTCTGAAGATTATTTTAGATTTTTTGAATGCATACTTGCTAAATATTTTGACTCTATTATTTCAACATCCCGCAAAACCTAACCGTTTTCCACATAGTTGTAAAGATCCATCACCTGTTTCTGGCCAGCACCAACTTCCTGTACAGTCACAGGTGATGTGCTACCTGGTGGCTTTTATTTTTAATTTAAGGGTAGACACAGACTGATCACGTCGTCATCGTTTACCGCTGGGTGAGGTTGCTTTCAAGATTGTTGTTTATTTTGCAGCACACATCTGGACTCCGGTCATGGTTTAAATTGCACCACACTTGTCTTGCGTCTCAGTGGTCAGCAGACGTCTTGGCATAAATAAATTGATATTAGTAAATTAGCTTAAGCTTCTGTTGTAACCGAATATCAATCCGAGTTAGGTTCTAGACAAAAGCTAGTTCACTGGATAGCGTAAACGAACTCTAATTGCATTTGCATGATGTCATTAAAGTGATGACCATGTATCTTGAGGTTTTACAAGAAGTTCCACTTATTAGTATTGGGTTTTTGTAGGTTCCTTAGAACGTCCCTAGACACGTCGGTCAACACCACCGACTCATGAGTCCGATAATAAACATAGGTTCTTTTGTCAGAAAATCGTGGAAAACTTGCGTGAGGACCAAAATACCTGGTTGTCCAAGCTTGCCAAAGAGTTGGAAGTAGCAGCCATATCTGATAATTACTAGAAACTCTTTCAACTCGTCCGATGCAATTGGCGGCAAGAAGTCTGATATCAGCGAAATAATCTGCGAAGCTGGGTGATACACCAGTCACCAACATCCTGCACCGTCTTTGACGGTGGGCTGAGTTTTTCGATGGTTAGCTCAGCTTGCTCGGTGCCCCAACAACTTTGATTAGATTTTTCTGCCTTCCATGGTCGGTGACGGTTTATCCACCGGAAGAAGAGGAAGTCCGGAAGGCACTCCAACTTCGGAGTCGTGATAAATTACTAGGCCCAGGCGACTAACCCCTACCTGTTTCTAAAGGTGTTTGGGCTAAGTGACGATGACTCGATTGGTGTCACCATCTTGAGACACCAGCATGGTGGCTTTCCAATGTTTTACGAATGTCATCCCAGCGGCTTCCGTGTCGTGCACTATTTGCGGACGCTAGAAGTGGTTGGAGAAAGCGAGGAGGTGACCAGTCAGTGACATGTAGTCGTAAAATAAAGGGAAGCTGTATAGGACTAGCATCTATCGGCTTTCTCAACTTCCTAGTTGGGGTCCTTGAGATGGTGCAAATCACTGCCTTGTGATCTTACCAGTTTATGGCACAAAATGCAAGCCAGTGGCTATCCTGCTGTAGTTTCTTATAAATGCTTTCGTATAGGTCTGATTACTTACTTACTTATGCCCGTTACTCCTCGCTGAGGAGCATAGGCTGCTCACCAGGTCTCTCCATTTAACTCTATCCTGAGCAATCCTTTCCAATTGTTTCCAGTTGCTTCTCACCCTTTTAATGTCTGCTTCCAATTCTCGACGCAGCGTGTTCTTTGGCCTTCCTCTTTTCCGTTTCCCAACAGGATTCCATGTTAATGCTTGTCTCGTGATGCAGTCTGATGGTTTGCGTAATGTATGTCCTATCCATTTCCAACGTCTTTTCCTAATTTCCTCTTCAGCTGGAAGTTGGTTTGTCCTCTCCCATAGTAAGATGTTGCTGACGGTTTCCGGCAAACGCAAATTCAGTATGTTGCGTAGGCAGCTGTCTATAAATTCTTGTATCCGTCTGATGATGTTTGCAGTAATTCTCCAAGTTTCAGCTCCATACAGCAGGACTGTCTTCACGTTAGAATTGTACAGTCTGACTTTGAGTTTAGTTGATATTTGTTTTGAGCCCCATATGTTTTTCAACTGTAGAAATGCTGCTCTGGCTTTGCCAATCCTTGTCTTTACATCTGCATCGGACCCTCCTTGTTCATCGATGATGCTCCCCAGATATGTGAAAGTATTCACTTCTTCCACAGTTTCTCCATCAAGTTCAATTTGGTTGGTGCTCCCTGTGTTGTATTTAAGAATCTTGCTCTTTCCCTTATGTATGTTCAAGCCTACTGATGTTGAAGTTGCTGCTACATTGGTTGTCTTTGCTTGCATCTGTTGGTGTGTATGTGCTAGAAGAGCTAGATCATCCACAAAGTCCAAATCATCGAGTTGCATCCTACTTGTCCATTGAATTCCGTACATTCCCTCAAATGTAGAGGTCTTCATGATCCAGTCAACCACTAGGAGGAAGAGAAAAGGTTAGAGCAGGCAACCTTGTCTGACTCCGGTCCTCACTGAAAATGCATTTGTCAGTTGTCCTCCATGCACAATTTTGCACTGTTCCGTCGTAAGAGTTCCGGATGATGTTGACGAGTGTCTCTGGTACGCCGTAGTGTCGAAGAAGTTTCCATAGTGTTCTCCTATCTACACTATCAAACGCCTTCTCATAATCAATGAAGTTGATGTACAGGGGCGAGTTCCATTCAATTGATTGTTCAACGATGATCCGTAGTGTTGCGATTTGGTCCGTGCACGACCGATCCTTACGGAAACCAGCTTGTTGATCTCGAAGTTGAGCCTCCACTGAATCTTTCATTCTGTTCAACAATACTCTGTTAAAGACTTTCTCTGGTATCGACAGTAGCGTGATCCCTCTGTAGTTGTCACATTTGCTCAAATCTCCTTTCTTTGGTATCCTGAGAAGATGTCCTTCTTTCCAGTCTGCCGGCACTTGTTATTCCTCTCAGATCTTTTTGAATAAAACGTGGAGTATCCTTGCTGTTAGGTCGATATCTGACTTCAGTGCTTGAGCTGGTATATTGTCCGGTCCTTCTGCTTTCCCACTTTTGATTTGTCCGATGGTCAACTTGATTTTTTCCATCGTTGGTGGAGTGACATCAATCGTGAGATCTGTAGGTGCTGCTTCGATGTCCGGTGGGTGGGTTCAGTGGAGTTGGCGTATTCACGGGTTCCTCAGAGTGTTCTACCCACCTGTTCCTTTGTTCTTGAATCTCAGTGAGTGTCTTGCCTTCTTTGTTCCTGACCGGTCGCTCTGGTTTACCATGTTTATCTGCCAGTTTCTTCGTTGTGTCGTATAGCTGTTTCATATTTCCTTCTCTTGCAGCCTTCTCCATTGTCGTTGCCAGGCCTTCGATGTATTTCCGTTTGTCGGCTCTAATGCTCTTCTTTACCTGCTTATTTGCTTCTGAGTATTCAGATTGAGCCTTGATTTTCTCTGCTCTTGTTCGGCTGTTGTTGATTTCTATCTTCTTGTTCCTCCTTTGTTGAATTTTACTCAATATCTCAGTGGAGATCCGTTCCTTATAATGGTGCTTCTTGAGACGTAGAGCCTCCTGACACGTTGACGTTAGTGCTTCTTTTATTCTTTTCCAGTTGTCTTCTATAGTAGTTTCTTCTTGCTTCAGTAGATCTTGTAAGGCTTGGAACCTGTTGTTGAGAGATATTTTGAATTCCTTGAGTTTGTCAGTGTCTCGGAGAAAGCCTGTATTGAACCGTTGTACTGCTGTCACTCCAGTTGTCCACTGCTTCTTTAGCTTCAGTTTTATTTTAGAAACCACCAGGTGGTGGTCTGAAGCTATGTCAGCTCCTCTCCTGGTTCTCACATCTTCCATTGATCTTCCAAATTTTTTATTGATACATATATGATCGATTTGATTCGCTGTAGTATGGTCCGGTGAGACCCATGTAGCCTTGTGTATGCGTTTGTGGGCGAATATTGTACCACCTATGACCAATTTGTTGAAGGCACATAGGTTTGTAAATATTTCACCATTCTCATTTCTGTCTCCCAGTCCCTGTCGTCCCATGATTTCTTCATATCCAGTGTTGTCCATTCCGACTTTGGCGTTTAGGTCCCCCATCAGGATTGTCAGATCATTTCCTCGACACTGCTATAATTGATTGCAGTCTGTCATAAAGCTGATCTTTGTCCTCGTCGTTGCCGTCGTTAGTTAGTTCATAGCATTGGATAATATTCATTGTAATCCCTTTCTTCATTGTTTTTAAGGATGCTTTGATGATCCTGTGTCCATGTGGTTCCCATCCCACAAGTGCATTACGTGCCTTCTTGGACAGCATCAGAGCAACTCCTTGGGTGTGAGGAGCATTTTCTACTTCGCGGCCGGAGTATAGTAGCATCTCTCCCGAAGCCAATGTTTTCTGTCCAGCTTGAGTCCAATGGGTTTCGCTGATTCCGAGTATTTTCAAATTGTATCTCTTCAATTCTGCAGCTATTTGATTTGTCTTCCCGCTCTCCCACATTGTTCGAACATTCCATGTACCTACAAAAATATTTGCTCTGGTTGTTAGAAGGGGGGGTATCGGCCTCATGACTCCCGAAGAATTTCGGCTTTCATCATGAGGCGTCATATATCCTTCCACTCCCAGGGCAGAGTTTAAATGGTTTATTTTGTTTAATCTGGTTTGCGTTTTTTTAGCAAATTTGGGTTTTACGGGATGGGGGTGCTAGCCCCATGCCCAACCCTCCTCCTTTACTTGGGCTTGGGAACGGCAGTAACCCTAGGAGAGCTACAGGCGGAGTTATAAGTCTGATGACTTTTCTTAATAGATTGAAACCTTATTTGTATTCGGTTTTGGGCTGTCTCTTACTATGTAATTTGTCTTGTTAAATTTTACCTTTTTCTTTTGATCGCTTTCTGTCTGTATTTTTACATTACCTTTGTTCTTGTGTGGTGCATACATTTATGGTGGCGATTCGTACCAAATTTCTATGTTTAAATAAATAAATAAATAAATGTCTAACCCCATTCAAGTCATTAGCTCTTATAATATCATTTTCTACTCATAGACTGAGCCTAATTTACTACATTATCCCGATTTCCTATCACTAATATCTTTGTTCTGTATGGACGTTATAATTGTTATTGAACTGGTACGTGGTCTGGGATTGTATGTATGCATTTAAACGATTGTATAAAATATGGTCGAATTCGTTTTTCTAAACTGGTCGACTGAAGTTCACGTAATCGTTTCTAGCTCGAGGTTAGGTAGGTTGGAGCAAGCATATAGGCGTTAAGTATCTGGTAGGTCGCGTAGCATTTAACTACCTAAACTAAGGTCGTGCGTCGGTTGGCTTGATAAGACTTTTGCATTCAAACTTGTCTAACTCATGAACATATCTGTTTCTGCATATCTTTAAAAGTCCTTCATACAACCTGATCCCTTTGTGAGTTTGAACCGCGCAGTGCTTATCTTCTCTTTCTTGCATTCTGAAACATATCGGTCTTGTTGAAAACAAGTATCACTTAGTCAGTTACAACGTAGAACTTGGTATATGTGTACATCAGTTCAAGTTACCATGCCCCAATTGGCAGATAGAGATTAAATTGTTGGACCAAATCCCAGAGTAATGGAGATAGTAACAGAGTTAGTATTAATGGAAAGTGTTAGAGATCGAAGAAAAGATTTAAGAAAATATGATTCAGTAAGAGAAGATTAAGAAACTTAGAATTTGATGAAGACAAGGAATGAATGTACCTGCGCTATTGTGAATGATTTTGATCTATGCCACACAAAGTCTCTAACCACTGGTTACGATCATCACGCGGACCCCAGCCATGTGGTCTGCATCTATTAATATGGCTCAACCCAATTGTAAATGATTTAGTAGACTGGTGCCGTGTCTTGGTTTGTCCGCCCCTAGCTTTCTTCCAGCCTACACCAGTCGACATTGCTGGTCGAGGTAGGCTGGGGTTTAGCACACGAAACACATGTCTTAACTACCTCAGCTGATAAAGATTTACTACTTCATCAATCGATTTACCGTATTTACCTAGTAATGTATTCCTAACCTACATATTGCTTACTCGGCGGTCCCAGCGAACACGAGCAGTGCTTCGAAGACATTTGTGATCAAATTCTATGAGCCTACGAATATCCTCTTTCCTTAATGACCATGTTTCACATCCATAAAGTAGGATTGATCGGACTACTGCTCAATATATGTTTCATTTGGTCGGAAGACGGATGTCTCACCTACATCACAAGTGATGCAGGTTGGCAAAAGCCAATCGAACCTTCTGTATAGGAACCGAAATTTCATTGGACACCAGACCATCAGGACTAATGAGACTCTCAAGTGAGGCAGTCAACACTACTTTCTACCTATCACTAATTTCGGTGCCGAATGAAGCCAATACTGAAGCAACATTTTGGATGAGGAGAATCGCATCCGAAACTTACATTGATGCTTAAGGCAGTTGGAAGATTCAGCATTTTATCAGCATCTTCACCCAACAGAACTATATCATCTGCATATTTCAAGTCAACAAGTTTATCTCTTTGAAGGAAGCCAACTCCGGAGAAGTCAGACGATGAAAATGTTAACTCTAAAAACATATCGATGATAAAATTAAATTAAAATGGGGAGAGTGGACAACCTTGGCGAACGCCACTTGAAGTAGTCATTTTCGACGATAGTCCACCTTAAGCTCTGACTCGATATGTAGTGTTCGAGTAGAGAGCTTGCATAATGCTAGTGTACTTCTCTGGTACTCCTTTCAATGGCAGACTTTGCCACATAACCTCACGATCGATAGTCAAACGCCGCCTTAAGGTCAAGGAATACAGCTATTGTTGAACGTCTAAAAGTGTGTCTATGTTCCAGAATCTGTCGAAGTGTGAATATTCGGTCTATACAACCACTATGAGGTCTGAAACCACCTTAGTTTTCTGGAGTTTGCTTTTAATGAGCTTTAGTCACCCGTCGAAGTATTATTGAAGCTAATATTTTAGACTCTATATTCGTTAAACTGATTCATCTGTAATTGTTACAGGAGGACTTCTATCCTTTCTTACAAACCGGGACGGTTAGTGTTCGAGACCAATCAAATGTGATTATGTTTAGTATCCAGATTCTAGCCAAGATCTCAGTTAATCTCGCTGCTAAAACTGGACCATCATCCTTATATATCTCAGGGGTTAATCCACCAGGTCGTGCTGTTCTTCCACGCTTTAACCTTTTCAACTCCACTGAGACTGGGGGGGGGAACCAATATCTATTTGGCATTCATATTGAATTGGGGATGGTGGGCAAATGAGACGAGGTTATAGGCCAGTTGAACTGTTCCCTAAAGTGTTCTGCCCGTCGGTCTAACCTGGATCGACAGTGAATAATGGTCCCATCTTTTTCCTAGATGGTTTCACTTACAGCCGGATTTCTGATACCCGTTTCTCTGATAAATCTGAACAGCTGTCTACTGTTACCAGTTTCCACTGCCTTTTCCATCTCTTTAGCTTTCGCCACTCATCACTGCTCATGATCATTCCGTAAGCTTTTAAGCAGCTTGTGTTTAAGGTGCTTTCGCTCTTCATTGTGTTCAGAGTCAAACGGGATGTGTTACTGAGTATCTATTAGTTCAATAGATGCAACTGAAACCCACTAAGTTTTCTTAACCTTTTGGTTTAGTTTACTAGTGGATATTACTGATGTTTTGACAGCTTTTTGTATATCATTCCAAGCTGACTCGGGATGGATATAGCTTGCGTAGTTGACTAATTGGTTTGCTAGTTGTTCCTGAAATGTATTCTTGACTTTTTCATCATTAAGTTGAATTTTGAGTGTCTTTCTTACCATGGATCTTTTTTGTCCAGTTAGACGCAGACTAATGCGCGCTTGTACTAATCCATGATCTGAGTCTAAACATGTACTCAAAAATGAGCGGTAGTTTTCTATCGAGCCTCTCCAACAGTGGCTGATGGCAATATGATCTGTTTGAGTCCAGCGTTGAATTGATTGTGGGAGTCGCTATGTCTACTGATGTCTTTCCTTATACTTAAAGATGGTGCTTGCGAGAAAAATAGACGGTTATCTGGACATGGTTGTAACAGACGGTCCTTATTATCTGTTCTTTGAGCCCTGATACCATGTGGTCCACTTCAGTGCCTTTCAGTTCTGTTCAGTCTACCTACTTGGACATTAAAATCACCAGCCACCATCACTACATCAGTGCGCTTAGCTTTTCGGAGGTTTGAAAGCTTTCTGTAAAATTCATCTTTTACTTCATCTGAGCTGCAATCGGTGGGAGCGTAGGCAGAGACAACGAAGAGGCAACGACATGTGTCCCTATCTTTCCGAGTTATTACAGTTCCGTTTAGGCGGACAGCGCACAAGCGACTGTCAATTAAAATCCAGTCAAGGAGAGCCTGTTCAGCTTTTGAACTTAGTTCTATACCTACACTAGCAAGGCCTCAAATGGTAGCGGTGAGGTAACGGACCGGTTCCTTATTTTCACAAGGTGAGGTCAAGAGAATGACTGTACTTGGATCCTGTATATGCTTTTCAGAGACACAGCAGACATCGATGGAGCGGGAATCTAGGGTCATAACTGAGGAAGCTTGTTATCCTTTTTGGCATAAGGTTCGGACGTTAAAATCTCTGATATATAATGTAGTGCGAGGTTTCAAAAGACCAGGAATAACGTTTCGTAAACTCAAACTATCAGCATTAGAGGCGTGAGATGATAAAGTTATACTAGAAGGATTAAGCGCGGGAATAAGAGAGTTATTAAGAAGTGATGGTGGGATTTGACCTCGAACAAGATAATTTCGTGTGCTGTTGGAAATGTGAGGGCCATTGTCACCTCCTGGCTGTCCACACCATGGAAGGATATTACTTCTTGAGGTATCTGAGAAGGAAACTAGGTTATTGTTGGTCATGATGACCTGGGAGCGCGATCACAGAGCTCATTGGACAACTGCTTGAGACCGACCACGAAAACATGTATAAAAACACTTTTTTTTGGAATTGGTAGTTATGTCCCAGTAATTTATCGAGCCCAGTCATTCCACATTAGGGTAATTCAACGGGTAAATGAAAATAGTCTAGGACTCGAATCAAGTGTGTAAAGTGTTATACTCCGCAAAATAAGAAGTAGGAACAAATTAATTAGTGAAATTTCAGACTTATTGACGATCCATGAATGAAATAATAATTAAATACTTTCTATTTGAACTAAGATGTTTGTTTGAAGCCATTTAGATCTTATTACCATTTACGGTCTATAATCAATTACGATTGACCCAACCACTACACAGGAGAGGAGATTGGAAAAATTGTTGGGATGCTTAATCGCCAAGTCAAATTATAATTGCACAAATTATGAACAATTGTTCAAATCGAGATTGATAACAATGTCGACTAAGATATTAACTTTGGTCCATTACATTTTTTTGCCCACAGTTTGACCTTGAGGCAACCAAGCCGTCTAGCATCCAGTCAATCAGGTGACAACTAATTGACCGGATATATCCACAGATTGATAAAACTACTTTAACTACAAAATTCCAAGCCTTATCACATTACTCCAATTGTTACTTATCTGATAACAAATACTTAATTACGGGTTGCATTAATCGTTTTCCAATCATCAGTAGCTTGAATACTTACTCCGATTACCACTTTCAGACAAATACATATATTAAGTGCATAGTAAATTTTCCTAGTGTAGGATATATTTTTTATAAAAGGGAAAATGCTTCCAACTTCTCATATGCATCTTTTTTCGAAATTCTCTAAATATTAGTTCCAGAATATCTTTTATAGTAGTATTGTAAAAGAAAAAAAGTATAATATTTGCAACATATTTTACAGGATATCGTACGGCGGCTGAAGCGAATGCCTCTCGAAAATTATTGCATCGTCCTTTTCCCTGTAAGTTTATTAAAATTACATTGCACTTATAAAATAACTGTCTAATATTGTTTTGAATTACTGGCTGTTTTTAGTTGGATCACCGGCAAACCAGGATGCACTGGACAGCCGTTCCGTCCTGGTTAAGGGGTTCATGTGCAATGTAACTCTGCTTAAGGCCTCCAAGCTACGCTGCAAGCACTCAAACTTCAGACAATTAAGTTGGCCTTGATAGGTCCTCCACTAACTTATCACTAGAATCTTCAGGTTTCATGACGGTTATTATATGAATTTAGAATCCAGTTTGTTCGTATCTTCAACCTTTTGATTTATAGTGATATTCCTTGACTTGAAAACAAATTTTGAATTCATAGATCAAGATATTCATTGGAATTGTTCGTCATTAAAATACACACATTTGGAGTACATATACCTAGTGAAGACTTTCTACTAGAATACAATAAATCGAGTCACAGCCGATGGGGAACTGTCGTTGTGGTTGTTACGATCTCCTGTTTTTATTTTATCTCATCATAGATATTCCCTTAGAAGTTACACCATTTAACTT
The DNA here is from genome assembly GCA_034768735.1 of Schistosoma mekongi. Lineage (NCBI taxonomy): Eukaryota > Metazoa > Platyhelminthes > Trematoda > Strigeidida > Schistosomatidae > Schistosoma > Schistosoma mekongi. The sequence continues at coordinate 14,817,221 of CM068305.1, forward strand.
TCAGAAATCAGCGTCATTAGCAGGCCTATTTATCGACTTAGAACGTGCTGGCGATTTAGTCATACTTGGTGCCTTGAAATGCCATTATGCCCCCAGTGTAAGGCGATACTTCAGGATTGATCATTATGAGTGAAGTAGCTAAGTTTACCGGTCACTTCACCTTTTATAAAAGTCAGCTTTAGTTGGCTGATGGGTTATAAAATTTTGACACGTTTTCAGGAAGCTCGTTTACATTTTAAAAACTGCCATTACTTGTAGCGTAGACCAGACATCCTTCTCCCGATTAAAGGACAAACATACCGCACAACTGATCACTCTGTATTAACCTATGACTGTGAAACATGACTTATAATAATAGAGGACATGGACAGGTTTCAAGTTTTTAGTTATGAATGTATTCATGGAATGTTACGCCGGACGAATAAAGAAAAGTAACGAACTCTCAGAACTGTATTTTGGGGAACTATTCTAATTATTTTATTCATGAGTGATGTAACCATTTTATTTCTATGACTGTTATGTTACCCTGGCCCGGTTCTCTCGTTTTGTATATTTGCTCTTAGTATACTGTTTATTTACTATGAACTACGCTTACTTAATTGTACACAAGTTGTAACATTCACTGCCACTCTTCCCTTTGTTCTGTACAAGTGTTAAATTCTTGATTGGTTCACAGTGTGGTCTGATTTTATGTATGTATAAATGCACGATTAAAATATAATACGACCTTGGTCTGGTTCTCGCTCTCTCAGTCTTCCTGTTCTCAATTCTGGTTGTCCAATTGTCGGCCTAGGGAGATGAATGGGTTTAGGTCATTCGCACATTTTCAACTAGGCACACATCTTATTGGTGTTCTCGCACCAACCAATCAAATCACCCTCCTCCTTCCTTTCATCGCGTCATAACATGGAATGACCGAGTAGGCAGATCTAATGTCAAGTACACAGTACTAGATAAAGTTGATAAGTCGGTTTATGAGATTGTGCACGTCCATCGACTGAGGTGGTCGGGACATGTATTGGGTATGGCTAACGACCGCCTACCTCATCTCATTATGTTAGCTTGTGTAACAGTGGGATGGAAGATGGGTAAAGGCAGTCTAGCCCATACGTGACACCATTCTATGAAGTCGTTGAGTGTAGATGTGAGGCTTGTAATTAGATGTAGACTACTTGGTTGGTTTGCGTGCGATAATTGTGCTCAGTGGGTTTTATACACTAGATGAAATGGCTGAGAAGTGGGTAGAATGCTTCAAATGCATTAACTTTTTATCTTCTTCTAGATGTTTTGTTCTATTATTATTATTATTTTTTTTAATTTCATGAATATATTTTTTGTTCTTTATTATTGAATCACTGTGCTAGTAATCTTGTTTATTTAATCGTGTCTTGCTAAGGTGTATTGAAACTCGCATTTGTCCCAGACTGTTACTCGTTTATAACTTACAGCTCATTGATATTCACTGATTCTACAATCGAAATTTTTTTTGGATGGAAATTACTATCAGTTTTTGAATGAAATGTTTACAATATCGTCCCAGCAAATAATTGCTATTTGCTTGCATACTATCCAGAGAAAAAATAGATATTTCCCTACACTAGCCTGTAACCATTTACGTGAAATATCTTCCAAATCTAAAGTGCTTCTATAAGACTTGCAGTTGTCGTTGCCTACTTTTCCCGTTGTTATCAACCGTTAAATGTAGTCGAAAAGTCGCAGATTTAAGCAACTGTGTTAACCCTTACGACTGTGTAACAAATGACATCAGTTTACACACAATGAAAGCCAGGTCGGTTTATGTGAATCTACACTATCTGTAGCACTGTCATGATGATGTATTTAGTTGTAAAAGATTGAGTTTCGCAACGATTCGACAAGAGAGGTCTTTCTGTTTGTTCATGGAACCTGGTTTCTCCTAATTTCGACAAACATATGTTCTACCGAAGGATCGCCAACTTCTGGTAGAAACGCTATGGATAATTGGAAACATCTTAGGGCTGGTCGGTTTATGTTATGGCACCGTGGAATAAGTGAAAGCTGCATAGAACTTAACTTTCTCGAATTTCTAGTTAGGGTCCTTGAGATGGTACAGATCAAAACCTTAAGATCCTATCAGATATGGTTCGTAATAAATGCCGTCGATGATCTAGCTACATTTTTTACCAAACTCTTCATAAAAGGGTGATCATCTTAACTTAAAAGAGGTCTTTATTATACACATTTTCCACTGAATTTTGTCTGCTGACATGTATTTTGTTGTTTTGCCAAATCTTTGTCTTTTTTAAAATCATAATTACTTTTAATTGCTTCGTAGTTTTTTCTTTTCAGGTGTATGGGGCATTGGTTTTGGAAATCGATTTATTGTATGTATTTAGATAAATAATAATGTAAATAAGTCATGCTGGATGAGAAGCGTGCGTAGGAGACTATAACAATATTTAACTTTTGATATCGGGGACGTTGCCGTGCTATTCGTATATGCTGACTCAAGAATACCTGGATTATATTTCAAGGAGATTCCAGTTACAGTTTAATTTGGATTGTGATTGACATGTAGAATCCAGGACGCTCGTCCTCTTCCATTTGGGACTTGTCAGCTGGATATCCGAATCGGACCATTAGGAAGATCCAAGTGCATTCTAATTATACTTTCATACCCACTGCACAAATGTAGCTGTCTGGATTCAGTAGTCTAGTGGTGAACTCGGTGATTTTAACACAAAACGGACTAGGTTCGAGTTCCGATGTGAGCATCAATACTGGGATGCAGTTACATCCAACTGACGAATCCTGGATGAGAGGAAAAGTGTTGTGGATTCTATTTGTCAGTCACAATCTAAATTAAACCGTAACTGCAATCTCCTTGAAATATAATCCAGATATTATTGAGTCAGCATATTCGAATAGCATGGCAACGTCCCCGATATCAAAAGTTAAATATTGTTATGGTCTCCTATGCACATTTCTCAACCAAATTAAAGCATACTTGCGAGTTTTAGCTATATCTAAGTGATTCACGCAGAATGTACATATTGAAACAGAGACTGGTGAATTTTAGTCCATATTAAACCAATGGGAAGATTGGAGTACATTCAAAATTTGAATCTCAGTTGTGTTTAAGTTGCTCGACCTATCACATTTTGAAATAAGTAATAGTGATAATAAGTCCGGTGAGTTGCCAAGTTATTGAAATGTAGTTTTATTTTCATTCGAACTAGAGTTCAAACACTCTCGACTTAATTCGTTCGGATACTTTAGCAACATACTGAGTATTCAAAGCCTGCTAATAATCTGTACGATTAGTGGGTTGGAACCGACATGCTGCCGTTGCATATTTATAGTGCTTAAAGTGATCATTGCTAAATAAATGTAATCTCTTGTTAACAGCTAACCACTCATGTTTGGAAGTAACTTTCAGATAATTGTTTTTATATTGTTTGCTCTTGTAGGTGTTAGGGGGAAGGAGGCTTTTCCTTATGACCGTTAAAAATACATGGCTTGGTTTCGTTCATTTACTGAAAGAACGAGATCTTTTGCCTGTAATAGCATTTTCATTCTCTAGATCATCATTGGAAACGTTAGCGAAAAGTCTATCATCAGTGGATTTAACTAGCACAAGTATGTAATGTTATACAATATTTATTTGATTATTTTCAATCTTTTTGACAATAACTTTATTAGCATTGCTTATTGGTTAGTGACGACTTTCATGTTTACCTAGTCTTTAGTGCTAATCAAATTCTACTAGTCAAGTTTTACTGTGTTCACTAGTCAACATTGAGTGCACTATTTTTTATTTTAGATGGTTGAACGTAGTCGGCTATATCTTAATCCCACATAAAGCATCAGTTACTTCAAGACTGAAAGTGTGTCTCTGTCTGTGTCTCTCTGATTCCAAATGGCGTACTCTAAGCTTAAACGACGTCGATAATGCGCTGAAACTTGTCACTTGAATCTCGAATATAAACCAAAAAGTTATCACATTATTTTTGTTTAACTGATGCTTTCTAAATTCAAATATGGTTGCTGCTACTTAACTACGTTCAAAAGAGGAAACTGTTTCGATTGTTTCTGAATGACCAATAAGAAGAGCGATAGGTCAGCAGAAATATATAATAGCAGTATGTTTGGCTACGAAATCCGATTACTGATGTTTATGGAAATAAAATGGATTGCTAAGATAGTAGTTAAGCCGTGATACAATATGCGTACTCATGCGGTTGGAACATATGTATACTTTATATAGCTGCACAAACTAACTGTGCATTAACTGATGCAGTCACTTCTGCTAATATTGCACGAAAATGGAATTTTCCAAAGCAGTATACTTTGTTCATATTAGTTATCTTTATTTGGCAGTTAGTACACCGATATCTATCCATTGTTTTTCGTATACTTTTCGGGTCAGTATATGTCATTACCGTGGGTAGACTTGATAATTTGAAATAAATTGAGAATTGGTTTGGATAGTTTCTAATAAATAATTTATTCATGATATCTTAATCAATAGATTTTGATATCTTGACATTTCTCTTCCTGAATCACAACATGAGTATAAATAGAATAGAGGACAAATAAAATCCAATATTAAGTGCTGAACTAACCACAAAGACCCATCTGACCACCTAGTATGTCAAAGGTGAGACCAGTGTATTTGTATTTATGTGAACAAAATAGGAGTGTAACAAGTATATGCTATTTTGAACGGATATCCTAAAAAGTTTATAAATCGATGGTCAGGTTGCAATATGGTGAAACCAGTCTATATCACCTAACCTTTCAGAGGTGACTCAAATAACTTTGTGTTAAAACAACGACTTAAATCGGTTATTAACAGGACATTTTATACAGCCAAGGTAGTTGTAATTAAGATGTCTAGGGTATTGGTTCACAACAAACCTAACAGTATGTGAATGAATGCGTCACATCCCACTGTGTCCATCAATTTACGTGTATGCATATGTGGACACACATACATTAGGAAGAGCAATCGAGATCTGCATGTAAGGGTACCCGAACACATACGTAAATGGCTCCAAAACAAATGAACTCTGATAGCAAAATCAAAGTAGAGGATAAAACAACCTTCGTCGTCTATTGCGACAGTCCACATAGTCGATATCATATCATCCTTTGTGGTGTTGTTAATGAGTGCTTTAGGACGTATACTAAGGTTTGTCAAAGCCTTAGCCTTACGAAAATTCAAATCCCCCTCTTGTATGTTCAAAAATAAATTATACTTGCACTCAACCCACCCTGGTAGGGTGTGATTCACACTGTTCTCCTTATTGTCTTTGTTTCTTTAGCTGATACTCGAATTTGTCTAGTTACCTTTATTTTTCATATATAAATGCCTAAACAAATCTGTGATCAGATTGTTTGAAATGTATTGTGCAAATATATCACATAGCTCTGATAAACTTCGTCTTCCTATTGTATTATTAAATTCTACTAATTGTTTATTTCAATTGATAACGTAATTCACTGACTTTATCTTATTCGTCTTTTTTTAATCCAGATGAGAAACAACTAATTAACAAGTTTTTTTCTTTAACTACCAGTTGTTTGAGAAAATGTGATCGTAAACTCGCGTCAGTTAGATTTATTCGTGACTTAACTAAAAGAGGTTTGGCTGTACATCATGCAGGAATGTTGCCTGTTTTAAAAGAAGTAAGCAGATTTCCTCTGTTTGATACTTTTCTCTTTTTTTAATGAAATTTCGAAGTCGATATTCATAATGGCTTTGAGAGATGGAAAAGTAACCAACAGAAAAAGAAGGAATACATAGTGATATTTATGATTATTGGGTTGAGGTTTTATCAATATAGGTATTACGTTTGGTTGCTCGTATTCGTCACAGATTGATATCGGTTGAGTATCACTGAAAACCCTGGAGGACCAGACGAGTCAATCTTTAATCAAACTAAACAACAAAATTTATGATAATTGTTACAATCTGATTGTAAATCAGCAAGTAGAAGTATCAACTCATTTAGTGAACACTGCACACATTATCCTCAACCAAATTTGTCTTATGCCTTACTCCCGACCGGCTTTAAATCCAAGCACTAACGATTGAGAAAATAAACTAAAGTCTAAGATTTAGTTCCACTTCATTCGACAACAATATAAATGAAAAAAAAATACATTCAGTGTCCGCCTGATTAAATTTTATAATTCAAGATGATGATTATCAAAACATCCTTTTTTAGCCAATGTTGGCAGGATGTGAAATATTATGATTCCTATAAACAAAATAACAGGCAGAATTAGGAATAAAATTTACAAACGCATGACTTAACCTACCGCCTGTATACACAAATTTGGTTTTTAAACCGATTCATTTATAGTGTATCCCAATTATGGATTCCTGCCTTATATTATCCTGCATTACTAAATGCCTTGTTGAATGGTTAAACAATCATGTATTGTGTTAACGGTAATCTCGGTTTCTTGCGGAATTCTCTATGCTTCTACTATTAGTGAAGTCGTAATTTAAGTCTAGCTTGTTCATTATCAGGCGTTACATTTTTCCAGTCAACAATTAAATTTACTTACAGCATGTAAGAATCGTTAAAATATCTTGAGTCGATGTGATGTTCTGATGCATTACTAAAGTTAATCCAAAGTAATTATTGTACCAAAACTTTCGTAACAGTCTCAGTAGAAATAAAGCGATAAATGCACTATATTCGTAATATTGACATTGTATTCATTGAGTAGTAACAGCAATGATAATAATTATAAATAAATAAATATTAATATCAGCTTGGTAAGTCGTGATTTGTTTAATGAGGGCAAAGACAGACAACATATTAACACAAATGAGTGATCAAGACATTGTGGAAGGTATTTTCACTTTCGGGGTCATAATAGAATTCTGATATGTTGCTGGAATCTGCATCACAAGAAGTACTTGCAAAAGTATGTGAACTTGAGCAATGGATGTTCAGCTGTTGCGTAAAGGTTTCTAACAACCTCATTTGTGCATCAAGTTGTGCTTGCTGTTGTTGTAGTATTCGATTGAGCTGGCCACCTGGTATCAACATTTTGAATGTATTTTCCTTTTTCTTCGTTGCCACTGTTATATTTCCTGGTGAAACTAAACTTTGCCGACGACCTTGAGGTACCTTTTGGCCAATGAGAATGCACTGGTAGATATAATCACCATTTATTATGAAAAACGGTGAAATTCTAAAAAGTATTACACATTATACACTAGCAGTTCGATTTGGGACATACTAGAAATGTCCCTTACATAATGTTCGGTCGTAAATTCCAAGAGCCTGCTAGTAATATTTAAGCAATTATTACTTACTTGTTCGGTTTTTACAGATCTTCCCCTATTATATTTTCGCTTTCCAACAGCTGTTTCATCTCTTTCAATGATTCTTATGACGCCTCCCAGCGACAGATTTAAGCGTAACATGATTTTTGAGCATTTCTGAGCACTGCTGATACTTCGCTTACATCTGTAAGAGACGATGTCAGCGTAACAGGCAACTGCATAACCTATAATACAACTAACATGCAGGTTTGCCCTAGTGTCAGTATAGACTTGCTAAAATAAACTGCCTATTCTTATTGATTTCTTTCGCCAACAAACATTACAACGAAAAATTACTCCATCTCGACTATCTAAGGATTGTTTGAGTCATATTGAGGCCACAATCACAAATGAACTCTCTACGAAGTAGTCCAAAAGATTGTAGATTAGAAATAATAATGTCCTCTTTAAAAATTGCAATAAGCTGATCAAAAGTAAGCATTTTGAACTTAAATGCGCGCGCGAGATTAAAAGTAATACTTTGATTGTCATTGGCCATCTCAAGTTCGTCGGCAAAGTTTAGTTTCACCATTTCCTTGATACAACAACCCAATTACTCCTATTGCTTAGTAATCTTAGTCACCGAACACGGCGAGATCCCAAATTAGAACACGTTTGAACAGGAACGAAATTATATTTCAAACAACAAAGGTAGACAGAAGTAGGAATCGTTAGTTAGAAAAACATTAATGTATTTTTAGTATTTACATAAGAAGCTTCCAGAATCTTCTCCAACAATCCGCTAGAGCTAATTGGTTTAGAAATAGCCAATCAGCGTGTGCCATCACGATCATGCACCGAGTATGCTTCAATCCCGTCTATATCCCACTAACAAGTATATATATTTTCCTTTTCCTCTTGTATGTGTAATTTTCCACTCGTAACTACTCATGATTGTGATAATATACTTATCGTGTGTGACTCATCTGGGCTTTTTTGTGCAGTCGTATTATTGTGCTTCTATGTAGATTTACTAAATCAAGGTTTGTATCTGTGTTAGCATTCTGAATCAAGTGTAGCCTTAAATGCACAATCTGCCACTTTGAAACTGACAACGAATAATAATCCACACAGTCTCATTGACACACCAGATTGGTCAGTGATATTAGAAGTACTTGAAAGTGATAGCCGTCATACATCTAACAGCATTCGAAATACATCACATTCCTTCCTCAATTCCTAATATTATCTTTAATTCTAACATAAACCCTAGATTTTAGTCTCAGATTTTTATTCATGTTCCATCAATATCAGTGATCTAGGTTCACTAAATATTACCCCAGGTTTATTGAACTCATACTCCAGACTAGACATTAGCACCAACAATGTAGAACCCTATAGCAAATTCGATAGCAGGGGTCACTGGCTAAGAATCTGGAGTGCGTAGATATAGCACCAATTTCTATTAGGTTACGTGGTATGTAATTGATTGCGTTTGCAAGAATTTGGAAGGATAGGGACACATTAGATTTTCATCATTTTTGCCAAGTATTTCTGATGTGATGAAAAAATTTAAGACTTATCACAGATAATTGTTGAGCAGGTATAGAAAAACGTTGCAAGAACCAGTTACAGTGATCAATAACAAATGCGACTGTCTAATCGATATCCATTCGTCTGCCCTGATGCTTACTCAGCCCCAAGCCGAAATAAGAAGAACACAATTTCGATTAACCAAATATCCAAATCAGACTGTATTCCATGCACTCCTTTATATATATGGGAAACCTGGCCAAACAATAAACCTATTAGAAAACTTCTCGTCTGGAGTACATACTCAAATGTGGTCACGAATTCGCCTACATCTTACTTGACAGGAAAAACTTACAACAGGACTACCTATTAAAGTTGAACCTGGATATGAGAAAGCCAAGAGTAAGTTTCAGGGAGAACTGGGAACATACTCAGGCAATTACGATAAACAAGGCTCGCTGTGACAACTCATGAAGATATCCAGGCAGGTGCGAAATCATCAGTGACAGTTATTAGTGATCTGAGCCACGAGGTTAAAGAAACTCAAATTTCAACGGTGACAAATGGACTTTCGGAACTCATCTCATTAGGCTCCGAACACAACAAGAAGCCAAGGCAAATCAGACGTTGACTGATTTGGAGTTTGTAAAGCAAGTGATAGGCAATGACAGCGAAAGAGATGAAAAAGTTACCAGCATTGGGTAACAATAGAGAGGTTTTTATGCTTAGTAAGCGAACTGGAATTCCAAATGTTAATAATTATTGGACGCTTAACTAGGATGCATGAACTGTGATCTCTGATTAACTAAGCTAGTTCCAGACCTAATCGTGGCTGAATCTGTATCATATTCACCATCCGTAAGGTTTTCTAGCATAGACATATCCAGGTCATAGGTGATTTCTTTTGACTTGACGGTAACATTTGAATCCGTAGAGACCAAGAGTTTCTATTACTGAATATTAAAAATATAAACCTCTGAATCGCAATCGCAATAGAGCTGTAATATCAGAATTTATAATAGTAATTTGAAGGGTTCTAAACTTTAATTTCATGGAAATGAACGTCAACTGTACGATGCTAAATTCTGTCCATATTTTTACTAATATCTACTGTTAATGTAGTCCATGGGAATATTACAGTCAAGGTCAGAAACACATATATACCTACAGGTTTAATAATAGCGCATTAATGAATTTCTAGAACAAATCATACGAAGAGGTACGAAATAGTCAGTGGAAGTAATATTGGGATATCGCAAATAAATCTTGAAACTCCAGTGTAGCAGAAGTCATTCTATCCGTTCACTACTTAGCGGAGTTTGTAGAAGTGTTCGCATTATCCACTAGCATAACTCTCAGCAATCCGGTTGGATGAATTGTTATGATGATTTTTGGTTAACCAAAAACTAAAAATTCACATTATTTATCGTACATTTTTGTCACCTACTGTAATGCATTTTTCATATCTACTTCTGTCTGTTGATTTGCTACTTCGGATGTTTTGTGAGTTCTAGGTCAGAAGCTATTCTAAGTTTTAACTAAGTGATTTATCAAGTAATACGACACATTTCACTGTCATCTTATTTTCAAGATCTACATTCGATTCATATAAACCTAAGCGTTTATCAACATATTTTTATAGAAACCTTCACATCCATTTTACCTTAAGTTGCATTACTTTCTTCTATTTACCTCTCAGTTTTCAAGCGATTTTATTTTTTCAGTTTGTTGAAAAGTAAATCAAATATAACCAGAGCTGCTTACACGAATTAGATATAGCCGACTCAGTTTATCTGAATCGGTTGACAGAATGTTTGATATCCAAATCTCTCCAAAGTACGTCTATCGGCAACGACTAAACAATAGAATAATTGTTCGTTAATTGCAACTAACTGGTTTTTTTTTTTTCAATAATTAACGTCACTAGACTGTGGAACTTCTGTTTCGAATGGGATTAGTTAAAATCCTCTTTGCTACCGAAACATTTTCTACAGGAGTGAATATGCCTGCACGCTGTGTCGTGTTCACGTCAATAGATAAGTTTGATGGCCAAATGATACGTCCTTTGAGTTCAAGTAAGTTGTATTCTATATTTTTATATTCTGTGTATGCACTGAATAAATTGAACCTTAAATTGTGCCATCTGCTATCCGTTATGTAACAGCGCCAAGAAAGTGTAACTTGTGTGCATATGAGTATCAGTCGTTCGAATTCAGGTCAAATAGAATCAATCAGAGTGGGACATCCTGTTTGTGAATTAATGAAAGACGAGATTTATGAAGCTCTGTCATTGTAAGTAGAGTTATCGGTTTTTTCCTCAGGAGACTCACAATCAACTCGACAGAAAAACTAATTTACTTTAAGCCCGTTACCCCTCACAGAGGAGCATAGGCCGCTCATAAGGATTCTCCATTGAACTCTCTCCTGAGCAATCCTTTCCAGCTGTTTCCAGTTGCTGTTCATCCTTTTAATATCCACTTTCAATTCTCGACGCAGTGTGTTTTTTGACCTTTCTCTTTTCCGTTTCCTAACAGGATTCCAAGTTAATGCTTGCCTCGTGATGCAGTTTGATGATTTTCGCAATGTATGTCTAATCCATTTCCAACGCCCTTTTTAATTTCCTTAGCGGCTGGAAGTTGGTTTTTCCTCTCCCATAGTAAGCTGTTGCTGATGGTTTACGGCCAACGAACATTTAGTATCTTGCGTAGGCAGTTGTTTATAAATACTTGTACGCTTCTGATGATGTTTGCAGCAGATCTCCGTTTCAGCTCCATACAGCAGAACTGTCTTGACGTCCGAATTGTAGAGTCTGACTTTGAGGTTCGTTGACAGTTTTTTGAATCCCGTACGTTCTACAACTGTAGGAATGCTGCTCTTGCTTTGCCAATCCTTGTCGTTACTTCTGCATCGGATCCTCCTTGTTCATCGAGGATGCTCCCCAGGTACGTGGACGTATCTACTTCTTCCAGAGTTTCTCCATCAGGTTCAATTGGGTTGGTGCTTCCCGTGTTATATTTGAAGATCTGACTCTTTCCCTTATGTATGTTTAGGCCTACTGATGCTGAGGTTGCTGCTATGTTGGTTGTCTTCACTTGCATCTGTTGGTGTGTATGTACTAGAAGAGCTAGATCGTCGGCGGAGTCGAAATCACCGAGTCGCCTCCTACTTGTTCATTGAATTCCATGCTTCTCTTCAGATGTGGTGTTCATGATCGAGTCAACCACTAGAAGGAAGAGGAAAGGTGAGAGTAGGCAGCCTTGTCTGACTCCTGTCCCTCTGTTGTTCCCACATTTGCTTAAATCTCCTTTCTTTGGTATCTTGTTTAAATATCCTTTCTAGTCTACCGGTACTTATTCTACCTCCCAGATCCTCCTTAATAATACGTGGAGCATCCTTGCCGTTATATCTATATCTGACTTGAGTGTTTCAGCTGGTAAATTGTCAGGTCGTTGGTGGGTGCATAACATTGGATAATGCTCATCGTAATCCCTTTCTTCATTGTTTTGAAAGATGCTTTGATGATCCTGTGTTCATGTGATTCTCATCCTACATGTGTATTACGTGCTTTTTTGGACAGCATCTGAGAAACTCTCTGGGTGGGAGGAGCATTTTCCTTCTCGTGGCCGAGGTATAGCATCATCTCACTCGTAGCCATTGTTTTCTGTCCGGCTTGAATTCAGTTGGTTTTGCTGATTCCGAACACTGTCAAGTTGTATTTACTTTTTGCAGCTATTTGATTAGTCTTCTCGCTCTCCCACATTGTCCGAACATTCCATGTACTTTTAAAAATGTTTGCTCTGGTTGTAGCTGTAGCTCTCCTAGGTTTACTGTCGGTCCCAATCCCCGTTAAAGGAGGAGGGTTGGGCATGGGGCTAGCATTCCCATTCCGTAAAACCCAAGCTTCATAAAAAAACGCTAACCAAATTAGACAAACCATACCGCACTAACTAGAGTCTATCGTATTTAGTGATCATAGGTGATTTTAACGAACTCTGACCCTTTTTATTCTGCGTCATATATATTGTTTTTGTGTATTGTTTCGTTATGAAAGACGACTCGTATTTGTTGACAAGTTATTCTGCTTGCAATTCTTTTAACTGGTCGAATAAGTTTTCGAATTAATCCTCATTATCGATTTCGTGAGGTATTTACCTCAGAATAGTAGTAGTCGTATGAACACTACGATTACTTATCGTAGTTTTTAAGTTAGAATCACGTCAATGACTCATGGTGAAAGAGAGTAATAATAATTACAAATAGGTATATGAGTAATGAAAACGTAAAAAATGATTGAGCTTACACAGAGCCAAATTTACACACAGGTTTAGTCTAATAATTGAGCACGTATATTATATTTATCACTTGGTTCGTTAAGAATCACTTTTGAAGTAAGCTTTTGCATTTTTATCACAAGATATTGTACTATAAAATGTTCTCTTTTATGGTGTTTTTTTGCTCGTGATTTATTTTGAAAATATATTTCGTTAGGTGAATACACTCAAATGGCTGGCAGAGCAGGACGTCGAGGTTTAGATGCTAAAGGTTATGTCATTATTTTAGTTAGTAGCATTGGTAGATCACTTAAATCAAGCGTGACTGGTCTGCCAACAGAAAATGTGTTGAGAAGTGTCATACTTGGAACGCAAACTCGTTTAGTTTCACAATTTAAAGTCACTTATTCGATGATTTTAAATCTACATCGATCTTCCTCCTTAACTCCTCGGGTAATTTCCAATGAATGTTATCCACTTGTAATCTCTTTTGTATTATACATATGCTTATACTTGACTATATGATCACAATAAATTATTTTCTATCTGAACTCATTATCTCAGTGAATAGCTGGATGGCTGCATGAAGTAACACTAATCAGGTTCTAGTCTCAGTGCGAGCATTGGAGGTAAAGCGAGTTGGATCCCACTGCCTGTAACAGTTCATATATTGAAATCACTGATCACTGTCTTCAATTTTTTAAGTATTATTTCAAATTTAATGAAATTCTTTCGTTCAAATGGATATTGTTTATCGCTTGATCATCCATTTGAAAAGTGCTAGAACTACAATCATTCAAAATAATATCAATTCACGTATTTCTCAGTTTTTAATCAGCAGCTTTCGAACCTAGAATCGATTGTGCTAATTATCGAAGATGAGTGATATTTATACATACTTCATTTCATCATATTAGAATAGTTCTCGTCAGTACAGATTAATAAAGGAGCTTTAAATATAGGGCGATTATGTGAGATGTCAATATAGTCGAATATTCTAAGGAATATATTCTAAAAGTGAGAAAGAGGTATTTTATAAGCTATGGTAACGGATCAGATAACCGATGTCGAAGATTACGCTATGTATCTACATAGGATAAAATGTGTCAAGTCCAGATAAGATGCAAAACAAAATGGAAACGATTAGTTTACAATCTAGAATAAAGGCGATAAGTAATTTTGGAAGTAATCTGTTTATTTGATTGAACTCGTTACGGATTGATGTTGGTAGGACACCAGTGAAAACCATAGAGCTCTGGATACCCGTTTCATTCTACCATGGGATTCTTCACCAGTGCGCATCCGCGATTCCGCCCCACGGGCTTAGCGTTGGCGAACGCCTAACCTTCCTGCACCAGTGGACTGGCACCCAATCGTAGAATTCTCACTTCTATCAATTTGTGATACAACGCGATGACCATCGATTGTCATTGGTGATAACTCCAGCAGTCATAACTTCTCATTGGAGCTTCAAGGACATCTTAAAATTAGTCACTAGTGAGCTGATTATTGTTAGCGTTCGTCAACCTGAAGCCCCTTGTACGGAATCTCTTCTACACTCTTCTGAGGAATCATGTACTAGGACGAAATAGCTGTTCAATGCTCCCTGATTTTTAGTGATGCCTTAACAACATCCTGTTGGGAAACGGAAAAGAGGAAGGCCAAAGAACACGCTGCGTCGAGAATTGGAAGCAGACATTAAAAGGATGAGCAGCAACTGGAAACAATTGGAAAGGATTTCTCAGGACAGAGTTAAATGGAGAACACTGGTGAGCGGCCTATGCTCCTCAGCGAGGAGTAACGGGCATAAGTAAGTAAGTAAGTAACTTAACAACATCAATCTGTGACGAATTCAATCAAATAAACTTAATACTATTCCCCACAAATCGTCTCAGTTTAATCGGCTTATTGTTGGTAATTACTTAACATTACTATGAAGACTGAGAGTACGAAATGGAAAGTGAAAACTTACTTTTGGAATTTTCTTAATCTCCAACTCCAAAAAGAGATTTTGTGCAAACGTTTTATGAAAACAGTAATCTGGCTTGTTTACATGGGTGTCAATAGTTTTCTGTGTTTGTAGTAGGCGACATCTGGAGGAAAAAGACAAACCAATCGGTTTGTTGTATACGATTTTAGAAGCTCTATTGACTTAACTTATGACGTGTATCAATTAGTTGTGAGAGGATTCACTGTAATAACCCTTCTTGCCTTTCGCTAAACCAAGAGGGATGGTGGTCAGAGATGCAATGATATAATTAGCCAGTCGTACGGCCGATGTAACTGGGTCCACATTTGCGGTTAGATTGATAAACGCACATTGAAGTGGTGGACATTAGCAGTCTATCCTTATTTCGTGACATTGGTTAGTTAGAAAACAATGGAATCGGCTAATTGCAATGCTTGATAGACGTGTCAAAATTCCACTGACTATATCACTTTTTAGCCTTTGTTCCGAAGATAAAGGCTTCTTCCGCTTACCTCATCTCACTATGTTAGTTTGTGTAACAGTGGAATGGAAGATGGGTAAAGTCAGTCTAGCCTATACATGACATCATTCGATGGAGTCGTTGAGTGTAGATGTGAGGCTTGTAATTAGATGTAGACTATTTGGTTGGTTTGCGTGCGATAATTGTGCTCAGTGGGTTTTATACACTAGATGAAGTGGCTGAGAATTGGGTAGAATGCTTCAAATGTATTAACTTTTTATCTTCTTCTAGGTGTTTTGTTCTATTATTATTATTATTATTATTATTATTATTATTATTATTATTATTATTATTATTATCTCATGAATATATTTTTTGTTCTTTATTATTGAACCAGTGTGTATTATTAATCTTGTCATGCTAATGTAGTATCAGCTACTCAATGTATTTGCCAAACTCTTCTTTATTCATGTCTGACTGATTGATGCATAAAGTGTGACAGAAGGCCATTTATACTAATTTTGTACTTATTCACTTTTCATCTCTTTATCTTTATTAATTAAGTAGCATAATATGCAATATATGTATTTTAAGCACACAGGCTTATATTACTGACACTGATTCATGCTTTTGTTTTCAGGATGTCATGAAGCGTAGTTTTATGGAAGCTGCAAGTCATAGATGGGAGACTGAACAACGACAACGCCTATCATTTTTGAATAAGAAATTAGATGAAACTACTACACCTATTTCATCAAATAAATCATCGAATGATTTCAATCAAACATCTGCTATTAATTCAGTTTCAGCATTTGCTGAGAATAGTGATGATTTATTTGAATCATTATTTGTTTATCTTGATGTACGTGTTAATTGTCCATACAATGGAATTGAATGCTGTGATTCTATAAGTGCGTACTACCAAGTATGTTAATGTAAATTGATCACTACGTGAAATGCAGATATGTTGTTCTTATTAGTTTGATAATTAGTTTAAACAAATAAGTAATATTATATACATATATAGTAGTTCGGCAATATAAGCTATTTAACGGTAAATGCCTATATTAAGTCATGAAGTTGTAGGGTCAAGCGCTCACTGTGAGTCATGAGTGTCCTGACTTCTTTTCCTGGTGTGTTCGTCGTTGTGCACTGCTAATGGATTCAATACTACGACGAAATACTTGCTTACTTACTTATGCCCGTTACTCCTCACTGAGGAGCATAGGCCGCTCACCAGGGTTCTCCATTTAGCTCTGTCCTGAGCGATCCTTTCCAATTGCTTCCAGTTGCTATTCATCCTTCTAATGTCTGCTTCCAATTCTCGACGCAGAGTGTTCTTTGGCCTTCCTCTTTTCCGTTTCCCAACAGGATTCCATGTTAATGCTTGTCTCGTGATTACGACGAAATAGATTTCCATTAAATCGGACTATCCAATCAAGAATAAGCTATAGAGTACTGATACAGAACAGTCACTTTAACTAAGTAATAGGACAGTACTACATCACTAAAGTAAACTAGTAACATTTTTACTCATTATTTATACTTCTTTGGTGTACCCATCAACTGTGAGTTTGCTTATACTTTACAATGCTGTATCTTCTGAAACAGTTGATACCTTCTACGACCATGAATCACTTTAACTAGTAAGTTACACTAGTTTACAATACGTGGACACTATACGATTTCTTTGTACACGTCTTCGCTAAGTATAACAAACTGCATCCGACTTCATCTCCTTTCTTTACTCATATATAAATATTCCTTTCTATTTACTGTAGCTTAGTATGTTTGCCTACATGGATTAGTCAATTATAACTTAGGATTGTCGAACACTTTACATTCGTACTATTAAATAATAGTGGTAATAAAATTCTAAATAGTAATAAGTAGGTGAATTATTTATCGTATACACATTCGTCTACTTGACTTCGGGTTACATTCCGTGTATGCGGTTTGGTGATACTACTCGGTTAACATAAGGAAGTAGTTTCATGTTGGGTTTGAACCTATTTTTTAGTAGCTGAAAATTAAACTGTTTAACCATTGCTTCGCAACAAACCTTTGCTTTTACTTGCCAATTCTCTGTTAATGTGTATTGAGCTTAGTTGATTGATTAATTCTATTTTTATGTGAAAACAGGAGTTTTCAGATTTTATCGCTTTTAATTAGTTTTTGCACGATGTATTTGCATTATGTGTATATAATTATTCTGTTCAGTGTTATACAATGAATATATATATATATATATATATATATATATATATATATATTTGTACATTAAATTTATTTATTTCCTTATAGCTATGTTATAGATATCGTCAATTAACGCAATCACTTATTTGTACACTTAGTACAAAATATGAAAGATATTTACAAAACATATTTTGTCCTGGTCGTGTTATATTACTTCAAGTAACTATGAAACAATCTGTCTGGCTAGTTCCAGGTGTTATAATAAATTATTACTGGAAGACGAAGAAAAAAGATGGTAAAGATCAATTACTGGTGAGTGTGTGCAATCTTTGGTATTATTTTATTCAAGTTGAAAAATCTAGTTGTTGAAGTAAACAGTATTAGGTAATTAATAGCGATCACTAGCAAAGCTATGGATTCGGTCGGCATATATAAAGAAGTCATTTTACCATTTCTCAAAGAATTGTTAATCACATGATGAATTTGAATATACTTTACTATAATATCGTAATCATTAATATTGATCTATTCGGTTCACGGTCGGACGAAGACTTTTTACCGGTGTATCACTGTATAACGACAAATATCATGTTCGTCTAGTTCAGTCGGATTTTATCAATATAGTTTAAACTCTTGGGATGCAATTAGCAATGAATAACCATCTTTTCGTCTTTTTATCTGCTATAGACTATCTAAATTGGCCCTATTTTGTTACTGTTCTGTTAATTTCACTGCTTACTTAATGCAGACTTGTATTTTCAAATTTTGATAAGGTTTACCTTTTTTAACGAAATACTTTGATAATTTATCCAGGTATACTCATCCTCTCTTTGATGTGCTTTGTAAACTGATTTTCAAAGATTCTTAAAACATTTGGATATTTGTTGTATCTGAAGCAGGGATGGCCGATATTATCGATTCTGTTATCCGCCGCACTATGTCTTACAACTAACACCCAGCCTTGCCTTAATCTATTGCACAGTCACAAAGAGGCGACTAATTATCAAGAAACCAACTAGTTACTCACACGCAGATATTATAACAACCAGTAATATAATATATATTATACTGTACTGTCACACGATATTGGCCAATCGTATGTCTTCCTTCAGACATGTCAATATTGTTTTAGTTAGACAATGTAGAGTGCTTATGAATTACGTACTATCTTTATATAATCGCAAAATTTAGTCATGTAGTAGTGTTCGCATATAAACAATGTAGTTGTAGCTTGATTCAACTATTTTCCAGAGTTATATTCCCACTCCTGCTGAATACCTGATAGGCAACTCCCAAGTGTTTTGCGCATAAAGTGTAGGTTATTGAATAAGAATGCGTAAGCCTGTCAAATTGTAGTGAATTAATTTTTTGTGTTGTTTTGTTGTCGGTCAGGATTTTTACATTTATGTTTTGTGATACTGTTGTATCTAACTGTAATGTTAAGTTACGTAAGATTGACTGTTAAACCAACGATCGTTTTACAGTGTACTCTCTGACTAGTAGTAATAAATTCGTAATTATTGATACACAGAAAGTACTGTCGAATATGTTCGACCTGTACCTGATGATGAACCCTCGAACATTGTGTTATCAAATTACAAACTTTTAATTAACGAATTTAAATCACGGTAACTGTGTTTTGTCTTTTAAAACAATTAGATTTTTTAGTTGGTTGTAATTATTTATTTAATAATCGAGTAATAAAGGTGATTTTTTCTCGTTAAAGTTATGTAATATATCTGACTTCATTTTAAATAAATATGAGCATTTTAACAATACTTATTTTCCTGAGTTGGGTAGTTTGATTTTGAAGCTTTTGTTGCCATTTTGAGCAACATGTCGAAGTAAGCTTTCTGATTACTCTACAATCATCTGAAATCTTATTTCAATATGAGGCTCTCGTGATGTCGAGAACAATGATGAAAACTCATTAACTATGCCATTTATTTCAGAGAAAGTACAACACTAGCAGAAGCATGCACATGACCAACAAATCTCCATATTTTGAGTATATCAGAGCATCTAACAACAAGATGTGGTTTATTCCTGATAATTTATGCTGGTTTAATAGTTAGTATCTTTTGTTTGCACAATGGTTTTGTAGTTTATACGCTGATGATTAGTGATCAGATTCTATTTCATGTTGTTTTACAAAATATTTGCGTAGTTTCATGCCATTCTATGGAAGCTGCCTACTAACCTACTGGATTCGTCTACGTTTGTCAACAAGAAGCAAGAAGAGGAATCAGAAACTTTAGCAATAGTAGGTAGTAATAATAAAATATCAACTGCGCCGGTGGATGAAGATAAACATTCTTGGTTCAACTGCGAATATGATGAAATTGAAGAGAAAATTCTACGCAATATTGAAGATAGTTGTGATACGCAATGGACAGAAACACCAGTACCACCTCATTTGGTTCCAGTCTTTATGCCATCTGTAAGTGTAGCGTCAAGTGCTTACATAATGCATTTAGGAAAAATGCAAAACATCTAAAATAATAATGTGAAATTTTCTTCATTTATAACCAGCATATTTTCTTAGTCAAAATGCCTTACAGGCGTCCAAACTGAAGTAGGAAAATTCCTCTAGCCTTTGCCGTAATGGTCTTCACTGTGAAGCAGTATAGCAACATCAGATGATGCAATCCTATGGTAACCTGTGACTAATATTGATTCATATTCCATTCGTTTTTCAAGATCTCCAAGTTCCTATTTACACCGTCGGTTTGAAATCAGGATTCCACAACTACTGTAGGTGAAATTCTGTGTCAACTGACACCTTTCGTCTTTCACTTTCGTAAGAACACGAACGGTGAAAGTAGAGCTTAGCACTAGTCTATGTAATCATTGGCCTTTAGTCTGAGTACCGGCAGTGGATTCAGATTGATTGATGCTTATAATTAGTAGTTTCAGACTAGGATTCTTAACGCTTAATATTTTTCTAATACGAAACCAGATATAGGCGACCGAGTATACAACGTTTCTCCAGCAAGGATAACCCTGCGAATCGAAGTAAATACATACCAAAGTACTATAAAACCTAATATTCTGTGAAGTCACAACTGATTTATCATAACTCTTCATGTAATAACAAGAGTGGCCTAGTAAACGGGTAGCTACATTAGCAAACTAAAAATTCAAATTAGAACCGGTCTCCCTAAAACCTCCTCCCTGTGATCCTATTGATTATAGGTCCACCGTGAGACTTGAATATCCATCGTGGGACTGATGGTGTGAACTACTGTTCACTGTTCTCTGGTTCTGCGTGGAACTTATTAGATATCAGTCCGTAATGAACATAAACATCAGATGGAAACTAATCTCCAGGGGTCTGTTTTAGCTTATTGGTATAGTTTATTTATCAATGATAGAAAATAAGTGGGTATAAATTATTTCTAGCAGTTACACAACACCTAATTATCTACAATGATGTAGACATACTCATCAATTTTAATTCCATAAAGCCTGACTTCCTAAAGTATGTCATTATCTTATACACAGTTAACTCATTTAAACTGTGATCATGCTTATTCTTTTTGTTACCACTGATACTAATTTAACTTCTTTTGTCCATAACTTGGCAGTTTTAAATTTTTGTGTCTGTGTGAAGTGGTAACTTGGACAATTGCTTCTATATATGCCTAGTTCTACATTACTTATGATTGTTTCATAACTAATTTTATTTATTTTCGTACCGTTTTATGTTTGCATTGGTATTCATTTTAGTCATTAGAAGATGGTTATGCTCGTTTGACACTTCAATCGATTCTACCAGATGATTCACTTTTTAGAATTTGTGATCGAATTGTTACATTTGAGAATAAATCCAACCTCAATGATGATGGTAGCTTAAAGTCCAATATGAATATTTCAGATCGTTTATTTCATAGTATTAAGCAACATCAGACTGTAGTCACCCTTAGGAAAACCAGTTCCAATCTACTTGATGATAATAATGAACACTATTTTTCTATTTTAAATGATGTTAATTTGGCTCTTTTTAACTCTGTGAATCCACCACAACATAACTCGTCATTTCATGTTATTTACAAGACATTAAGTGATAATGTACCAAAGCAAGTAGATATTATAAAAGAATTAAAGGCTGATAAAATTGATGAAGAGGTAAGTGTATATTGAATTTATTAAAATATAAAGTTTCAAATTAATCTGTTATATGCGTTTCTAATTTAGTTTGTATACTGAAGTATTGGATTAAATACATTACGTTAGTCTTTTCATTTTACTGAGCATAGCTGACCAAGGTTATTCTCATCATGTTAGCTGTTCATTAAATGTATCATATTAAACTTTTCGGCTATGTTTTCGTTTATTTTATTGGATGGGTTAGGTGTATCAAAGTGTAATTTTCATTAATAATTCTATTAATCATTGAAAAAGATAGGTGTCACACTGAAGCAAGACCTAAAATGCCCTACGTGGTATTTTAGTATTACAATCTTCATCATCACTTTTATCGTTGCCGATAATTTTCAAAGTTTTTGGCCGAAAATAGAAGAACATGAATAATTTCGTTAGTAAAATTTTCCCCTTTTCTGATACTGTTGGATCACATTTTAAAAATTACATTGAACTAAGGTGGTTTGTGGAGATTGGTATTAAGTTTATTTGATTAAATTCGTCACGGATTGATGTTTGTAGGGTACCAAGGAAAACTAGAGAGCATTAAACAGCTGTTTCGTCGTAGCATGAGACTCTTCAGCAGTGCGCACCTGAAACTCTGCCCCATGAGTCTCAGGTTGATGAACCCCCCACCCCCTGCGCCACGGCCGGCATTCAGTAGTAGAATTCTCACTTTCATCAATCTGTGATGTAGTTTGACGATCATCCAGTGTCATCAGTGATAACTGTCTTACTCAACCATTTAGTACATGCGTATGTCAGTTCAAGTTGCCATGCCTCAATTACCAGATAGAGATTAAATTGTCGAATCAAATCCCAGAGTGGGGAAGGTAGTAGCAGAGTTAGTATTCATGGATGGGAATAGAGACCGAGGACATTTACGAAAATATGATTCAGTAAAGAGAAAATTATGATAAGTTCAAAAGCTTAGAATTTGGTGGAAGACAAGGAGTGGATGCATCTGCGCCATTGCCAACGATTTTGAGCCATATCACCCAAAGTCTCTAACCATTTATTACGAGCGTCACGCGGACTCCAACCAGGTAGTCTGCACCTATTAACATGGCTCAGCCCAATTGTCAATGACTTCATGGACTTGTGCCATGTTTTGGTTTGGCCGCCCCTAGCTTTCTTTCAGCCTACTCCTACACCAGACAGCATTGCTCATCGAGGTAGGCGGTGGTCAGGCATACGTAACACATGTTCTAACCATCTTAGCTGATGAAGATTTACTACTTCATCAACAGACTTACCGTATCTACCTAGTACTCTATTCCTAACCCACGTATTGCTTACTCGGTGGTCCCAGAAAACACGAGCAATGCTTCGAAGACATCTATGATCGAATACCAGGAGCCTACGAATATCCTCTATCCTTAATGGCCATGTTTCACATCCATAAAGTAAGACGGACCGAACTACTGCGCAGTGAACGCGTCCTTTGGTCAGTAGTCGGAAGTCTCGCCTATGCCACAGATGATGCAAATTCCCAAAAGCTAATCGGGCCTTATGTATACGCGCAGAGACTTCAGCAGACACCAAACCGTCAGGGCTGATGAGGCTGCCAAGATAAGTGAAGCGGTCAACACATTCAACTGCCTCACTCCCTATCACTAACTTCGGTGTCGAATCAAGCCAATCCTGAAGTAACATTTTGCATTTGGGTGGAGAGAATCGCATCCCAAACATCCTTACATTCATGTTTAAGGTAGTCAAAAGATTCTGCATTTTATCAGCATCTTCGCCTAAGAGAACTATATCATCTGCATATTCTAAGTCAGCTAGTTTATCTCCTGGAAGGAGGTCAACCCCGCCGAAGTCAGACGATGAAAATGTCAACTCTAAAAGTATATCAATGATAAAATTAAATAAAAATGGGGAAAGCGGACAACCTTGACGAACACCACTTGAGGTAATCAGTTCTATTGACAATCTGCCATAAGCTCTCACTCGACATGTGGTGTTCAAGTAGAGAGCTTGTATAAGGTTAATGTACTTCTGTTGTACGCCTTTCATTGACAGACATTGCCACATAACCTTACGATCGATAGAGTTAAATGCCACCTTAAGGTCAAGGAATACAACTATTGTTGGGCGTCTAAAAGTGTGTCTATGTTCCAGAACCTGGCGAAGTGTGAATATTTGGTCTATACAGCCACGTCCAGGTCTGAAATCACCTTGGTTCTCTCTAGTCTGCTCTTCACGAGCTTTAGTTAGGCGTCGAAGTATGATTGAAGCTAATATTTTGGACACTATATTCGTTAAGCTGATTCCTCGGTAATTGTCACAGGAGGACTTCTGTCCTTTCTTATAGATTGGAACAATTAGTGTTTGAGACCAGTCAGATGGGATTTCGCCCAATTCCCAGATTCTAGACAGGATCCCGGTTAATCTCGCTGCTAAAACCGGACCACCATCCTTAAATATCTCAGGGGTCAACCCATCGGGTCCTGCTGCTCTCCGTCGCTTTAGGTTCCCTATAGCCTTCTCAACCTCACTAAGACTTGGGGGACCAGTATTAACTTGCCATTCAGATTGCTTGGGAATGGTGGGCAACTGGGATGACGTCGAGGGCCAATTGAACTGTTCCCTAGTGTTCTGCCCATCGGTCCAACCTTCTGGATTGACAATGAATGATGGTCCCATCTTTTTCTGTGATAGTTTCACTTACAGTTGGATTTCTGATGCCCGTTTCCTTGATAAGTCTGAACAGTTGCTTACTGTTACCTATTGCCGCTGCCTTTTCCATCTCTTTAGCTTTCGCCTCCCACCACTGTTCACGATCATTTCGTAAGCTTTTAACCAGTTTGCGTCTAAGTTGCCTTCGCTCCTCATCGTATTTAGAACTAGACGGGATGTGTTGCCGAGCATCTATCAGTTCAGTAGACGCAGCTGAAATCCACTGAGTTTTCCTAACTTTTTGGTTTAGTTTGCTAGTAGATATTACTGCTGTTTCAACAGCTTTTTGGATATCATTCCAAGCTGACTCGGGGTGGGTATCGTTTATACAGTTGACTAATTGGTTTTTAAGTTCTTCCTGAAATATATTCTTGACTTTTTCATCAATAAGTTGGACTCTTATGGGGATCTTTGCCGTGGGTCTTTTTCGTCCAGTGAGACGCAGACTAATACGCGCTCGTATTAAAGCGTTGTCTGAGTCTAAACATGTCGGCCAACCTTTTAGTAAGGTCCTTGTGTCAGTGTATGTTTGCTGTGATTCCCGAGTGATCCCAAGTCACTTTTACTATGCAACAGGAAAAGAAATTCTTCACTAAAGTATATTATATTAGGGAGCATCTTTTAGCAACTCTACTTATTATTCATGATTATACTATATATCCATTAACTATGAATTCTCTTGCACTTTACCATACCCTATTTACTGAATCAGTTGGTACCCTCTACAACTATAAATCACCCTAAATAAATCACAACATATTTTAAAAATGGGATATTTTGGTGCAAAACTGGACACTAAGTGATGACTTAATAAGTTATTTATGACCAGTTAAAGATGTTGGTATGATTATTTAGTCAAATAAAAGCTTTTATTAAGGACAGTATAATATAGTTTGCTTCAATAACGGTGAATACAAAAACGCCACATCAATAAAAGGAGGCATTCTTAAAGGCAACTAGCACAACAGTCACTTCCAAAAGATCACATTTATACTGTAGTGATGTTAATACACTAACTGACTAAATCCAAAATTCAAGACAATAACTGTCTCTATTTTCAGAAAAATACAATAGTTAAGATAAAGAATTCCTGGTGATGTTCCAAAAAGACTAAACAACTTTATTAGTAGAAACAGCACATACTATAGCGATCGTATCTGTCCATTTTTCATTTAAATACACTAATGTTTAAGGTCTGGATAGAAGACGACTGTGACAAGTGAGAATCTCGTTTTGTATATTATTGGCCTAGGTGAAAAATGAATTTTAATTTAGTTTACAACTAGGAATCTGGAATTGTTACAACAGTGTTTTCATTGTTATACTAACAGAACTTTCATGACTTCATTTTCACTAAATTATATGGGTTACTTCTAACTTTCACCCGTTCGACCGTCTGATTAATTTCAGATATTCGATATTATAATTATTTCATCAGTAGTATCCGAAATTGTTTGTTTCACCTAAGTCTAAGGATATGTAACGGATACTACAACAATCAGAATATCACCAATAGTCTTGGATGCTAAATTATCCTTTTAATTTTGAGGTCAGCAGTCTGGCACCGTTGATTTTTGTTTCCATCATAAGTATCGCAGCTGCATTTGACATTCTTAAGCAATCACCGTTCTACACAATGAATCAAGTAGGAATCAAAAGATTGAAAATTCTTTCCACTTAGGTCGAGAGACCTGCAGAAAAAGAAGGCCTATTTGAAGTTTGCTTATATATATATATATATATATATATATATATATATATATTACCAATATTTTACCAATCAAAATACTAGTGCTATTTAATATTCTTCAGCACTCGCTTTCTTACAAACGGATCTATTAATGGTGACAACCTAAATGTTACATAGTGTAAGTATTATAAGTTACTCAATTAGCATTCATTTGTTAGATTACAGTTATTAGTTTGTGTGGCTTCATCAAGATAACGCGTGCATTCTGTATATAATAATTATTTTTCCTATATATTAATTCGAATAGATCTTTTACGATGATCATGATAAAATAATGAGAATTTATTTATTTCATAGTTTCTCTTAAGCTGCCTACAATCCAACCTTGAAATACATATATTGATCATTTACTGCTTCATAAGGATGGTAAATCGATTGATAAAGTGTCGGACGTTCATTTTCTGAAGTGGTTAAAACATGTGTTACGTATGCGCGGCCACTGTCTACTTTGGCGAGGCCGAACCAAAACATGGCACCAGTCCACTAAGTCGTTGCCAACTAGGCTTAGTCATGTTGATAGATGCAGACTATCTGGTTGGAGGTTCGCTTGACGATTGTAACCAGTGGTTAGAAACTTTATGTGACATGGCTCAAAATTATTCTCAATGGCGCAGGTACATCCATTCTTTATCTTCCTCCAAATTCTAAGTTTCTTAATCTTCTCTTACTGAATCATATTTTCTTAAATCTTTTCTCCGATCTCTAACACTTTCCATTAATACTAACTCTGTTACTATCTCCACTACTCTGGGATTTGGTCCGACGATTTAATCTCTCTCTGCCAATTGGGACATGGTAACTTGAACTGATGTACGCATATACCAAATTCTACGTTATAACTGACTGACGAGTCATAAATGATATAATATCAGTTAATATTTTACTTAGAGCAGGGAGAATATATTCACGATAGTAGTAAAATATATATTACATATCCAGTTATTACATATATTACATTCTCCAGAAGGACAGTTCTAAAAGTTTAATCGTTTTTCTTTACTCATCCTTGATAATAGTATTATTAAAATAATTTGAGGTATTGAAATGTAATTAACTTCATTTTATATGGTTCAGGCGAATTCGGTCAACTTTCGATTATTTTTCATGTCAATATTCATTTTAAAACATCGTAAAATGAAATTAAACTCGTGGACGTAGCGTACTCCTCTCACTTTCTGCTTTTAAAACTTTGTTGTCAACTTTGTTCACTATATCCACACTATGCATCCAAAGTTACTGTAGTGCATTTACATTGATTTGTTCCAAATTTTTGACATTCTACTTCTATTGATTTTAAGTACTGTTATATTGTTTAATCAGACATGTATGCAGGTTATACTTATGTAACATATAAATACAAATCGTGTTCATACGCTAATTAGTTACACATGTGTACAATATGGAAACAAATTAATAATACCCCCACAGCTAAGAATAAGAATTTAGATAAACTGAAAAACGGTGTCTGTTTTTTATGCCTTTCATATCAGTTTTGTGTTTGTTTCGACGGTTTATGGGAATGACATAGAAACAAATAACTTACTAAAATTCGAATGCTCTAATTCTCATTCTAAATCATGTCCATTTATATTTACTTACATATAGAACATATGGTACGCTTGTTTTGGTGCTACTTTTTACGTGTTTTGTAGTATGTGTATTTATCTTACTTGATATTTTATCGCCATCTTTGTTACGTATATTTTCATATGTTAAGACAATTACACCAGATATGATCCATCTCACTAAAAATCGCTCTCAGCAAATCCCTAATATCTTAATAAACAGCACTTCTACTTCATATTTAATGTATGCTGTTATGCTTAGCTTCACACCGCTTATTCTACTCATACCTCCATTCTGAACACTTTGATAATGGATGTTCATTTCTGAATTAGTTCTTGACCTACTAACCATAGCCCCATTACTTTTCACCCTTGTCACTGAATTAGTGTGTTCTTAAATTATTGATTCCGAATTATACATGTAAGATTACCTGCTATAACGCTTTTATAAAGAGTATAAACTTACTAACGGGTGTGATTAATGTAATCATTCTACTTATAAAGTTTTGGCAGTATCCTTCGTTTGTGTACCCGAATTGATTAACGCCTAAAGCTATGGTCTTTTCCTAGGATACTTATATAGAACACCAGTCACTTCTACTACTGTGGACATTATTATTATCAATGCTTCCATACATATATCTGTTATAAATTTCGATAACGATGTCATTACAAGAATGTCGATAGGGGTCAGTCTTGTGAAGAAGACCTTCTAACATGCACTGTTTGACACAATGAGTTCATATTCTTACGAAACATAATAACATCCTCTACCTGTCTGTCTCAATGTAGCTTCTCCATAATTTCAAGTTAGTAAAGAATTCGAAAGCAATAATCACAAAATGTGCATATCCTTTTACGTCAAACCGCCTTGGGATACACAACGCTAGACAATATCGCTGTTAGATAAATACCGACTGGAATCTTCTATGAAACTCTTTTCCGAGGCTCTAATTGAGGCCAACTTCTCATATATGCACTAGACATGTTCTATATTACTTCGTGTTTGAACTCAATTATACCTATTTAATTAAACGGTATGACAAAGACTTCCGATTTTAGCATAATAGTTAATTATCGTAATATATTATGGTGCATATAAAAATGCTACTTGAATGACTTCTAAATTGTTCTTCACGTAATCATAATTTCTACCCAAACAAATGTAGTCCATAATTTTACGCCATTGATGGAGATTTATCTTTTCGATAAATAACTTGACCATTTTAAAATTCTGACATTTCTTGCATCTAATGTGATAGCTCCATTAAGTCGTATTTAGAACTATTACTAACGTCTTCAGTCTTATTTCTGTAATACATATTAAACCTAATAACTACATTAGATTTGATATCATCCTCGTGTCTGAAGACTGCATAAAATCAGTTTCCTGCATTTATCTGTGTATCAGTTAGACGATAAATTTCCTTAATGTTTAAAGAAGTTATTCAGAGTTCCAGTAGATACCCATTAATGTCTTAATGGGGACTTGGTATTCTGTTACTTCTACTAGGACTGTTTATATTGTCTGTGTTCCGATGGTCTTAAAGTGGTATAATCTTTTCCTTCTCACGAGCTTACCTACATTCGAAAGTGCATCATGAAAAAACGTAAAACGGTCACCTCGAAATCGAGCTTGGTACACTACTTGTAGATCTTGGTGCGTATGTTTTGGCGATAGGCATATAAATTTACACTCTTTTATAGACGGCAACAAGTTATTCAGGTTGCATTTAGTGGTCGACTTAAAAGGCAAATGTTTATACAGTTTGTTCTTATCAGATAAGATTACACTGCAGGCATTCAAGTTTTTCTATTTAGTTGTAAGTGATTGCACATAAAACTTGATCTGCATTGTTTATTTATTGTCTTCGTAAACATGAGATCTTGAAAAAAGTTAGTTGAAAATTGTTACATCTTATATAACATCGGCCACTCCGAAAAAACGTGACGATATATTTATGCTACTGTATAAAGTAACTTCTATCCTGTTCCACTACTTATTAAAGATAACTCTGTTCCTATACTGTTATTTCTGATAATAACTAATTAATGTGTTACCATCTACGTTATAGCATTTTTTAAAAAAACTTGCCCTTCTCAGTTTCGGTAACTTTTGTACTGAATGTTTGTTTGTATTAATTGATGAACCACGACTTTTCAAACAGTTTACCCGTTTTTTAACACTTGTAAATTGGTATGGATTCTGTGAATAATCTCAGAATATATATTATTGTTATTATAATATCTAATTGTTCGTAATGGATATATATACGTACTTACTTCGGAACAGAGATACATTCCTTACCTCGTGTACAGCAAACTACATCAGACATTTGGTAATACAATAAACATGTGTTTTACAATTTATAACAGTCTACAATAATTTAAGATAAGTGAATTCGATTGATCAATCATTCCTCAAAAATATAATAAAATAAAAAGGCTTCAACGACGAATACATAAAATCATTTATAGTAGTGTGGCTGTGGATAATAGTAGCGTATTCGTAACCAATTCCGATTTTGGTTTTTCGATATATTATTAAGTAGTTAGAATACAATCTTACACCTTAGTCGAACGATTGATATATTCTTTGTCTACTTGTGAGATTGCATAAACTGTCAATCCTGTTAGATCAATACAATTTCAGTGTTACACAAAAGGTGTTCTTAATGAGTTATTTCCATCGTTTTATCTCTACAGTTACTGCAAAGTGATACTAACAGCATTTACAATACTACAATTTACCTTGTTCATTTAGTGTGTTCGACTTTTTTGATCACTTTGCTCATTTAGTTACTTAACGCCACATATTGTTGCTTAATTTTCATTAAAGATTTTACTTCAAGCTTCTGTACTTGTCTCTAACTAACCTTTATGGACAAATCAGTTTAGAGTAGACCAGTTTACTGTGTGAAAAACACAGAACTAGCCAATGTTAGAGCTTAACGTGTAATCTTTAATGAAAATCACACTCCAGTATTCATTATTCACCTAACAAGTGAGAAGAGTGGTCAAAAACGTTGTAAAATCCCGGTGGTGTATTTTGAAAATGTTACAATTGTCTCAAATAAAGGATACCTACTGTTTCCTTTTTGTCGATCTGCTTAAAAAAAATAGGGCGTCACTGATTTTACACTAATCGTTGCTTCGTCAGAGGCAAACCATCAGACGTACTTCATATGATTGATTTCATTTTAAATAAACAGTTTCATCTTTATTTTCCTCTAAGTTATAAGTGTATTATTACTCTGTACTGAACAACTTTTCTTCTTTTGGTCAGTTGATTTCAACTTCATCTGTCTTAGTTTTGTGGCCTGGATATTTGACCACTGTTTTCTACACTTTACTTACGTTTCTATTTTGACTACTTAATAACGTAATCAGTAACTGGACTTAGTTTTATGAGATTAGATTCTATGACTATTCTTTTTTTATTGGAAGTATTCCATGCATAATACTTACCACATTTTGAATTCTGCAAACTATATATTTGTAGATAAAGTCACTCATGTTTATTAGTTAGTGAATAGATTTATGATCTAATTAACGCATTAGGAGTGTATTACCACGCTAATATAATTGATTTCATAAAAAGCCCGTTAAAACATAGTTTTTAGTTACTTATATTGAATCATCTCTGTAAATATCTGTGCAAATTCCATTGTTAATTGTCATCCAGATCTTTAGTTATAGTTTAGACTAGTTTAAGCAGTTTTATTAAACACTACCACTTTTATGAGAAACAATGAATCCTGAACGAGAATATTGTAATAATCGTTGTATCTTTTGCTAGTGTAGGATTATGAATCGAAATTATTACCATTGATTCTAATTCTCATTTGAGCCTGGTGTTGATGCAGTAGTCTGTACTTCTCCGATTTACAATCTACATGGTTCATAGAATTCTACCTCGGTTGTTAAATTGCATTTGAAGCAATGTCATTGTAATATAAATGTCTCGTTTTTAGTTGAGCTGGTTTGGTTGGTTGGTTTTCTGATTTATTATTTGTATTCGTCACAAACTGGTGTCGCAGATTTTTTGTTTGTCGGCATCTTATTAGTGTGTGCTTTGCGGATCATGAAGGCCATGAATTCAATCTCGTCCTATGGTCGAGGAATGCACTGCTTAAAAGTTCGATACTAGGATGAAACAACTTTTCAGTGTTGCCTTACTTTCACCGGAATCCAATCAATATAAGCATGTGACAAACACAACTTCAGATATCCTTTTTATTCGTATTGTTATAAATGGCCTATAACACTACACTATGTATTTCTTTTCTTAATTTACTAATTGTGAGTTTTCTTGTTGTTCTTTATAGTTGGTTATTAATCGATATAATTCGAAGGTAACTATAAGTTGTATGGATTAGTGGACTTAAATAAATAGGAATAGAGTTGCACATTGCATACCATTTGACCTACAGGCATGTTCTTGTTGATGTTGGTAGTGTGACTCGAGCCCAGCACCTTTTGTTTCAAACACGAAAGGATTATCCACTAAACTGCTAAGTCCAGTTAGCTGCTGACCTGTTCAACAAGTATGACGATATCAGAAAAGATTTATAAATTCCAGTTTTTGATATTGAGGACTGTAATAATTCAATCTCTTTTGGTATATGTACATCTCATTATTACATGTAGTCACAAATGTTTTGGTGTATACACGCGGGCACATTGTTTTGTGAATGGACATATTGAGGTGCTACTTATTCTTTCCATTACCTCCGGTCCAATAGGTGATAACTCAAAAGGGCTTACGGCTTTTGTATTTACCATGTCGCGTAATGTAGTATCAATTCGGTTGGCTGGTTACTCCAACCTTAATAATCGATTGTTTTATTTCAATTTATTTTCAAATAATGATTTGTACAATGTCAGATTTCCTATTTGTTTGTCTGTTATGTAACTGAATTCACCTTTTTATTGATTTTTTTTAGGATGTTCGTTTATTTGATGAATATTCTACTATTAGTGATCAATTAACTAATCCTCTAAGTATAAGCGACACAACAACTTTAACTTCAAATCTGCTTAAATGTCCAAATTTATTACAACATTTAAATCGTTTTCATCAAACAATACGTCGTAAATTAACTATCAAGAGAATAGAATCTAATCTAGCTGATTATCAATTACAACTTTCCAAAGAATATACAGGACGTTTAAATGTTTTAAAAGAACTTGGTTTCATCGATTCCGCTACACAAAGTTATTGTCTTAGTTTTAAAGGTAAGTTACTTAAATGAATGAATTTGTAAGTTAAGACCGACGCATTTACACTGACTGATCACTCCTTAAGCATCTACATGGTAATAATTGGGTCCTTAAATGAAAACTTATTATACAATATATCAAGTCACTTATAGTAGTGGCCACATTACAACTATATCAATTGAATTCACTAACTATTAAAAGATTACACTAACATAACGCTGGTAAATATTTCGTGATTAATCAATGTACAGCTAAATACAATTTTTGCAAAAATTGTATACATTTAATTGCTTTGGTTAAAATTGAAAATTTGTTACTGTTAGTGTCTTAATTTACTGAAATATAGTTACTTAAACGAATAGATAGTAGTGGCAGAATATCTTCAAACTATTATTGAATAGAGAATAATTGTTTAGAATATTCTATTAATTAGTTAAACTGTTTAACTTTTTATAGACTTTATTTCAACTGGAATTTAGGACATTCTAATTCTTATACTTTTCAGTATCTCTTAGCAACAGTTCAACATTAATATAAATTTATAAAAGAATTTGTTTTTGGAGATTATGTTAAATTATTATTATTCATTTGATTATTATAGTTATTTCTATTGTTTTTTTTTTGCTTAGTATTTCAACTTTCTTTTTGTTATTAGTTGTATTCTATTGAATTATATAACTTAATTTAACTAGAATAAACATCTATATATTCTTTAGGTTTCTTTGCATGTGAATTAACAAAAAAGGAAGTTGTATTGACACAGCTATTACTCGATGGTTTTATTGATAATCTATTGGCGCCTGAAATTGCAGCTGTTCTCTCAGTTTTCGCTAATGAAATACGAACATATGATTTTTCAGCTGAAAAAAAATCAAGCATTTATCTTAAAGAATTAGTTAATTCAATAGACTGTATTAATTCTACTACTAATTATGTATGTAATAATGATTTAGATTTAATTCCTCGACATTTACTTCCAGTATTCAAAAGAATATTAATCTGTGCTTATAAAGTAAGTTATTTATGCATATATCCATAATTTATAAGGAAGTCATTCAGTCATAAACGGTGCAGTTTGCTAAAAATGTACATTTGTCCAAGTAGCTAGACCACATTAACAAGACGAGATGAAATTAACAAGATGAATAGAAAAAAAAGGATTCGAAGTAATCTTAGTAGCGGTGATAATAAAAATGATTGAATGTTGAGAATACAGTCCGATAAAATGAGGTAGAAAGTGTGATTGAAGGTATACTGGAATCTAGGATCTATGATTGATGTAACATCTTGGTTTATTCGTTCAATATTGGTCACCAGTTTAGTTAACTAATGATAATTGCTTCTTCGACATTTAAGTTAACAGAGTTATACGACACTCCTCTGCAGAAACCGAAGGTATCCATTTATGTAATCACTAATGTCAGCTGTTTGTACTAAGAAAATTTCAAATCTCTATGCGATGATACAATATTTGCCTATAATTCCTGAAGATGTACTTTTTTCATTGTTAATATTTAGGAATGCATTTGATCAGTCACAGTTGAAATAGACTAAAACATTTGACGTTGTGGTAATATCAAGGCGTCTAGGAAGGACTCACATATTCCAAATTAAATATCAATCCTCAATACTAATCGCAACCTTCGGATAATATAAACCCATGACAATATATATAATATCTAGTGAATAAAAGTAATGGCTATCTTAACTCAATAGCCTAGTGGATAACGTATTGCTGCTTAAAGCGGTAGGTATCCAGTTCATGTCAGTTTAAATAATAGCTACAGGATGTAAGCACATGCAGTACCGAATAGGACAAGTCGTACATCCTGGATCCCTCTGCTAATGATAACCCATCTATCTTTGTCTATAATCGTTATAGATTGATATCGACTCTGGAGTATTGGAAACTAGAAATCACTGTGGAACTATCGTATCCGAGTATATGGCTCCTCAACAGTTCACACCAACGACTCCACCATGAATCGAATCTACGACACTCAGGTTTTGTGGCGACTGCATAAATGTCTTTGCTACCAGGCCACCATCCAGTAGTAGGATTCCCATTTTAATCAATGATATAGCAGGACAATCATCATTTGGCTTGTTTGAACTCTACCGGTTATAACTTCCCACTAGAATTTCGAGTCCTGAAGTAGATCACTAGTGAGCTGATTATAATACTAAAGCTGAGGTAAAGGATGGACTTAATTTCTCGTTTGTATTCGGCACAGACTAAGCTCATTTCGATACTACTATGATAGTTGCCGTGAGTGGGATTGGATTATCATCGTGCTATATCACAAAGTAGGTATCCTACGATTTGCTGGTGACTCGGTGGCTATCGTTAGCCTTTCGCTGCGAGACTTAAGTGTCCTAAGTCTGATCCGCGGCAGGTCATGAGTGAGAATCGCTGAGGAGTCTCATACCATAACGAAACGGCATTCCAATATTCCCTGATTCGTAGTTGTACCAAAAATTATATCAATCTGTGACAAATACAATTTGCCGAAACACCATTTCCGAATATTTGTGTTACCTTTACAAATTTATTATTTGCCAGTTTTAAACCCAACTATCATCAACAGGCATTACTAAATGAAGAAATGTCTAGATCAATGACGCATTATTTTAATTTAAGAAATTTATTTTGAAATATCAGTGTAAAGTAGTATCCTTAATAATGGTGAGTTGATTTTAGTGGAGAATTTTGACGATGAATTCCTCACCGTTAGAATATGAATATAACTTTTAATGACTATAGGTGTGTACCTGTATTCTCGTGTAAAACGTCCTGACAATATAGTACTATGATACAGTATTTTTCTTCCTATTACTAATCACTCTCTTATGAATTCACCATCGAACTTAGAATCCTTAACTTTTTTCTAAATCTGAATAGATTAACGATTATTAGATGGTATAAAAGTCCAATCAACTGAATATGAACATCCTTCTGTACTTTAATAAAAATTTATTGCTCATTTCATTACATCACGTAATATCGAATCATTAAAACTAATAGATAATTTAGTAACAAATCAAACTAAAATCTTATTGATTGATGAAATCACTTTCTAGAGAGTAAGTCTGTACTATTTTGGTTCATTTATCATCATATAAATCATGTTTCGCGTTATCTGTCACTCATTAGCTGTACGTAGTTGCATTTCAGCCGTCACATAGCTAATCGCAGCCTTTATCATATAACTAATGAGGAAATATTTAAAATTTTACAAATGAATATTTAACGTTGTTATCAATTTTAACTTTGGCTCTCTCTTTCTTCAAGCTGGAAACGTTACAGAGATTTCACAATTTGAGTGATCCATATTTAGAATGTCGTTTTGATCTACGTCTAGTTCCTTTGGTTTATAAATGGGCTAAAGGATACTCATTCTCTGCAACTATAGCAAAATGTGATCTACCTGAAGGTTTACTCGTTAAAAGTCTATTACAACTTGATGAATTAATTCGCCATATTATTGGTGCATGTCGTCAGTTTGGCAAGCATGTATTAGGCTTAAAGATGTGTGAAGCTAAAAATCTAATATATCGTGATATTGTGTGTTCACCGAGTTTATATGTTTTAAAAGGTATAAAATCAGCTAAAGATGATTGAAAAAGAGATTGCATCATTATTTTTTTAACATTCAATTAAGTATTATTATTATTTTTTTGGATCATTTTGTAATATCATGTTAAAATCTCATGTAACACTTTCCATTTTATCAGATAACTTCATTTAGGTTATCATTTTATTCTTTTAAACCCTACAATTTTTCATTAAAATACATTTGTTTATTAAATGATTTTCTTAAAACAATGGAGTTGAAGATGATGAAGTAATAATTGATCAATAAGTTAAGATTATCCGGGATGATTCCAAACATCCAGGATTAATAACATTCTTTTTTAGCAGTATAATCAAATGTTTCATCTAAGCCAATATATAAACTATCTCTTACAGCAATCAGAAAAAAGTCATTGTGATTTACTGATACATCAGTTGGTAGTATCGATTAAATTTGTTGTATCTGCATTCTATAGTTACTGTTCTACTTAGAGAATAAAGAATTATGTTGATGACACTGTAATTAAGAGTCTTACGAGACGTGGAGACCACTGTTATTCAATTTTTCGTTTACAACTGCAATTATGAAAGATCTTAAAATGAGCAGTGGATGAAAGGGTAACTTTAGCCAATTAATTGGTATCGCTCATCCAAGCATATGAAAATTTATTTCATAAACAACCAGTCTTAATGAATCCGTTGCAGTGATGCGGCAGCGCGTAAAACAAAATTACAGGAAGGTAGCAGAACCCGTTAACCTGGTGACAGAAGACTATTGAAACTGATTGGTACTGGACAGTTTAGATATGACTGAAGGAGAAAGTATTAACTGGTCGAGAGGTGAATAGAAATTTCAAAGCTTAGGATTCAAGGGAACATGAAGAATGTATATATCTATGTCATTGCGGCAGATTCTGAGTCATTACCCAATGTCTCGGACTAATAATTATGACGGTCGAGTGAACTCTAACTACGTAGACTATCTACTGACATGAATCAGTCTGATATTGACTGACGCCACGTTTTGTTTTGGTTGTATCTAACTTCCTGTCATCTTAGTCCTACAGGAGCAATCGCATGAAAAGGTGATGTCCGGGGGAAGACATATGGTTGGTCAGTATCGTGTGACAGACACATAAAATAAAGTACTAAATTTTACGTATATATCTTGCATATTATCAGTTTATATTATAATAATACATGCGTATGAGTGATTGATTAGCTCTTTGGTAAATCAATCGGATCATCATGCCTGAGTAATAGATTAAGGCAAGGTTGGGGGGTTAGCCAAACGATATCACGTTGCGGATAAATCAGAGTCGACCATTCCTACGTGAGATATGACAAAATGTAAGCGGTAGTTTAGCATACGGTAGAAATGTTTCGAAGATATTTTATTAAATACTAGCTTATGAATATCATTTTTGGAAGGCCACGTTCCACACTCATAAAATAAAATGAGGCCGACTGCTGAGCAGTATACTCGTCCCTTGATTAGCACACTAACATCGCATCTGCACAGGACAAACGCACATTCTAAATCTGTGCAAAAATTACGTTAGACATTGACCCATCAAGACTGTTTAAACTGCATATATCTACACGCAGTCGAAGGCAAATTTTTTCAGCACATGGAATGTCACTTTATTTTACGAGTTAATTTAATTAACGAAACGTCATGTTTAAAAAATATGTGACAAAACTTCTAAACAATGTCTCCAAATATAATTGATAATAATTCAAGAAATAAAATTTCCAACATAAATAAGTCTGTGGTAGAAAAAGGACAACAGCATCACACTCGAATTCTTTTTAAAAATCAGAAACTAAAGTCATATCTTATGTAAGACAATGAAGAATTTGTTTTCTGAACTTTTTCCCGTGTTTATCACTTGATCTAAGCTTATTTGATTTATTTCGGTGGTCCAGTTATGTGGAATAATCGTGTTAATGTGCTAACAGTACTTGTCATTTGTTTCATATTATCTGTCTCAACTTGACCTGTATTCGATCGATATTGATAGGCTACTACACGTGCAACCACTGTAAGAAGAGTCATTATATCTGTATGATTCCCGTTTTTAATATCAATTTCTAGTACATTACATAATTCTTGTATAAACCAACTACCTGTGGATGAATTGCGCCATGCAAAAAAACCTGAAATATAAAGAAAACAGTGTTTATACAAAGTTTACAACTTCTTTAATGGGTTATTCTAATTGATTTATAGGAACTAGGTCATTTTTGAACTTAAAAGTAAAATACAAGAAAAAACCTAATTGATTCTTAAAATGCACATGATTTAATTTTAGATCTAGTCCAGGAAACTCGGTCTTTTTGTCAGTCAGAAAGCAATTATTGTAATAGCTTGTATATATTCCACGAACGTGTGAAATTATTGCTTCAAATTAAGAAATTACATCTAAAAGATTATTTAGGTCTTTACACAAGTTCGAGAGGATGGTTTTAATGTAGCCATATTTACGAGTTCATATGTCACTGCTCATTTTTAATTTACATGCTAGAAAGCCTACAGAAAACTTCAGTAGATTCATCAATCACTCTAAATCTGCATAGACTTGGTTATATAATCGTTTTTCCGACACTGTTTACATACAATAAGTACTTTCTGATAGGCTAAAATCGATTGCCTCTGCGCTGTCATTGATTTACTTTAAGGATTGCTCACACACCCAAATCCTGTATTGTAAATGTGATAACACTTGATGCATTCATCGAATAAAATCTATCAATCTAGAATCTCATGGCATTAGAAGTGCACATCACTAGTGTTTCTGAAACATTAACAAAACAGCTTTTGGATACCCACTTAGCTTTCTAAAGTCTTCCAGTTAGTTATGAAGTTTACTATTAAATTGTACAAAATCCTCGCTGAACTGTCATTCACAAAATGTATCTTTTCTTGTTTTGCAGCTTAAAGCGAAGTGTATTTTTGAATAAGAAAAACAAAAGCCGTGCATACTTCTAAGAATAAATGATGAAATAATATTATTTAATAAACATTAAGAAAGTTAACGGAATCTAGAGCGTAAGAAATGATAGGAACATTCCTGTTTCTAAGGAAATACATTATTTCCCTAATTTGTCAATCTAAATCATTCTTTAAAAAAGACTCATAATAACCTTCATTTTAATTAGAATAAGCTCGTATCTCCCCGTTAAATTGTAATGCACTCAAACTGGTCAGCCTCTGTTGCCATATGTGCATCCTGAGTGGATTGCCATGATATGGCGATAATACCTCTAGCCGATGAGTTTCAAATAGGGCGAAACGCACGTCCTGGATTTCGCTTGCCAATCACAATTTAATTTAAGCATCTTTATTTTAAGTTTAGATTACGTATATACTTAACAAATATGGCTCCATAAAGTTGCAGTCTGAGTGGGTGATTGCTAAAGACAACTTAAAAAATATGTACAAATATCTACGTATTTCTCCACATGTTATCATCAGTTGTGTTTAAGAAAAAGAATAATCATCTGGAACTACTTTCCTTGAAGTTATATATTTTTTGATTTCCTAAAACATTTTGTTTCTTAACCCCTTATTCGACTGTTTATAAACTAGAGCTAATTAATTGTATATTGTGACTACGATTTTCTATCGTTCTATGTTGATGTTATTATTTTTAGTTATGCTGCTGCAGAGTTTGAGTCTTTATGTATATATTTACACGATTGTATGAAAGAAATAATAATTCTTATTACTGGACTGGTTGACTGTTCTTCTTTTACAGCTTCGGTCTAAAAGTATTAGGACAGACTGACAAAATATATATTACTCGATCACTTGCAAGGATCTCGCGTATTTTGTCTACTCAAGGTTCAATGATCGGGAGTTGTCTTATTCAAAAACAAATTAGTTTGGCGAAGGAAAGAAAAGTTTTAAGTTGCAGATAACCAAATAGAAACGTGGTTTGACGAGTTCAGTATCAGTAATTGACTAAACAGTACGTAAAGTCGCAGTGCAGTAGACTTACACATTTTTAGTAAGTATCATCCGAGAGGATAAGTATAAGCTGTAAATACTTCACCCCGGAACTTAAATTACAACAAATGATGTCTGCTTCCAGTGGACGGACAGAATTATTACTACGGCGGTTCGCAATCTCTCTAAAGCTACTTATTAAAGTATCAAAAAGCATAGCATTTAACTCAATACTAAGCCAGAACTCGAAGCGAAGGAAGCAACTTATTTCAACGAGTCAGCAGAGCTTGATTTTAGACTAAGCGCCACTACAATTCTACAGACAGCTGTGGCAGTACGGGAGCACTGCAAGTACTAAAGCTTTCATTTTGAAGCATAAAAGTGTCTTATCGAACGTGAATAAACCCTAGCTAAAGAGCAGAAGAGAGAAGAGAATACTTCAAATAAGGGCTAAGCTGCTGTATGAAAATATTACAACTGCTGAAAAAGTGTTCCAAGTGGGGTCGTATTATCATTTCCATTTAGGGTTGAAAACTGGTAACACGTGACAAATAAGCATTTACATAAATCAGCTGTGAGGAATGTAGAATCTAGTACACATCTGCTTCAGTCCAAATAGCTATACCACATCAACATAACTAGATGAGTAACAGAGTTATAGAAGTAGTAATATCAGTGGTAGTAAGAAAGATTGAAAATAGAAAATGCGGTTTAAAAAAATTAATTCACCAGGAGAAAAGCCGGACCGAAGGAAAAACAGAATACATTTGCGTTATTGCGTCCGGTTACGAGTCATAACACCCAACATCTCTAAATATTAGTTACAGTAGTCGTGCAGATTCTAACAAGTAATCTGTACTCACTAAGATAGCCCATATTGAAATACCTATCTTAGTTATCAATTGTATTAGAACTGAAGTGGTTTGCGGAGATCGGCATTAAGTTATAGTTGTTTGGATTCGTCACAAATTGATGTTGCTAGGGCACCATTGAAAACCAGGGAGCACTGGACGGCTGCACCGTCCTAATATAGGGTTCCTCAGCAGTCGCGCCCGAGATCCAGTCCCATGGGCTTCAGGTTGGCGAACACCTAACCTCTTGCACCAGTGGGCTGGCATTCAATGGTAGAATTCCCACTTCCATCAATTTGTGATATGGCGCAACGATCACCTATTGCTATCAGTGATAACTGTCTCATTCCCGATAATTCTAGACTCCATCAGTCACGATTTCTTACTAGAGTTTCCTGAAGTCAGTCACTAGTGAGCTGTATTAGAAAGGGGAAAAACAACTAATGTCAAAATATCATTTAGTTACAAGAAAGTGGTGGATTTTTCAATTTCTACTCAGAAAACAAGAAACAAATAACAGATAAAAGTGACTCACTTTATTCAACGCGTACAAATGAAATCACGACAGATGTGACTTATTAAAATGAAGCATTTTGAAGAAAATGCTTTTTTTTTTCAAATGGGTTCTTAATAAATATACAAACATACATGTAGTAAATCACAGGAGTTGTGAAAATAAGACATAACTAACAAACTGTGAAGGCATACCTGGTACTGTAGAATATGCAACTAGTATATCTGCTTCTATTGGTAACTTGTGTACAATTACATCACCACTTGCATCCGTAACCATAGTGGAGACGCCTTTATCAAAGGAAGCACCTCGACATGCCTTTACAAAACAACAAGAAAGATAAGTACTTTAAAATTTCAATTCAAACCTACTAACGCGTTTTTTTACTCAAATGTATTACAATCCCATATAGTTGTAAGTTTATCATTACGTAATAGGTATATAACAAAGTAGAATATTCATAACACTGTAGTTATCCGAAGCGTTTTCAACGGCAACTGTATGTGTTTATGCCCAGCACATTAGGTCATTTTTCTGCTCATTTAGTGAATAAATGATGCATATTAGTGTGATTTCCATTAAAGATTATATTTCGAGCTCTAAATCCCATTAAATTTCGTGTTTCAATCTGGCATATTAAACTGTGCTACAATGACATGTTTAGAGCGCTCACTTGCTGAAAATTTTGTTGGAATGTACACTCTATGATGCAAAACTCATTCACTAAATGAGGGAAAATAAGCAGTAATTATGAATATGGTACGCTAATTGAGCAATGAAAATGCCATTCCTAGTGTAAGTTGCATTTGAGTTTGAGGCTTACTGTTTGTGTGTGGCGGTAGGTGATATTATCTACCGGCTGTTTTAACGAAAACAAGTGAGATAGGGACAGAACCCGAGATATGATTATAGAGAGTCAATTGTTCTAGTAACTATTTATTCTCCGGGTTAATCTTTATTATCCAAGAGGATATTCAACGGGACAAGTGAAACTGTTGAACCGATTAAGGAGGAAGTAAATTACAAAAAAGATACATCGAAGTCAATACAGTTGACTATGAATGATTATTTCCCAGTAATTATTCCAATCCATTTTAGACAGGTATAATAAAGGCTACAACTCCGTGGAATATGTACCATTTGAAGCCAATTTTATCTCATCCTTTGTTACGCGTACATTTTATGTAAATCATTAACCAAGTATAAATTTTGTTTACAGTGCTTCTAGATGCACTATTTGCACTATTAGCGAAATTATCTGGATGTCCAAACTGAAGTAGATGAGATGGAGTAGACTCGAACCTTAGCTATTGGATGATTATAACTTGTAAGTATTCCTTTTTAATATATCAGTAATAATAAAAATAATAGTTGCCATGAGACTGTGAAAAGGAGGACAAGAGTAGAAACTCTGTTGAGGTTTGAAAGGTAAATGAAATACATAGAAAGCATAGAACATATCAGATATAATAACGGGTATATCACGTTCATAAATTCAACGATTCTGTGTCAACTGAATAAACTCTATGGCAACCTAAAACAAATGGGATAAATGAAATTGATCAACTCAAGTTAATGCTCTTTAAACAAATATAAAAAGAGTAGGTTAGCATGAATAAACGTCGAAGAAACTGGGAGTAACGTATTTTATAGTATCATGTACACATCTTCAACAGCAAGCAAATTTGTGAAACAAAACCATAGTTATGCTTTAATCTAAACTAACTTGAAAAAAGAATAATTTCGGTTTTCCAATCAGAGAAGGACAGAGATCTCCGCGAAAAAACGACAT
Organism: Schistosoma mekongi; assembly: GCA_034768735.1. Classification (NCBI taxonomy): domain Eukaryota; kingdom Metazoa; phylum Platyhelminthes; class Trematoda; order Strigeidida; family Schistosomatidae; genus Schistosoma; species Schistosoma mekongi. Next base: position 14,860,963 of record CM068305.1, read on the forward strand.
AATATAACTCGTTAGAACTGTTCCATCACTTGTATACACTATATTATTGTCCCCATGAGTTAACATGACGAATACAAAACTATCATAAGATGAATGGTCTATTTGAGCGGCTAAAGAATGAAAATAGAAAAACGTAAGCTGTTAGAAAAAGATTTGTACACAAACGTTTTCATTAGAACAAGTAGATGAACCTTGGAAAACATCACAAGATGATTTCGGTTAAGTAAAAAGCAGAGAACTAGTTCGCAAAGTTAGGTAGTACAGGATAATAAGAAACCCTGGATGACTTTGGTTTCATAGTATTTGGCACTTGTTAGCAAGGCGTGCTTGTAATTTCAAAGAAACTAATGAATCCTGGATTTGAGTCCGGTCACCAAGTTTCACAATTTGAGAAATTGTCACTAAGAAATTTAGGTCGCGACTGACATGCACGACTGAGGTATTTGCATCAGTAAGTATAAACTAAAATATGACAAAAATGAAATTTACTGAAATTAGCATGACAAGAAACTATATGAGGTTAAAAGCTAGGTTATGTTACTGAGTAACTTCATAAAATGTTTAAGTCATTCATTGAAACTAATCATCTACTACTGGCAAGATGGACGTTAAATGAGGCTGCTACTAGAGGATGAGAACATGAGAGTGAAAATAAAATCTCAAAGCTTTCAATGATCGTTCAGCAATCATAAAAACATTGACAAGAACTAAAATGAACAAATTATCATCAAGTGAATAAATTATTTCTTCAATATGTAAAAAAATTTACCAAGCAGCTGGGCAGTACCTGAGCAATGAAGTGTAACTATATACAACAAGTATATTAAACTTTGTGTTGAAAAAAATAATTATGATAAAACAAAACAGATATTACTACTAAGACCAATTCGTTAAATCCTGCTTTCATACAATTAAATAGTCCTACTTAGTACAGTGTAATAACGACTAATGCATATACATGCATTTCCTAATTGCATTATAGCATAAATTGTCACAGTTGCGCAAGTGTATTTATAATTTGTCTTCTTGTAGATCTTAATTTTTATTATTCTTACGCACACACTCTTGTTTTATTCACCTCTGTTGTATTAAATTGACGTGTTATTCTTTTAATACTGATGACGATGTGCTAATGTGGTATAACAACTTAAACCTATGTATAGATGTGCCAGGTTCTACGACATCCTTGAATGATTGACTTTATTATTATTATTATTATTATTATTATTATTATCATTAATATTATGAGTAGACAGATTTGGTTTCAGAAGGCGAGACATATATTTATGAGTAGACTTGCTTTTATAAATAATTGTGAAGTACAAGCTAAAGGCTTGAATGATAATGTTTAGATAAGCGTATTTCATTAGCGTAAATAGAGAAATAAATGTGTTGTATCGAATAGTGCCGGATATGTCTGTCGAGATTGCTTTAGTGGTTAAAGTGTTCAACCTTCAGCCAATGCAACTCCATTTACACTGGTTTCGTAATAAGTAGTATTGCTAGCCATCGAAGATAAAATGTAGCTCAAAGCCAAGTGGCAAAGTCAGTATACAATTAACAGCTTAAACATTGTAGCTAGATATGCTTGCTCTTTAACCTACAGTAAATCCTGTACACCTTGTATTAACCAGTACTGTGTTAGTTCACAATATAGAAATAATACTTTAAGATCTGCCTATTGTTTTAATATGTGGCTTTTTCAGTTCATAAAACTATTGGCTGCTGGTCTCAACCAGATTGGTAAGTGCCAACTAGCTTATTGAGGTTAAAGAGGTAACTGTGATCAATGGTCCGAGATGTTAGGTAACATGGTCATGAATCGGTCAGTGACTCAGATATATTCACTCCTTTTATTAAGAGTTCCAGGATTTCTCCACACATAACTTTTCATTCCTATATTTTGAAGTATGTTCTTAGTGTTTAATCTTTCTTATTACCGTTGCTAACTACCATCATTTTGATTTGTTCGTTACCCACTTACTTGATTTCACTCCTTCGTACGGGTGTGGTAGGGAAATTCTAACTAACGCACATTTGTGCTAGGTTTCATACTGATTAAGACTATTTTTGTGTTAAGATTTAATTGTCCAGTTTTCAATTAAAGAAATGTCATATTTCAACTGGACAGGATTTAATACAAGTGGTAATTATTCAGAAGGAATAACTTACTGTATCCCACCTTGAAGCAAAAAGAATCATAAGACGTAGACAAAATTCTTATGGTATAAATTCACTAAACCTAGGTAAAATTGGATGCGTATAGACGAATAGATATTTATTATTATTTATTATTTCCGTTTATACTATACATACAACTATTTTAGTGACAATCAAACTGGAAAATAAGTTATTTTGTTCTATCAACTCAAAATAGTGATTTTCTAAGCAAGCAATATTACTTAACCTTGCTGTCGATAGACTAAGCTATATCGTTTTTATAGCAGCATACTTTCCACGGTGAGAAAACTAAGACTCTTAAAAATATTGACATCAAACACATTGAAATATCTGGTGGATATAGTGAAAAGTAAAACAAGTGAGCTTTATGTGGCGTACAAGTACTAGTTTTACATTAATTATCTAAGAGCTATCAATATTGTCACGTATAAATCAATAACAATCAAGTGCATTTAATCATGTAGCTGAGAGCTATGAATCGTGTATCAGTTAACTGAGAAGATTCCTATTAATGAAAGCACGTAAACATTTTCCAACCACAATCACCTAAGCTAAGAAGAAACGACTGAACCCTAAGAGTTCGGTTATAAAGAATATATTGTATGTTTGACTGATATTACAGCATTTACAAAAATTGAAGGATTGTTTGCTGCAACATTTGCACAGTAACAAAAGTAGATTTAACTAGCTCCTGTGAAATACATAGGTATTTATTTGTAAAATAATTCAGGAAAGTTGTTACAGTTAGAAGTATCAAAACAACAGGTCAGATAGATTCTAAATGACATAGTAAGTATGAGCAATACAAAATTGGTAGGATGCAAGTAGTAGTAATTAGGTGACGCTACCAAGTATTCACAAGACAGTATAAATGACATGCTGCTACTAACATTTCTAGATACATCGTTTCTTGGTAATATTTTTCTAAAACTTAAGAAATATCACCTGGTAACAAGAGCCACTAACAATGAGATTGGCAAAGACTTACAATGTAACGTTATAAAGAGATGGACCACATAGAAGCCATAACTAAATTGATCATGCAAATGATATGAAATAAACAGCCAATCCAAAGTAACTTGAAAACAGATTGTCTCATTAATGAATACTCAAAGAATAACAAGTTCGAATGTATGAACTTAAATGTGTTAACGTATAGCTGCCATACAAATTAATTGAAGAATGTTTATTAATCAACATTTTTGATGCTTACCATCGATAAGAGTTTGGTGAAGCACATTTTTTGTAATATTGAGGATGCGTGTTACTTTATAATTTAAACTTCTGAAAACTCTTTCGATACGATCGGCATCAATATCTGTACCATCACGCCTTGACTGACCAGTTGAAGGATGAAAATCTCGCTGATTGATAAGTAAGCATTCACCACGATAAAATCTACCAGGACGATTGGGGTTAACTACTGGATAACTGAGATGTGGATTGTGTAAATCATCCGTAGATACAGATAAATAGAGACCCTTATTGACAAATTTTTCACCAGTTGGGTTAGGTCTACATCAAAAATGAAATACATTTTAGTATATTCTTTGCAATAAAATAAAGAATAAAGTTACGATTAAAATTGTGACGTTAGAACGACTAAATATAAGGAAATCACCAATTAAAATCTGGCACACCGACCAGGATCAAAACAGAGATTATGCAATAAGTTAATAATTTAAGGCTAGATTTCAGAAGTTTATATTTAGTTCTGTATATACGCTACTTCATAAATTTTAATAGATTAGTTTAAGCGGTAAAATGTATTGATTCGGAAAATGTGGTCATTACAAATTAGCATACAAACTAGGATTGAAATAAAGAGGACCCGATGATCATATAGGCATTAGGGATATATGTACCCTTCCCTCTAATTTACGATGAAGAGAAGGCCACTAAAATACTCAGAATATGAAAGCATCTCTGTATTGTGTGAATACAGAAAGCTATGAATTTTTGAGTAGAAAGGGGAATTGTGCATATTCCGGCTATAAGATTATAGCCATGTCTAACATCAATATTCATTAAGGTATATATATATATATATATAATGTAGAGCAAGCCAAACCCTGTTTCCTTTTAATGAAAAAAGTTATATACTTAACAGAATTTAATATAAATAATTAGCCACTACTTCTGTCATCGATACTAAGTCCATTATGTTGGGATTTGGTTTGGTTAGCACTAAGAAAGAGTGAAGGGAGATTCAGTGCACAATAACTTAAGTTCGGAAAAATGAACCTACGTGTCATGGGGACATTTATTTTTATTTTATTTTAAATACGAAATTTGGTACAAAATAAAACCAAAAAATGCGTTACACAAGTCAGTCAGTAACAAAGTAGGACTTGGTACATACTTACATCAGTTCAAGTTGCTATGCCCCAATTAGCAGACAAAGATTAAATTGTCGGGTTACATCCCAGAATAGTAAAGGTAAAAACAGTATTATTCGAGAGAATTAGAGGCCAGAGACGGAATTTGTGAAAATATTACTCAGTAAGAAAACTTGATGAATTTAGAAGCATAGGAGTTGTAAGAATGCAAGGAACGGATGCACCTTGCCAACGATTTTGAGCCATGTCACACAAAGTCTCTAACCACTGATTACGATCATCACGCGGACCCCAGCTATGCGGTCTGCATCTATTAATATGGCTCAGCCCAATTGTCAGTGACTTAGTAAACTGGTGCCATGTTTTGTTTTGTCTGCCCCTAGCTTTCTTCCAGCCTACACCAGACGACGTTGCTGGTCGAGGTAGGCTGTGGTTTAGCATGCGTAACATATGTCCTAACCACCTCAGCTGATAAAGATTTACTACTTTATCAATCAGTTGACCATAATTACCTAGTACTTTATCCCTAACCCACGTATTCCCTACTCGGTGGTCCCAGTAAACACGAGCAGTGCTTCGAAGACAATTATGATAGAATACTAGAAGCCTACGAATATCCTCCATCCTTAATGGCAATGTTTTACATTCATAAGGAAGGACTGATCGAACTGCTGCGCAGTAATCGCGTTCTTCGGTCAGATATCTCGCTTACACCACAAGTGATGTAAATTGGCAAAAACCAATCGAACCTACTGCATACGAGGTAATCAAAGGGCAAATGTAAAAGGACTACAAGAAGGGAGATATAGTTCGAATAGAGATATGAACAAGAAAAATATAGTTTAAGCACTAGGCCGATGGTGGCAATGTGATCAAGATGTCGTCGACATTCTTAAAAGGGAGTCCGCGGATAGCAGACACATCTTAACGTTGAGGCAGTAAACTGAAGGAAGATTTTAAAAATTTCAAGTGTATTGAACAGCTTTATGCCTCGCAAAACTTAGAAACTGAAATATGAATAATCGTTTAGAATATTTGATAAATCAAATATATAAAGTGATTCATACTGCTATAGCAACGATCACAAGTAGATGTTCATAAAATGTGAAGCACATAATGACTATTCTTGATGACGAAAGAAAATCTAACGAAATATCACTTCGCCTATATCAGTATTAATAATTAAAAGCAGTTACTTACAATGTCCCTAAGAAATTAGCTCCATCAACATTCTCTGCCATAGTAACGTCTTAGTTAAATAGGTGTAAGGACGTTTCAACTTTCAAATCCCATTGATTAAAATTTCGTTAGTCATAATAAGGAAAAGTCTATTGAATATTCAGTGGACAATTTAAATCGGTCGTTTATATTGCATTGTGTTAATTGACAACTTTTGATAAATTTTTAATGGCATCGTTTCCAAAATCTTTCAAATGAATGCTCAATGAATTCTCCGTGGGCACTGAGGGACAGTTTCGTAGAAGCATCACCTAAATTACTTCTATCTAAAATCTCTAATTCCTATTCGTTGTTTTTAAATCAATATAACAAGTGTTTCGTCTTTCGAAACCAATGATACTCTGACGACCTAAACCCAAATCCCAGAGAATGTAAATTTTCTAATTCCACAGGTGAAACTTGAAGATGACCTAATCGTTAATAAACTTTAGAAGTCTGAATAAAAGGGTGCAGAATGTTTTTCCAAGTATAGAATGCTGTTTATCCTCGTCTCTTTCTCCCAGATTTTGATACTACTTTTATCTCCACTTGGTTCAAAGAGCTAATTACTTTTGCGATTCCTTTGCGCAAAAGAATAATTCATCTGTATTTATAACAGGAGAGTGACGCAAGATTAAATTAACTGGGTTACAAATCACAACGATACTGCTCTGTCCGAAGAGAGGATTCTTTGCATAAAATCTAGACAGTGTACAAGTGATCGTAATTAACATAAGACGCAGTTCAAACTGAAGATAGTTTTTTTCGGAAATCTACTATATATTTGCCTATAAGTTGCAGTGCTCTGGATTATAGTCTTCAAAATCAACAACATTTGTTGTCATGATTTCGTCATTTCTAAAATTTTCTATCGTAGTACCTAGTTCAAGGAGATTTGACTTTTCTGGACAGTAGGGTCATACACGTATAACCAAAACTACTGTATTCATTAACAATGTTATTTCTCAGATCAAATTTAATTACATAAAGTAAAGAATTTCGATACTTGCACTCCAGTAGTGTAGTGGTCGGTGATGATATCGCATAATGAAAATAAAAGTCATGTGGCATAAATACTTCTGTTGCAATCGGTAATGTTACCATTTTCCAAATCGCGAACACAGTGTAAGGTAATTTTCCAAATTTCTCAAACAATACTACAAGGCAGAAAATTCGGTATACATATACTATCGTGCGCTTTATGTCCTTGTGAAAGTTATCGGAAGCCTGTCGACTGTACATTGTCGCGTTTTAAATGTATTTGTAACTTTAAATATTGTACTTAGTTGTTGGCCTACTGGACAATTTATTATGTTTGTGACCAAACAAAGTACTTTTAAAATCCAGGAAATATAGGCGACAATAATGGATATCTTGATAGTGATGTGTTGTTACGACACAAACATGCAAATTTTAGGCAGCTATGCAGTAAAGGATAGTTGGAGAGATACTTTGAGTACGGCCACGTTGCTTTCCCGTCATATTCGGTGTAACCCGGCCTCCAAGCATTTGGTTTATTGTTACATCCTCACTTTGAAGTAGATACGGGGGCGGAGATATCTCCAAACGCAAAACGATTCTAGATCTGGGCTTACAATAATCTACAGACCTTATTTTTACGAAGCAAGTAACGTCTGTCGCCTAAGTGGAACTCTGGCTGATGAGCTGTATAAACTATAATTTTCGCAAACGAAAGCCCAAATCGATATTTCGCATGCTCTCTGTTCGGTTATTGCTTGAAAATTGCTTATTGTTTAAATAAGCAAATAAGTTGAGAATTAAAGGCATGGTAATACTGGTGATGAATTTCTGACAACGCTTTACGGGTGTAATGAATGGTTTCTCAAACACTTTGGAAAGATCCGCTTAAGCTTTACGTAACATTTCACTTCCAGAGTTGCACACCACTTGGCATATTTCACCGACTCAATGTTAAGATCCATTGGAGCATCTAGCTACAACATTAAAAATCACACGGAAATAAGTGCCACCGCAACGTTGTAAAACTATAATTGTTATGACGCAAGAAAGAGAGAGTCTTGGTTGGTTGACGCGAACGCAAATGGAATGTGCGTAGTTGACAATGTGCGACTGACCTAAGCCCGCCCACATTCAGTCCGACAATAGAAGAACCAGAATTGAGAACCGGAAAACCGAGAACTGAGAACCCAGAACGTACTATATTTTAATCATGCCTTCATATATACATAAAATCAGGCCACATAGTAAACCAATCACAAATCTAACATTGATATACTACAAAGGAAAGAGTGGAAGTGAGTGGGGAAAAGTTGCACACAACTAAGCAACTGTAGTTCATAGTAAATAACAATGTACTAAGAGTAAATATACCAAACAAGAGGACCGGGTAAGGGGAACGTAACAGTCATAGAAATGAAATGATTACATTATCCACAGTTATAATAATAGAAATAATGTTCTAAAACACAGTTCTCTAAGATAATCAATCTTCATTAGGTGCCCGGCATATCAAGAATACATTCTGTTTTATTCATACATGAATTCTCCGAGTTTTGGAACAGTTTACAGAAGGAAATCCGAGCTCTAGGTTACAATAACAATTTTATATGAGCGATACGCTAATTCCCCAGTGATCCCAAAAGCTAAACAAACTATCGATTTACTCAAACTCCATGTCAACAGATGAAATACAAGACACACTAAAAGCGCTCCATACATGTGTAAACGCGGTACTATATTAGTCTACTTGGAACATTATGTCTTTGATTTCTTATTATCACTTTACACTTCAATAGCACCAAATACCTCTATAAATGATCCTGTAACATTTAGTCTAAGTAGGGCACAACTACCTTGCTGCTGTCTATATCTATAATTTTTTGGTATTATAACTCTAACCGGTTTTTTCCTTATATAGACATGTATGCTATCGGTTCGTCGTATCTATTTACCCCACATAGACCAATTTTCTAGATCCGTGATTCGAACCATACTCTTATGTCACGCACCAAACATCTGATAATTTAACACAATTATGAAAATTATTCACTTACCACTTAGCTTTTACTGTACGTTTGAAACTAATATAATTTGTGCCCGTTGGCTCTTCTCATGCATTTTCAGATACTTAGTCAGTATTTTGGTGAGGTATTTGATATCATTATTACTTATTAATACTGGATTACAACAGTACTACATTCAGTAATATTATAACGTCAGATTATCTATAAATCACTGTATATCCAATTGATTAACATACGTCCACAAACAATCAGGTAAGCGTATATATAATAAGTCAGTAACGATGAATTTATGAGAATCATACTTGAACACAACGTAGACTCAAGAAGCACGGAATCCATGCAAGCACCAGTAGGAAGTGACCTTCAAATTGAGTTCAACCATACAATGGGCATAAATATAACAGCAAGAATCACAGTGTGCAAAATATTATGTTCAGAGTTACGTCGGCTGCTACACTGCAGAGCTCTTCATAATTACCTCTTTCTTTAATATATTCCTATCAACCATCTGACTTGTTGATCTTTGAGTACTTACAGCTTTACTAAAATTTTAGTAGGAACGTTTCCGCTTTAATCACTCTATAAACATTTTACTTGTCCCTCCTCTTTACATGTTTTTTTACAGATGTTACCTCTGCAGTACTGTAATAATATTTGAATTTTAGCTTTACCAGTATTCCTCTTATAATAAAATACTTGCTTATATAAGGTTACTCGTAACAAAACTCGTAAACTACAGTATCGATCACACCACTTTAACTTTGGTAAACCGATTAAACATATAGGTCCAATATAACAAAAGTGAGGACAGTTGAGATTCTAGCGAACAGACGCGATGGTATGGGTAATCTCTTCTGGAGGGTAAAAACTATATTGTTTTAGGGCTACGTACCATAATTTTGATTTTAGCAAAGCCCAGTTGGAGAACTATCTCTACATTTTAAGCACACATATTTCAACTATGGACATGAGTGATTCACTTTGACGTCTGTGCCTTGAAACTTTTTTTCTGGTAGCTTGGGATCCTATCGCATAAATGGTAATTTTAACGCTTTTTGGTGTGAATCTATTACTGTATGCTTCAGATGTTATGTATGAGTCAGTGCTAGATGCACTGTTATGAGTATGGTTGTTGGTGTAAGTATAAGGTTGGTTGAAGGCCAAATAGTGAGCAATACGACTTACCAGTTACTCCTGATACAATTCTGCAAATGATTTTAAAAGAGACCTCAGGTGGTGTAGAATGACCAGAAAACATCAGATGTTTCAGAATCGAGCTACTTATGCTTATCTGTTGTCCTTTAGTGAGTCATACTGAGAAATGTTTGGTAATGCATTTGACAAGCGAACGATTACCAATTCTTTCGTTCGTTAATTAACATTGACCATTCTATCCAAATCATCTGCAATTATTTTGCGAAACATTTACAATCAATTTCAAAACTACATCTGATTGATAACATTATAATACAGCACTCCAACACTTATCTTATATCAACTTCGATATTGCATAACATGTATACATTAGTGTAGAGCCCTAATGAATAACTAATTGAAAAGAAATATTCCTTCCATCTGGCTTCTGTCTTTTTACTAAGCAACTACGTGAAAGTTCGCAATTTACTTAGATATAGAATTGTTAATAACAGCATATCAATTGACAACACTATAATTACATGAAAATCAACTTGTTTATATGAATGTCACAAATGTTAATTTACTTTATAGGGGTGTCTATTTATTTTAACTCCACAGCTAATGACTGTTTACAAATTTATTTCACACTTACCACAATTAACCACTTTAATACCTTTAAATTATTGTGTAAACAAATAAAAGTACACGAAGAAATAAAAACGTCGAACTAGACAAACTGGATCATGGATGATAAATAATAGACGACAATAAATTTCACTACTGGTAGATGCTAACTTGAAAAATCAATATTACTATGGTAAGTTTAGTGTAGATTGTTTGTAATTATCTACATAGTGTGGTAATATTGATTCTTAGTTTATATGTAGATTGGTGTGATTTGTGCATCACTTTAATATTTGTGTACTTATGTCCCCATTTGTTTAGTTCAAACTACATCTTTTAAAATCTGTCATATAAATAACTTTACAGATTAACATGTAATAAAGTCATTCACTGGTATATCATATGTTTCCATTACATCTCATGTTGTCATTCGTCGGTATAAATAAATTGAGATTATTTGAAACTACTTACTTATAACGTACTTGTAAATCTACAGAATAATGTGTCATGCATTTGAATACGTGCGCTTGAATCTTTAATTAATTAGGATGTACCCATTTATATTTAATTAGGATGAACTTGTATATTCCCATTGATTTGTTATAGACTGAAGCTCGTCAGTCATTGTTGCTATATGTGCATCCTGAGCGGATCACCTCGATATAGAAAATTTTTCATAAGTACTTTATAAGTTGGATTGTGACTGGCAAGTGGAATCCAGGACGCGCGTTTCGTCCTATTTGGGACTAATCGGACTCATCCTAATAGCAATATGCCCGTTACACAAATGTGACTGTCTGGACTCAGTAGTCTAGTGGTGAACGAGGTGGCGTTCGACACGAAACGGACTGCGTTCAAATCCCAGTGTGAACATCAACATTGGGATGCAGGTACATCCAGCCGATGAGTTCCAAATAGGACGAAATGCGCGTCCTGGATTCCACTTGCCAGTCACAACCCTACTTATATAACATTTATATTTAACTTTATTAACGAAATGAATAAAGTAATAATGGCGCTGAGGTTGTAGAGTGCCTGGGTGTCCACCCCCTCTCCAAATCCCGAATGTAGCAACTTCTACTTACTGTATATTTCTTTGTGGTATGCATGCTGAAGGTATGATTGAATCACTTTCCTTGAAACACTTTCATTCTACCTACCAGATTGCTTGAAATATGATTGCTCTGCTGGATTTGATTAGTCCTAAATATAAGTATTGTACAATGTGGCTTAATGGTTTCTCAATTTATGTGCATCTAATCAATAGTACATGTACCTGAAGTCAAAGTAATATACTTGGGATTACGGTACTATGAGTATGCAATAATCGGTGCCTAACTCAACTCCGTTCAAAAGTCTCCATTTCCTGTAAAGAAGCAACATACGTGGGTTAGGTTAATCTAAACACGCATTCCAACAACCATACTCGCTTTAAGACAAAATTTTAAAAATACCTATAATCATGTTTAAAATGAATAATGAAATCAATGTATTATACGTTCATTTTGATGTATATTGACGATATTTTCAAATTTTGAAGAAAATTCAACATTTAATATTAAATATACATCATTGAAGTTTCATATAAACCGCAAACAAATACAAGTTGACTAAATATATGACTGAAATAATTGAATATATAAAGGTCATTGAAACATTGTATATGTTCATGCAATTTAGATTTGCATACTTCCAGTGTCTTTATCAATTTGACTTATACGGACATAGGAAATTAAACATGGAAGATTATTCAATGAAATTGGCAACCAAATATATTTATATATTGAATATAAAACTCAAGAATAACAATTATGTCAGAACAATATGTATATTAAACGAACACTATTATATTCAAATAGATCTTTATCAGGCTCCACTCTAATAAACAGTAATACATATTTGCAAATATAAAATTGATCGAAGTGGGAATTCTACCATTGAACATCAGATGCTCCAGTGGTGCATATGATCAAGCCTTCGGCGTAGTACTCTAGGTCCCTTAGTTCAATTCTCTGGTGGATTCTAGGGTACCTACTGCTTACGAGTTCCATACTAAGATAAAACAGCTGTTCAATACACCTTGGTTTTTAGTGGTACCAAACCAACATCAATCTGTGGTGACACAAGCAACTCAATCTTAACATGTATTAAACTAATCATAGTAATCGGCAAATCGTTTAAAACAATGTAATAATCATAATCAGTGGAAGGTACAGATTGATAATAAGATGACAAGTATACCACTTCCTTTTTCTCGACTTAGTCGTCGTATGAATACTTCAATCTTACTGGACGTATATGATGACATATTAACATCATTATCGTTATTCTATTATCTGATACTCTCCTGGTATGACTAGTTAACACTGAATTACAAATAGGTAGTATCCTGGACAAATATGAGAATAAATAACACTGAGATTTCAGAATTAATTGAAGTAATGAATAGGACTCAGTGAAATCGTGAGAAAATGATTTTTTGAATGGTTTGGATCTAAGTAGATTATAGCAATAGATTTCTATATTTTCTTTGAACACATTAAGACTGTTCATAGGATCTTGGACTTCACTTGAGAATTTATCATGATTATAAGCATAACAGTCCAATGTTGTGTTATCCGTATCCGAATCACGAACGGAATTCAAACTAGCATTAGTATTAGAAAATGTTATGTATTCATCAGTTGAATTATTGTTCGTTATAAGGAATAAGATTCGAGTATGTGAATTATCTTCTTTATTAGAATTGATTAGACTCGGCTTATTGAGATTAGAATTACTGTCCTGTATACTGACATTACTTCCTTCCATATCATTATTAGTATCATCAGAAGCTTCAATTGAGACAGGAGTTGAATTAGACATATCATTAGAAATTTCGTCTGAAGTAGGAATATAATAATGAGTTTCAGATAATTTTATCTTTTCAGAAGTACCATATAAGCATTCAGATATGAATTGTTCATTATCAGTAGAACTGTCAATAGTACTTAACATGGAAATAGCATTAGACTTCTCCATCATAAGTGAATTATCATCAGAAATTTCAATCAAGGAATGAAATGGATTACGAACTTCATCTGCTTGTATCGATTTATAAAGTATACCATTAGAACAAATACCACCATCTTATTTCAATTTGGATTGATTAGCAATAAAATCATAATGATTACTTCCCACCTCAACATCCGAATCGTAGTTAGAATACAAATTAGCATTATCATTAGGAAATTGTATGCTTCCGCCGATTAAACCAATAATCTTCATAGGAAGTTGGCTTTTAGAATTACTTTCTTTACCAGAAACGGTTGGACTTGGTCTATTGAAATTAGAATTATTATCTAGTACACAGACACCACGTTCCTTGATCTCATAAGAAATATCACTGGCATTTTCGACTGAACTATCAACTGGATAATGAGTATCACGTAAATCAATCTTCCCAGAAATGTCGTCAGAATTGAAAATACATTAGATTAATTTTCAGAATTTATTTCTGATCTAGACTGGTTAGTAGTAGAATTTTGGAATCGATGGACATCGGTATAATCAGTTTTCAACTTTTAAAAAATGAGGCTAGGGACGAAATACTCGAACACGAGTCTTTTCAATTCAGAATATGATTGATGAACTAATTGAACGGGATATGATATAGATCTCAATATATAGAACCAGTCCTTTCCCAGTGATAAAATAAAAGTGTGCATTTATTTTTCTCCTTCATTCTCCCATTTGTTGCATACCGTGATTCGAAATCTTCGAAATGTCGAATTATTTCAATAGGTGGACTGGAAATATCTAATGCATAGAAAATTCACTCATTTTAAAATGGATGGATTGTGGAATTAAAACGACACCTACAACGTCAATCGTAGTATTTGAATAACAGAATAATCTACTGAATATATCCTAGATGCCACTCGAAATGTAGAAATAATGCCGACCAGTTGATCCGAATTAATCACCTGACGAATGCAACTAGAAACATAGTATAATTGTAGAAGAGTTAAACCACTACTTAATCCTTCTCGTGACGCTAAATATGATGTTTGAATTAGCATTCGGAATTACAAATTGCAGCCACATAGTAACACAGGGTGAACTCAAATGTAGTAGTAGTAGTAGTAGTAGTAGAAGAAGAAGAAGAAGAAGAATTGTATTGTAATCACCAGTAATAGGAATCGCAAGCAGTCGGCAGTCAGCACTCAGCAATCACTCAATCCAGTAATGTAGTAATACACGTCATAAGAAATCTAACCAGGAGTATATAAATCCATGTAGGTATAGCAATGTCCCAAATATAGATAGCCACAAGGGGGTGAGAACATGACAACCAATGACAAGTTAAGAATGGGAAGTTCAGACTAGCATACATTACCAAAACAGAATAACATAGGAATAAGTCAGTAGTGGACTGATTATTGTAACTGAATTGAGGTGGTTTGGGGAGATTGATATTGGATTTTTAGTTAATTGAATTTGTCACAGGTTGGTGTTAATCGGGTGTCACTGAGAGAGCAGTGGACAACTGTTCCGTCCTATTATGGAAATCCTTAGCAGTGCGCATCCCAGTCGCACACTTATCCCTGATGGATGACCGTCGTTCCATATCACAAATTGATGAAAGTGGGAATTCTATGATTGGCCGACGGCCCAATCGTGTAGAGGGTTGGGCGTTTGCCAACCTGAAGCTCCTGGGGCGGAATCTAGGGCGCTGCTGGGGAGTCCCATACTAGGATGAAACAGTCGTCCATTGTTTCTGATTTTGATTGGTACCCTACCAATATCAATCTGCGACGAATTTAATCAACTATAACTTAATGCGAATCTCCACAAACCAATTAGAAAGTATGTTTACCGTTTAAATTCATATCTTTCACACTGGAAATGAAATGAAACTAGTGGTACCTCTAGAAAACCTAAACAGCAGCTACAAAAATGATACAAAAAGCTACATACTTTAAATGTATCCAACGTATTGATTTACTATACAACAACCAATGAATCTAACTTCATTTCTCTTAGTTATGAGTTTTCAATTACATATTTAATATGTAACAGGCTATCTTCTATTAGGAACAACCAATATGCAATAAACTGATTGATATATCCACTGTAAGATTTTCGTAATATTCACATTCTTACTTGTAATTGTAACAGTAGGACTCTTAATCGTCATAATAGAAATATTACAATAAGAGGGGGGAATCTTAGTGATATATCGCACTGAATTAGTAACATAAAATCTATACCATCTTACTGACAATCCAAGAGTATATCGTTATGTCTAAATTATTACTGTCTTAAACACGAAATAACTTGAAGGTGTGGTGTAAAGGGTGTGAAGGTAAAATTGATATAGTAGTAACCTCAATCGGATTAAGAAGAGAAGCAAATACAATGAATTTAATGAATAGGAGCAGGCGGAAGATGTCACTATTAACACCCGTTAAATTGAAGGACACTTAAATCATATGACTATTTTAAAACTGTCTTATGGAAGGTGATTCGGAAGTAGTCGGTAGGATACCTGGGATCTAAGTTTTGTGCCACTTGGCACTCGTCAACATGTGATATTGAGTCATTTAGATTAGTAGCCATATTACAACTCGATTGATAGAATTCGGTCAATACTACAAACGACCTAACGAACATAAAATTGGTCACTACAATATAATCAACTAATGCATATATGTCAATTCTGTGGATGGTCAGCAGCTGCCCAATTAGCTCAGTGGTAAAGATAGCAGACTGTGAAACTGGGTAGTGCCTCATAGATTACAGGCGCACGGCACAGGTGACTTTTCTAAGACTCTAAACGTCTAATTTCTCTACATAAGAAGTCTAATAATGTTTCTGCACCGATAGCATTTCATCTTTTGACTGAGTACATCATACTGATTACCATCAGTGTTAGTACAAAGGTTGACTATCATTGAGTCACGATAACTCACTACTACTGAACATAGCTATCCTCAAACTTAGTAAGTTGCTACAACTTTAAAATCTGATGCATCATGTTTGCCATGGTAACATCTTTAGGATACGAGACTATATATTACCATTGGATTCACGTCTATTGATGCAAACTTATGCTACTATCGAAAATGAAGATAATTTTAGTCAACTTCATTGTATTGTTTTACAGTATTTTAAAAGATTGACTAAAATCATGTTAAACTTTACGTTTACTTAAATCAAATTTCCGTTTTGACAACTACCATTCTGATTTTAAACGTGATCATTCATCACTTGGATTTCATCTGATTGTCAAAGTTTGAGTTGGGTCTTATTATTTTATTTAACATGTTTACCAAAATGATAGAAGTAAAATAACTCAACGCCTAAGACAAGCTATTTTATAGAGTTGTTTGGATATTAAAAAACACTGAAGTAAATTCAGACAATCATTCATTTTGTGTCTGCTTTCCTTGGATAGTTCACTTTAAGGCTAATCAAAGAGTGTCAAACAACACTTAACCTAGGTCCAGGATTCCTTATTAATTACCATAACCATCTTCCAATTTTATTTAGTTATAGTAACATTGATTCACTTAAACTGGTGAGCATAATAAAAATTAAATGGTAGGATTTGATCAGTACTATAAACAACTTGAAAAACATCAAATTGGTCACTATACAGTGATCTACCAATGTAAAATTGTCACATGATTTTATTACGATTTTCTGTAGATAATCAAATTACAATGGTTCGCACTAAACGTTGCCGGCATATTTATCACAAAATAATAACAAATTTTGCGATATTTTGATCAATCTATGACATACAGCTAAAAATCAACAGTCATTATATTGTCGACTTATATTTACATTAGTTTATTCCCCAAGATAATGCATGGTTTCAAGTTAACAACTATGTAGAATTGAGGTGGCTTTGTGAAGATTGAACTTTAATTGATCACGAAGTAGAAAAAAAATAGAGTAACCAACCAATAAGGTTTAGCGAGTTTCAACGTAGTATTACCTCGCTAAAATAATCATGTCGATATTAAAGAGTTTTCTAATTCTGTTTTGACTGTTTTGTGATTATTATGCTGCAAAACCTGCTACTAATTGTTCTACTTTAATACCGTAAATGTTTTATTGTATGAAATGGTCTAACTAAAGAAGTTTCCTACGATAGAGATTTAACAGATGTTTCACATGTGTTTATCACTCCACAACTACACAAATCTTTGATTCTATACAATTTTATTGCTTGTCATAGATTGACCTTGGTTGGGCACCATAGAAAAATCAGGGAACACTGGTACTAAAAGTCTATTTATAGTCATAAATAATGATTTAATTTTGTATTTATTTCAATTAAATAATTCTGCCTGCCAATAACGTACAAGTTACTTAAGTTACTTACGCCTGTTACCCATCACAGATGAGCATATGCCGCTTACCAGTATTCTCCATTGAACTCTCTCCTGAGCAACTCTTTCCAGCTGTTTCCAGTTGCTGGCCATCCTCTTAATATCTGCCTCCAACTCTCGAAGCAGTGTGTTCTTCAGCCTTGCACGTTTCCGTTTCCAACAGGGTTCCATGATAACGCTCGCCTCGTGATGCAGTCTGATGATTTTTCCAATCCATTTACAACGCCCTTTCTTAATTTTCTTTGCTGCCGGAAGTTGGTTTGTTCTCTCCCATATTAGGCCGTTGCTGATGGTTTCTGGCCAACGAACATTCAGTATCTTGCGTAGATGTTTATAAATACTTGTACGCTTCTGATGATGTTTGCAGCAGATCTCCGTTTCAGCTCCATACAGCAGAACTGTCTTCACGTTCGAATTGGAGAGTCTGACTTTGAGGTTCGTTGACAGTTTTTTGAGTCCCGTATGTTCTACAACTGTAGGAATGCTGCCCTTGCTTTGCCAATCATTGTCGTTACATCTGCATCGGACCCTCCTTGTTCATCGATGATGTTTCCCACGTACATAGAAGTATCCACTTCTTCCAGTGTTTATCCATCAAGTTCAATTGATTTGGTGCTTCCTGTGTTGTATTTGAAGATCTTACTCTTTCCCTTATGTATGTTTAAGCCTACTGATGCTGAGGTTGCTGCTGTGTTGGTTGTCTTCACTTGCATCTGTTGGTGTGTATGGACTAGAAGAGCTAGATCATCCGCAAAGTCCAATTCATCGAGTTGCATCCTACTTGTCCATTGAATCCCGTACATTCCCTCAGATGTGGAGGTCTTCATGATCCAGTCAACCACTGGAAAGAAGAGGAAAGGTGAGAGTAGGTAGCCTTGTCCGACTTTGGTCCTCACTAGGAATGCATCTGTTAGCTGTCTTCCATGCACGGTTTTGCACTGTTTTTCATCGTAAGAGTTCCGGATGATGTTGACGAGTTTCGCTGGTACGCCGTAGTGTCGAAGAAGTTTCCATAGTGTTCTCCTGTCCACACTGTCAAACGCCTTCACATAGTCAATGAAGTTGATGTACAGTGACGAGTTCCACTCAGTCGATTGTTCGACGATGATCCGTAGATTTGTGATTTGGTCTGTGCACGACCGATTTTTACGAAAGCCAGCCTGTTGGTCTTGAAGTTGAGCATCCACTGAATCTTCTAGTTTGTCTAGCAGCACTCTGTTGAAGACCTTCCCTGGTACTGACAATAGTGTGATCTCTCTGTAGTTCTCACAGTTGTTCAAATCTCCTTTCTTTGGTATCCTGAGATGTCCTTCTTTCCAGTCTGCTGGTACTTGTTCTTCCTCCCAGATCTTTTTGAATAAAACGTCGAGTATCCTTAGTGACACATCGATATCTGACTTGAGTGCTTCAGCTGGTATATTGTCAGGTCCTTCTGCTTTCCCACTTTTGATTTGCCTGATGGTCATCTTGATTTCCTCTAAAGTTGGTGAAGTAACATCTATCGGGAGGTCTGTAGGTGGTGCTTCGATGTCAGGTGGGTTCAGTGGGGTTGGCCTATTCAAGAGTTCCTCGAAGTTTTCTACCCATCTGTCCCTTTGTTCTTGACCGGTCGCTCTGGTTTGCCATATTTGCCTGCTAGTTTCTTCGTTATGTCATATAGCTGTTTCATATTTCCTTCTCTTGCAGGTTTTCCCGCTGTCATTGCAAGACCTTCGATGTATTTCCGTTTGTCGGCTCTAATGCTCTTCTTTACCTGCTTATTTGCTTCTCTGTATTTAGTTTGTGCCTTAATTTCCTCTGCTCATGTTCGGCTGTTGTTGATTTCCGTCTTCTTGTTCCTCCTCTGTCGAATTTTATTCAGGGTCTCAGTGGAGATCCATTTCTTATAATGGTGTTTCTTGAGGCCTAGAACCTCCTGATACGTTAAAGTTAGTGCTTCTTTGATTCCTTTCCGGTTGTCCTCCCTAGTGGTTTCCCCTTCTTTCAGTAGATTTTGTAAAGCTTGGAACCTGTTGTTGAGAGCTATATTGAATTCTTTGAGTTTATCAGTGTCTCGAAGAAAGGCTGTATTGAACCGTTGTACTACTGCCACTCCAGTTGTCGATTTCTTCTTTAGCTTCAGTTTCACTTTAGCAACCACCTGGTTCTCACATCTTCCACTTATCTTCTGAAATCTTTATTGGTGCATATATGATTGATTTGATTCTCTGTAGTATGGTCCGGTGAGACCCATGTAGCCTTGCGTATTCTTTTGTTGGGGAACATTGTACCACCTATAACCAATTTGTTGAAGGCACATAGGTTTGTAAATCTTTCACCATTCTCATTTCTGTCTCCCAGTCCCTGTCATCCCATGATTTCTTCATATCCGGTGTTGTCGATTCCAAACTTGGCGTATACGTCCCCCCATCAGGATAGTCAGATTAGCCTATCATAAAATTAATCTTTGTCCTCGTCGTTGCAGTCGTTGATGGGTGCATAACATTGGATAATATTCATTGTAATCCCTTTCTTCATTGTTTTTAAGGATGCTTTGATGATCCTGGGTCCATGTGGCTCTTATCCCACAAGTGCATTACGTGCTTTTATGGACAACATCAGAGCAACTCCTTGGGTGTGAGGAGCATTTTCCTCTTCGTGGCCGGAGTATAGCAGCATCTCACCAGTAGCCAATATTTTCTGTCCAGCTTGAATCTAATGGGTTTCGCTGATTCCGAGTATTTTCAAGTTGTATCTCTTCAATTCTGCATCTGTTTGATTGGTCTTCCCGCTCTCCCACATTGTTCAAAAATTCCATGTACCTATAAAAATTTTTGCTCTGGTTGCTAGAAGGGGCATCGGCCTCGTGACTTCTGAAGAATTTCGACTTTCACCATGAGGTGTCATTATTGTTCCTTCTACTCCCCGGGCAGAGTTTAAATAGTTTAGTGTTTAATCTAGTTAGCGTATTTTTAACAAGCTTGTGTTTTTCGGGATGGGAATGTTAGCCCCATGCCCAACCCTCCTCCTTTACCCGGGCTTGGGACAGGCAGTAACCCTAGGAGAGCTACAGGCGGAGTTGTCAATAAGTATACTTACATATTTTCATTCAATGCTTGCAGCGTAACGTGAATCCAGTTACTAGGAAACATTTGAAGTTCTACTATATTGGTTGTAAATTTTTCTGCTTTTCTAACCCATTTGTAGAAACAAGAGACGATTACTATGGAATATATTCACCAAACATGTTAATCAATTAAGAAGTTATATCAAACGAGGAAAACTGACCACAGTCGTTTACAGACTAATATGAATCGAGGCCACTCACAGCTTAGAACTTTTTAACATATTCTTTTCAAATACTTATAAGCCAAACGTCTATAGAATGCGAAAATTATTGACATATTACGTAATTCGTGCTGATAAGTCTTAACTGTAAACAAGCCTATAGTAACTGATTTAATCAACTATTGTTACTATATATGTGTCTCGATTAACTTTCTGTATTAAACGAACAGTTAAATGTGTATCTATATGCAGTCAAATTTCCAGTTTACAAAGTAAGACAACACCTCGATACCAGCGAACGAACGTATGAGCAACAACGCAATTACACGTAAACCACCCAACTCAGTTAACTGGAGGAAGAAGTCTAACGTCAACAAGAAATGTTTAACTTCATAGGCAACCTGGACAATTGAATGATAAGCCCCCGACCCATGCGTATATATACAAAGAAAAAGAATATTGTCGTGTCACAAAGAACGCACTAAAATAAACAACGAACCAATTAGATTTAACGTCCTACTAGGTAAGAAACATATACTGAGGTTTGTGTTGCCGAAATTTTCAGTTAGTATTAATATAAGGAGATTGCGTACATTGTTTCAATGGAAGTTCTCTTCATGATGGTTGATTATTTACCAGAGAAACAATCTCTTAATAGATAAAGTTTTAGACTTCTAATGATTAAGTTTTAGCTTCGAATTCTAATCTATTTACTTTAATAAGTAGTGATTTTTGTTTAATACAAAACATTGATGTCGACTAACAAACACACTTTCACAAAACATTTTATTGAATACCTTAGTTATTTCTGTAAACCTTGATGCATCATTAAAAAATCTAACATCTATTAGTTGACCAACATGAAATGTGGTATACAAGTTAACAATTTGATTAATAGAGGTAAATACCGTCTACCCTCACATATTCGAACAATAACATAGACTGGTATTGAGATTGCACACCTTACATGGATACTCCGACGGAAAATGTCAAAATTCTTGAATGGAGAAAATTGAATATTGTCAAAGTGTATACTATCACAGGATTGGGGATAAAGCGCGATTATCAATTACAATGATATAGTTCCAAATAATGAATCCATGTGACAAAAATCAGTGAATCATAGGGTCAGGATCATTCAAACAGAACAGTCAACAAGAATGCAAAATCATTTAAAGATAACGAAATATGTGTAGATAATTAATATGACACATGTAAAATCACCAAATTCAACTAACTGATAGCTTGGGGGATAACTATTCAAAGTGTTCCCTACCGATTGAGGACAGATGATGAAATCTTCAGGACTCAAGTAATTGAGTTTACGAAACATAAAAGATTTAAAGTTAGTGAATTGTTACAAAAAACGCTACCTAAAGGCCAAATAACAGATTTCTTTCGAGTTCGATATGTTTAAACTTAGATTGGTTAACAAACGTTTTATCAATATATGAGTGGCATTGTTCTTATAAGAACACTAAAAAGTCTGGTTAAGTTTCGTTGCTTGTTTTCGCCAAAGATAAATCTTGGTTGATATCAGAGAAAACCAGGAAGTACTAGATAGCCGTTTAATCCTAGTGTGGGACCCTTCAACAATACCTACCCTCGATTCCTCCATAGAATCCAACCCAGAGCCTTCCGATATCACCACAGACACTGAACCAAACAACTAAACTTAGTATCTATCTCCAAAACTCTAGCTCACTTCCAGTTATATTTTGTCAAATGTTTACATTTTACCGGTTATTTAGAAGTATGGATGAAATTGAGGAAGTTTTTTCAACTAAACTTATTAAAAACTTGCTAAAATAGGGACTCCAAAAGTCACAAATAATGCATAACAATCAGTTCGCTTCTACAATTTAACATTCAAAATAAATTAACTTATTAACTGATACTCTTATCAAAAAACAATATAGGCATAGCTCAGCGATCCACTGAATAAGAGATAACTACTTGTCTTCTGTAGGTATAGGTAGCATATCATTGACACAAATACATGTGACTGTTCACGTTATTACTTAACTCTATACAGGTAAAGAAAACAGCTGACATCTGCAGTTCCATTGCTAAGTGTAACTTTAATATTATAAAACATAGCCTCCTATTTTTTCTATTGTAGTAGAATCTTACTATTTCAAGAAAAGATGAAGCATTTACATCATGTATGTCGGAAGTATTTCAGAGTTTATGAAAAAGAATTTATTTGTATTCGAATGAATGTAGGTCCCAAATACTTGAATCGAATTTTTTAACTAACGATTCAATACTGACTGAAACTAGCTTTTAACGTTTTGAATAGTCAGTGGTAAAACATACTTATTTAGCAAACTTAGAAAGCAGGTTATACGCTGCTCTGGTCACGAGTGATTAAAACATTTGCACTGAAAAAAAATATATATATTTATATATAGGGATTAAAGTAATATGTATTAAAAACAAGCTGTGGGAGTTATTTTAATTCGCTGGTTCTAACGATTAATTGATCGTAGCAAGAACTTCAAGTCTTGAGTTGAGCTGTTAAAGGGATTATAAATGTAAACTTAAGCGTATTCCTCCGTTTCTTGTGTGACCATCATTGAGGTTGTCGTGTGAACTCTAAACTTTCATGACAGTATGATTAAATCCTAAAGATTGGAGAAATGTGAGATAACTACTACTATATTCATCGAGGATTATCGAGTAAATAAAGCTGATAAAATTTTGTGAAAGTGATTTGATTTAACATTTCTGACAATAATAAAATGAATCAATTGTTTATAAAATTAATTTCTGAAGTAGACTGACTACTTTAGAATTCATATACAGAACTATTATGACTTCTGACATAATCTCATAAATTTGGTCACTGAATAAAAAACAAGAAATATGAACATAAACTTCATTTAATGTATCGAATGCTCATTAACTTATTTTAAAACTTCAGTATTGAAATTTTGTTACACGAATACAGAGTACTATTTATTACACTTTACTGTACAATAATCATCTAGGCAACTTTATTTTACTATGATTTCACTTCAATAGTTTTGGAGATGAATATATCAGATTAGTATTCCAAGATTATCAAGAAAGAATCAAGTAAATTACTTTCTGAAATATTCAATCATTCAGTAGTCGACTTCTTTATCTTACTGAATAATCAATAGTTGACAAAGAAAAGTGAATAAATTGGAAGAAGAACTGATGGAAACGGGTGTTTATTTCGCTTTTTTGTTTTTGTAATGTATGTGATTTGGTGTATTCATGAGAGTTGGGAGATATAGTTGCAGGTAATCAAAGCAGTGAATATTTTTAAAATCTATATATTAAAATCTTTTACGATAATTAATAACCAAACGACAGTTAATTTGTTATGATTTGAGGAAGCGATTTCAATTAAACGTTTTCAACTAAAACTTAGTTCACTTAGGATGGTTATTTTTGTAGAGATTGGTTATTTTATTACAAACTGATGAAAGTGGGAATTCTACCATTGGATGCCGACCCAGTGGTTCAGATGGTTAGGCGTTCACCGTCAAACTATAGCCCCTGGTGCGGAATCTGTGATGGGCACTGCTGAGGGGTTCCACACTAGAACGAAACAGCTGTCCAGTGCTCCCTTGTTGTCAATGGTACCCTGTCAACATCAATCTATGATATAGTCAATCAAATAAAACTTAGTTTTTAAAAAACCTTGTTATTCATCTTTCTCTACCTTAGTGACCATTTTTAAAGTATTTTATTTTGGGATTGCACTTCCATAACTCCAATAAGTTCATAAGTTCATTTTCTTTCTTTTCTTATCTATCCTTTCAACATTTATTGAATGCATGCATAATTATTGTATAGAGATAATATAATGTCTGTTATTGTGTTCATTAGAAAATGTTTTGTATCTATAGTACTTTTAAAATTTCCTTTTCAGAACATTCATATGTCATTTATAAATTAGTAACACTTAAAATTACTTTTATTTCATATACTAAGATGATACTATTTTAATCCATATTTATGTCAACTACGGAAATCCTCCGGATATTAAGTAGGTATGCTGGTTTATTGTTGATTAATATAGATTGCCTATGGGTTGTAAAGTAATTGAATAGAATTCGTAAAAATAAATGATTTCATCTCATTCTGTTACTGTGTTTGGTAATTTCTTTACTGAAATTCATAAATGGGAAAAATTAAGTTAGAAATGTTTTAAGATAAAAGGACTGCTAAATATTTCGTAGTTTTCACTGGTTGTCTATCTACAATCAATCAGTGAAGTAGACCACAAAGTTCAGCATTCTCCATTAATCCCTAACACTAACCATAATATATACCTGTAGTTTAAAATATAGTCTCAATCACATCAAATATCAACAAAACTGACAATGAAATTCATACATTATGTAACAATATTTATGAAATATATTTATTCGTTTCAACACATACAATATACATAATCAATCAGTCATTTATAACGTTAAACCTAGAATGTACGTACTTAAGTTTAAGTTACCTAACAACATTAGCAAAACTACATGAAATTAATAAGATTATTGTCACAATACAGTTCAACAAGTAATAATGAAACAAGGATGTGCATTAATGAATAGTAGAAAAGGATAAGGAATGAATAAACTTGAACTATTGTAACTGATTCTGGATCAGGTCACCCAGTATTATTAACTATATAGTATACATGTATGACATAAATAGAAGCAATTTTATGCGAATGATAAATCGTATCTTAAGAAAATGCAAACATTTTAAGTACAATGAGCATTGAAAATACTCACTAGACATTAATTAGATCTATCTTTACTTCACACTACACAGTTTGCTAACATTTCATAGATAACAATAAGTATTTGATGAAAAAAATGAATAACTATATCAAGCTAGTTGCGTAAATTGTTACTTGAATTATAATATTTATTTAGCTCAGTTAAACAACTGAAGTAGACGACCACTGATCACCTGAATGCACTGCACAGCTGTTTCATCATAGTATGGAACTCTTCAACAACGTTTATCGACGACCCCATCGGGGATCGAACCCAGAACGCTCTGTCTCCTTGGCGAACGCTTTATCAATAGACCACTGAGTTAGCTCCTAATGGTTGATATTCTTAATTCAGTGGATTCTTGATACATTTGCGTGACCTCATCCATTGCCATCGATGGGTAACTGCCTCACACCCCATGGGGTAGTAGATGAGCACTGCTGAAGACTCCCATACTAGGACGAAACACCTATCCACTACTTCCAGGTGATCAATGGTTGTCTAATTCAGACCAATTCGTGATATCAAAATACACATATGTTTAATATTCAACTGTTTATCTGACGCACATTTATACACATGGGAATAGAAATACGACTGTATTAATCAACTAAACGGTTAAATGAATACAAAAATTACTAAACAATAGTTAATCAGATTGAAGATACATACACATACATACACTTTTTCCATATACTGTCAATTGTAAAAATATAAGGGATCTTATCTATATATACATTAAATTACAAAATGCATATATAAATGACCACCAATAGTACCGAATAAACCGACAGCTAAATAACTCAACAATCCATACCAACCAAATCCAACAATCCAATATATTGTTATGCCATAAAATAATACTGCATATGGTAATACATCGAGAAGATGAAATTGTTCAAGTTCAAGACATTGCTTTGTCATTTCACTAGTGAAACAATCAAGAAAATTCTGTTTGATTGTTGGTAGATCCTTTGATAAACGTGGCACATAATTACAATCAGTATTGCTTTCGTAATCAATAGTATTATCATTTATACATTGATTGTCTTGATTATGTAACGGTTTGTAGAATCTTGCTTGCACATTATCGATGAAACTGTGAATAAATGAAGAAAGCAAAATTAAAAACAACAAGAAGTTATATAATAAGTAAACTATGGTTAATATAAGAGTTTATATCATAGACTGATTTTAACTAATGAAAATTAGCTAAACTGATTAAAGATTTGGTGAGGAGGTGAAGGAGATTTGTAGCTTAACTGGATAATTTTGGTAGCGTCAACTGGTTAGTTTGATTGTGGAGTTTCTGCTATCATGCTTACACTCAATGGAGCTGAGAATTTTGATTGTTCCCACATGTTCTGATGATTTTGTATCTGACTGATTGTTTTAATGTGTCCGTGTTTTAGATAGTTAAACCTCAGACCGTATACTTGGTTAGCTACTTCCACATAGGTTGATAGACTGAGTTTATATCGCTGTCAATTGATTTGAATGACAAACACCTATGAATTCAACGGTATTCCTTCAATTTCCTTGATTCAAGTGTTAGACGTTGTTTAAGTCAAAATGGTGTCCATACCTGTCTGTATGTATTGATATAAGTGATAACTTGTCGTAATTTCTGATTATTAACTTCTTTTTATTTATGCGTAGGTCATGAAGTGCCCAGTTTATCCAGTGTAATATTTTTGGACTTGCTTCAGTTTATTTTGTCAACAATGTTGTATTTATGTCTTCTAGTTGTTGGGTCTTTCTTTTTACACAGGAGAGAATGTTGTGGCTTTGTTGGTTTACTAGCAACGTTGATTCAAAGCTTACGCAAATTTATTGTGGAGATTTCCGAAATAATTCACATTTACTGTAGGATGATCTAGTTTTCGATTTCTATGGTCAACATTTAAAAAGTGCTTTGATGTACTAAACAATTTCGATGAAGTAACAGAAGCAATCATTTCTTCAAGGTGGACAACTTTTCAAATAAGATAGCTGCTCTGTGTTCTGTCACTTGGGAACAGCACCTAATATGAGTCATTGGATTGCTGTTGCTTTAATTCCAGATTTGAACAGTCCCTAGTGGTGATGTGGCTTGTAATGAAGGAATACATGATTTTTGTTACTTTAGTCTTCCGTAGAATAGATTTTTTGGATCACATCTACTACTGATCTTGTTTTTTTCGAAACTTTTTAAAACTTCTGTTGATTCTAATATCTAACTGTCTTTGAGTTGCTTCACGGCATTTTTGGTGTAATCTTTGCCTATATACTTATAGATATTTTTCCTTAGTCACCTGACACAATAACAATGCTTTCTTCTACTCTTCAATGTTCTCAGAGCAATTTTTTCCTGGGTTATTACTGCGCAGTGAATCTATCCTCGTACGGATAGCAAAATAATAGTTTAGGATATTTTTTGAGGCTTATTGGTTTAATCTGAAGTATTGAGTGATGGATTGAAAACAATAAAGAATTCTGTTTATGAGGCATTCCCAGCGTTGCAGTCTAATCTTTGACGAAGAATTCGCTACACTGTTTTGGATAGTTGTTACTTGAAAATAATGGCTATACAATCACTTATTGCTTCCTAGGTTAGTTATCTCACCATTTCAATAATTGTTGAGGATGCTTCTACGCAGTACTTTGTATTATATACACGGCATATCTGTTACAATGTTGGATGGTGTTCTTAGTTGAGTGCTCTCTTAGAGTTGGAATATCAACAGCTTGATATCATTTTATGGTCGACAGTGAACGTTTGTGATCAATAATGCTAATACTCATTTACCAACCTGTTAGATTAGTTTCAGTTTGATTTACCAGCTGATACACATGAAGAAAATCATCCTGACACAGTTATCACAACATATTGATTCAGTATTTGTGGGACAATCAAAATTCTCAGTTCGATTTATTGTAAGGATTGAATATAATGTTTTAAATGGAAATCGAAGCTTCACAGGCAAATTAACCATTTTAGAGGTCCTGACACTACCAAGACAACCCTATTCTTGACAGCTTTTAATTTTCTGTGATGGATCAGATTTTCGCCAAGTTGAACCTTTGAAGCAGGGAACAAAGATATAGAACAGGAGGATTACGAAAGTTTTAGAAACAAACTATTCGGTTTAACAATACAGAATCACCGAAAGGATTTGCCTAGGATATAAATCCTTTAATATATTCCAAGCTCATATTTTAGATATACAGTAGCTTTTATTCCACCTATAATCTTACTAATTCCTTTATTAATCTAACTAAAAGTAAAAAATCAATTTATATAATTAGGATAAGCTTGTATTTTCCCGTTAATTTGTAATGGACTGAAACTGGTCAGTCTCTGTTGCCATATGTGCATCCTGAGCGGATTGCCTCGATATAGCGTTATTACACAAGTTACATATTGAAGTTGGATTGTGACTGGCAAGCGGAATCCAGGACGCGCGTTTCGTCCTATTTGGGACTCATCGGCTAGATGTACCTGCATCCCAATGTTGATGTTCCCACTGGGACTCGAACTCACTCCGCTTCGTGTCAAACGCCACCGCGTTCACCACTAGGCTACTGTGTCCAGACAGTCACACTTGTGCAACGGGCATATATATATAATTAGGATAAACTTGTATTTTCCCGTCTCGTATCCCAGTGGGAACATCAACCTTGAGATGCAGGTACATCCAGCCGATGAGTCCCAAATAGGACGAAACGTGCGTCCTGGATTCCGCTTGCCAGTCACAATCCAACTTCAATATATAAAAAATTAATTTTTCATATATCACAAGAAATGCTTTTCCAATATTAGAATTATTCAAACTATAAACACAGTACCACTACTTAGAATAAGCTTGTATCTTCCGTTGGTTTGTATTGGACCGAAACTGGCCAGATCAACGGGAAACCGAAAGCTCATTCCAATTACATAAACATTTTAAAAACTAAAAGCTTCTATAGCTACATATGATGAGTTTTTACGCAAACTTAAGAAGTAGAATAAGCTTGTATCATCCTGTTGATTTGTAATTAATTGAAACTGGTCAATTTCTGTTGACATATGTGCATCCTGAGCGGATCGCCTCCATATAGTGATAGTACACAAGTAATATTTAAGTTGGATTGTGATTGGCAAGCTTATTCTAATTACACATGTACTCGTTTCACAAGCGTGATTGCCTGGATACAGTAGCCTACTGGTAAACACGGTGGCGTTTGGCACGAAGCGGACTGGGTTTGAATCCTAGTGTGAACATCAACATTGGGATGCAGATACATCCAGCCAACGAGTTTCAAATAAGATGAGACGCTCGTCCTGGATTCCGCTTGTAAGTCACAATCCAACTTGAACAGTACCTCTACTTCTTCAGATTTCATTATGTCTAACTGTGAAGAAATAAGTGTTTAATAGAAATCAACATAATGTTAATTCAAGTTGAAAAATACCAACATAAAAAGCCTTATACAAACCACCTAATCAATTGAAATGACTGTTCACTTTGAAGATGTGTTTCTTTATTTGGAGTTGTTATCAATTGAAAAACCTTAGTAGATTAAAAAACACTTGCTTTGGGCTCCAGGTATTTACTGCACAATTTCGAATGATTGTTGTGTCGTATCAGGTAAACAGGTATATATAAAAGCACAAACTAGCGACTTTCGACTTAGTGATGTTTACTAAAACTTGAAGATCGTGAGAGAGATTTTTATTTCTGTTATTGTAGTACTAACGTGAAATATCTGTCTATCAATCCTCACCCTAGATTCAAGCTCAAGTGTTTCAGGTTAGTGAACAACTAACCCTTTAGGCCACTGAGCAGGCATTGAATGGTTGAACTCCACTTCCATCAATTTGTGGTATAGCTCAACGACCATCCTTTATCGTTCTCCAACCTGAAGCCATTGGGAAGGAATCTAGGGTGGGCGCTGCTGAGGAATCCCATACTAGGACGAAACAGATATTAAGTACTTTCTGGTTTTCAATGACACCCTATTAGTACCAATCTACGACGCATTCAATCAACCAAGAACTCAATACCAATCTCCACAAACTATCTCAATTCAATATTTAATTTGATGAGAAATGACTCTCTAAGCTATTTAAATAATAGCTTTTTAAGTAGTGTGTATTCTTTAAAAATGCATAACTGTTTATTTTCGTAACTTTAAAAATAACTTACTCATCTTTTATTCTGTAACGTCCATAAAGCCATTGACAAATTGAATGACTTTCAGTTGGAATTTGTTTTATTGGTATTCGTTTCAAGTAGATGTATAAACTTCTCGGTTTCAATAACCAATCTAATCAACAGTATTTTGTTTTATTAGAAAATAACACATAATAATTCAATAAACAACACTGAGCATAAATAATTATATATAATTAGACTAAACTTATTAAGTCATTATGTAAGACTTGGGTCAAGCGGTTAAATGGCAAAATATGTCTTGTAAGTGAGTGATTATAGATGATCTTAAAGAATTATTGTCCTTGCATACTGTTCATCTATGATCTCAATATCACTTTATTAAGTTGCCAACTGAATACCAACTAACGTTATAAAATATGATATCGTACAGTTAGTTAAACGGATCAATTTTTATTCAATAATGCCATTTACAGTGACATAATCTTGAATCTAAAAGCACTTTTTATATTGTTTGCTAGAATATTTTTAGATTTATGAGATCAGTATACTGACTGCATTGTATTAAGTAAATAGTAACAATAAATAAATAGTAATAAGATTTATGAAATAAGGGCAAGATTTATATCTTTGCGACAAGCCGAATAACTATAGATGCGTGTTTATGTGTAACTAGCCAATAGTTAGAATGTAATATAAAACTCTAATTAGGTATTTTAAGTAACAAAAAAAAACTTGTTTGCAATGACAACAAACGTAGGTGAGAAACACTACAAAATATCACCTCATGTTTGTACACATAACTGTAATTTAAAACTAGAGTGGCTTAAAACAACTGTAGTATATATTAGATTTCCACGTAAACTTCTCTAAATAGTAGAATAAGTTTTGAGGATGATTATTGTTAAATGAAGTATTTAGAATTGAACGTTATGAAATCACAACTCCGCCTGTAGCCCCTAGGGTTGCTGCCGGTCCCAAGCCCGGATAAAGGAGGAGGGTTGGGCATGGGGCTAGCAACCCCATCCCGTAAAACAGCAAATGTGCTAAAAAAACGCTAACCAGTAAAAACCTTTATAACCATTTTCACTCTGCCCTGGGAGTTGGAAGGTATGTTATGACGCCTCATGGTGAAAGCCGAGTTTCTTCGGAAGCCACGAGGCCGATGTCTCTTCTGACAACCAGAGCAACCATTAGTATAGGTACGTGGAATGTCCGCACGCTGTGGGAAACAGGGAGGACCATGCAAATAGCTGAAGAAATGAAAAGATACAACCTGAAGATACTTGGAATAAGCGAAACGCATTGGGTGCAAGCTGGACAGCAACGGTTATCCTCGGGAAATGTGCTTTTATACTCCGGCCACGAAGAAGAAAACGCCCCACACACACAAGGAGTAGCATTGGTGTTATCCCAAGATGCATGGAAGTCTCTTATAAGATGGGAACCTCATGGACCTAGGATCATCACAGCATCCTTCAAGACGAAGAAGGAAGGGATTGCAATGAATGTCATCCAGTGCTACGCACCCACCAACGACAGCCACGAAGACGACAAAGACCAGTTCTATGCGAGGCTGCAGTCAATCATCGAGAAATGTTCAGCCAAGGACCTGACTATTCTAATGGGCGACTTCAACGCCAAGGTCGGAGTGGATAACACCGGGTATGAAGACATCATGGGACAACATGGACTGGGAGAAAGGAATGATAACGGTGAGAGGTTCGTGAACTTATGTGCCTTCAACAAAATGATTATAGGTGGCACCATTTTCTCTCACAAACGTATACACAAAATTACATGGATTTCACCGGACCACATCACGGAGAACCAAATCGACCACATCTGCATCAATAAGAGGTTTAGAAGGACCATGGAAGACGTAAGAGCAAGGAGAGGAGCCGACATAGCTTCAGATCACCATTTGGTGGTAACTAAAATGAAACTGAAGCTGAGGAAGCACTGGACAACTGGAGCAGCAGTATTACACAAGTTTAATACAGCCCTTCTCCGTGATACTAACAAACGCAACGAATTCAAATTAATTCTCAGCAACAAGTTTCAGGCATTTCATAATCTACTAGAAAAAGGTGGAACTAATATGGAAGACAACTGGAAAGAGATTAAGGGAACAATAACCTCAACATGTCAGGAGGTTTTGGGTCTCAAGAAACAACACCAAAAAGAGTGGATTTCTGTTAGAACTCTGGACAAGATCCAAGAAAGGAGGAACAGAAAGACAGCGATCAATAACAGTCGGACAAGAGCAGAGAAAGCCAAGGCACAGGCCGAATACACCGAAGTCAACAAGCAAGTGAAGAGGAGCATCAGGTTGGATAAACGGAAGTTTGTTGAGGACCTAGCAATGACAGCGGAAAAAGCTGCAAGAGAAGGAAATATGAGGTTCTTATATGATACAACGAAGAAGTTAGCTGGGAAATTCAACAAGCCAGAACGGCCAATCAAGAACAAGGCTGGCAAACCAATCACTGAAGTGCATGAACAACGGAACAGGTGGGTAGAGCACTTCCAAGAACTCTTGAATAGACCAGCCCCACTGAACCCACCAGTCATCGAAGCAGCAGCCACGGATCTCCCTATAAGCACAGACCCACCAACAGTCGAAGAAATCAAAATGGCCATCAGACAGCTCAAGAGTGGCAAGTCAGCAGGACCAGACAACATACCAGCAGAGGCACTGAAGACAGATATAGAAGCAACTTCAAAGATACTCCACATTCTCTTCAGGAAGATTTGGGAGGAAGAACAAGTTCCAGCAGACTGGAAAGAAGGGTACCTCATCAAGATACCAAAGAAAGGCGATCTCAGCAATTGTGAGAACTACAGAGGCATTACTCTACTTTCAGTACCAGGAAAGGTCTTCAACAGAGTGTTATTGAACAGATTAAAGGGCCCAGTCGACGGCCAACTCCGAGATCAACAGGCCGGATTCCGTAAAGATCGATCATGTACCGATCAAATCGCCACTCTACGGTTCATTGTTGAACAATCAATTGAATGGAATTCACCACTTTACATCAACTTTCTCGACTATAAAAAGGCATTCGACAGCGTGGATAGGAGAATATTATGGAGCCTTCTACGACATTACGGCGTACCCGAGAAGATAGTCAACATCATACGAAATTCTTACGACGGACTACATTGTAAAATCGTGCATGGAGGTCAGCTCACAGATTCATTCGAAGTGAAGACCGGTGTCAGACGAGGCTGCTTACTCTCGCCCTTCCTCTTCCTACTGGTCATCGACTGGATCATGAAGACTGCAACATCTGAAGGCACTCTCGGAATACAATGGACAACATCGACGAAACTAGATGACTTGGACTTTGCAGATGACCTAGCTCTTCTTTCTCACACACATCATCAAATGCAGAAGAAGACCAACAATATAGCAGCAGCCTCAGCAGCAGTAGGCCTCAACATACATAAAGGGAAAAGCAAGATCCTCCGATACAAAACAACAAACACTAACCCAATTACACTTGACGGAGAAATTCTGGAAGACGTTGAAACCTTTACATATTTGGGCAGCATCATCGACAAACACGGAGGGTCTGATTCGGATGTGAAGGCGCGGATTGGTAAGGCACGGGCAGCATTTCTACAACTGAAAAACATCTGGAACTCAAACCAACTGTCAGTCAATATAAAAGTCAAAATTTTCAACACAAATGTGAAGACAGTCCTGTTGTATGGAGCTGAAACTTGGAGAACTACAAAAAGTACCCTACAGAAGTTACAAGTATTTATAAACAACTGCCTGCGTAGGATTCTTCGGATCTGTTGGCCAGATACCATCAACAACAACCTGTTGTGGCAGAGAACTAATCAACTTCCAGTTGAGGAAGAAATTAGGAAAAGACGCTGGAGATGGATTGGACACACACTGAGGAAACCATCAAACTGTGTCACAAGACAAGCACTGACTTGGAATCCTAAAGGCCACAGAAACAGAGGAAGGCCCAAGAACACATTGCGTCGGGAATTGGAAACAGACATGAAGAGAATGAACAGCACTTGGGAAGAGCTAGAACGGAAAGCCCAGGACAGAGTTGGCTGGAGAATGCTGGTGGGCGGTCTATGCTCCACTTGGAGTAACAGGCATTGATTATTGATTGATTATGAAATCACATGAATTTTTAGAATAAGGAACATAATCGGTAAAACTTCTAAATTTAGTTTAAAACAGACTATTACAAATGATTTACGGCATCCACCTATGTAGGAACAGATGAACATGTATATGTTTGGATTGTTGATTCCTGGCAAAGAATCCTTAAGATGAATAATGAATTAATGAATACGTAATAACTAAACATATGTTTCACTACTCCTAAGAAAATTATTATGCTAAAGGGGTTGTGTATCATGCTGATTGTACACTGTCGAAAAGTCAAATGGAAAGATAAAATTAAATATTTAGTGCTCTCTGGTTTTCTATGATATAGTTTAAATTAGTCATGGTAGAAGCTACACATTATAGTGTGATTCATCCAAATTAACTTTATTAGTAAAACAATATAGAGATGCAACAAAAATTACTTAGACCTTGGTATATGAGTCTACTGTTTACACTGGGATATGTAAAAACTAGTTTACACCGTAACTCAACGTCTGTAACCACTGTAACCAGATCTGAATGTTTCTGCTTACATTTAATCAGAAATCTACAATTATGTAGATTTCAGTGAGAAGGTTTGATATGATAATCAATAAGTAGTAGTTATGATATTCCAATGAATATAAAATGAGACATCTGACGTTTAGTGGCTTCTCCAGTAAAACCTAAATGATCAAACTAAATTAATAAAAGTTTAAGTAGTACATAGAAATAAATCATAATATTTAGTACAATCAGAAGATAGGTTTTATTCTGTTGAATCAATGTCAGTTGGATGTTAGTAAGGTGTCACAGACAACCAAGGAGCACTGAACAGCTGTCTTGTCCTAGTAGGGGATTCCTCAGTTGCGCGTACTTTAAATTCTGCACCTGAGGCTTCAGGTTAGTTATCAGTGGTACCTTACAAACATCAGTCTGTAACGAATTCAATCAACTGAACTTAATATTAATCTCCACAAACCATCTCAACTCAATTCTAAACAGGATTGTTTATAGAGAAATAAACATAATCTTATTGTATATAATAACTAAACGATTCATCATGAAACAATAGCAATTAATTGTATCTCATTTGAAATGTAGTAGACACTAATAATGATGATATTGTACAAAATGACAATATATGATTCACAACCTTTTATATCTCAAAGAACGCAATCTCATCAACAAAAGTCTATAATCAATAAATTATAATAAAAAATGTATACTGAACAGTTTAATACAATAAACAAACTTTAATACTTTATTCACTATGTACCTATCAATGTGAATATATTTCTTCTTGTTATTTGTTACTTCTCAACATGTTTACTATGCTGATAATATATCTAGTAAACAAAATCAGTGTAACAATAGAGTCACTTTATTCAAAGATTATTTCATTTGTGGTTTTATTAGTATCTTTGGATTAGTGTCACTATGTACTAATGAATAAGTAAGAGAAACAAGAACACATCATGATTGTATTTCATTAACAATCGAACTAATCATACAACACACATGGAAACAAATAAAAAGTTTAGTTGGAGAAAATAATTTCAATTTAATAATATAAGTAATAATGAAAGATGAAATCAAAGTTATATTGTTTAATATGCATAGTTTTTCTCTATTCATTATAAGATTCATATGATCTCAATATATACATACTGTGTATAGATAGGTATAGCTGAATGAATTTCATTTCAAAGTACTAATTGATCTATCATTAAAATGATTTGGGTATAAAAATGCCGATGAGCTATTGATGTAGCATCAAACCTTATGATAGGTATTGATAATAATGAATCTACACATTTCGGTGAATCAAAACCAATGAAGAGTTTAGTATAAATGTTCTAGAACCTAAGTTAACATACCGCATTATCACGATTCGATGTATGGTAAAAGAATCTAGATGATCTTATTAGCAATTATACTAAGAAATACTAAATATCACAAGTATGAGTCCAGAAGAAAAAATGAGAGGTAAGAATGTATCGAATATTACTAGAACTTAAGATATAAAAGAAAATATGTAGTAAATGCATCTACTCCCAACTTTAAATGATTTTAAGCTTTGTCACCCAACGAGTCTAACAACTAATTGGTTGGTTGCATCTACCAACATGGATCCGAGCACAGATAATGTGATTTCTTTAGGAATTTATTTTAAATACAGTAAAGTGATATTAAAATACATTCATTTGTGCGGTATGTACAACTTACAAACATTTGTGAACCCACCGATATGTTTCATATTGTTACTTTCATCTTTTGATGACTAAAAATATTTCGCTGCTAATTTTTACTAGGAAACATGCAGTATAGGAACAAGCAAATATGGTGTTTATATGACTGCATAGAATGTTCAAATTATCTATCGGCTTCACGTTTACAGCTAATTTTAACCAAAAATGCATACAATAGACAAAATATCATAGCTATTGTTAGTATTTAGGCTAAAGATGAGGAATTTCAGTTAAAACTAGACTTTTAGTGTTGGGGATATGATTTTAGAACAGGTTTCAAGGTAGGAGATAGGTTTTATACAGTAGATTAGTACTAACCTACTGAGTCAATAGACTGTGGTTAAATTACAGTTGGTTGGGGAAAATAGTATGTAAAACACTGGGCAAAATACATAAACAACTCAGGGCTTTGTAAGATTTTATTAAAGGATTTTTAACTACTTGCCTGACCTTACATCACATTTTTCACGGTCTCACAGTAATGTAGAACTTAAGTTTCGAAACAGGATTTTGACCTACAATTGGAAACAGAGGCAAGGTCGCTGCAAAACTATGGTACATTTATTTACTATGTAAAATATTTATATCTCCTGTAGCATAATTACTTTCATACCGATAAACTATTCAGTCATAAATAGTAACTACTAATTGCCTTAAGGTAGTCAGTAAATTAAAGCGACAATTGGCGCATTCATATACTGGAATTCAGGTAATTTAAGTATCACGTTTGTTTCTCCCTATACTATATAACATCTCTATTCTCCAGCAATAATTTGGAACTTTCTGAACACCATGCCGTAGGTATTTTTACATCACTATTGCAATGCAAAATAAAAGTCAATCATTTATTATTTCGAAAGGACTGAAAGCTGTTTCTTGGATTCAGATAGGCTGAGCTTAGTATTATGGTCACACGAGTGATATGAAGCTAAAGTTAGCTCAAACGTTTAAATTTGTGAACCGTTGTGTAGTTGAAAGACAAACTAATAAGTAAAATCAAGTATGGCATAAATATGCTCGAGTTCATGTCGTCTTATCATATTAGTGATATCAGATGAAATTAACAAAACTAGTGCCACGAAGCTGAAAATAACGTCGTAGAAATGATAATGGGAAAGGTAAAACAATGGGAATATAGTTCTAGAAGACAGAATAAAATAGAAATATGTAACTGAAAGATTATTAGAGCTGAAGATCAACGGGAAGATACAAAGTGAATAAAGTTGTGTCAGTCTGATCTACTAAAAACATAGCATCCCATACGTCTAACCAGTGACAGAAGTTTTCACCACACCTGTAGTCAAAATCTACAAATTTACTTATTGAGATGAAATAGTCATAAAAAGATGACAGGATAACAGATTAAAAAATTACAAGTGCATTTGCATTCCTTTTATCAAAAGTAAACAAAATACTACTTTCATAGATAAAAATGCGAAACGAAAAATATGAAACTATGACTTAGTAATTGAAAGCACCCAACTTCTAAATAATTTCATTCTATTCATTCTTTTTCGTGATTTTAAACGATTTAAGATGTATCAAGTATAAAATTTACATAGATTATTTACTATACCTTCCCTGTATGCCAAAGATATAATGATTAATCAATTATATGTCCTTTTTATTTGGACAGAAATAAACTGGAATCAACATGTAATGGAAAACTGTAATAAGTAAGCACCAACTTCAACTAAACAAAATTATACATATCACATAAAAAAAACTTTCATTTTGTTCATAGACCTGTTTAAACAAATCATTTTTGTATTTATTATCAGGATTTTAGCTGTTTTATTATGTATGTGAAAATATTGTATAATTAAGGATATGATAAGGGAAACTACTCACTGAAGAAATGTTTTTTTCGACAATTACATTTACTTTACACTTAATAGTCTACATTAAACTAGAAAGGTATTGAGTTATTTGACAAAATAATCAGAATTAACCAGAGATAATTCTTCATACATAATAATCTGTCAGAGACCAGAGTAGTTTTAACATCGAAAATTAGTCAGAAATGTAAAGAATACAACAGACTTTGTAACGGACCTAGTGGCTAATGAAGGATATGTTAAGAGAGTCTATAGGTAAGAGATAACTGTCAACTTAATGAATGTAAGGTGCAGAATATTTACTTGTTGCAATAATAACAAAGTACAGAGAAAAAACGGAGTCATTAGAATAGGTTATGGTGAATGCAGAATATGGACGAAGTGATATAAGATCACGGTAGGGTAAGGGATTGAATATGCTTCTTTAAGAATAAAGATTTGGATTCCGTTAGTGAATTTATTGGGCCTCAGCGGTACAAAAATTTTCAGTTTGATTTCCTATTAGAGTCAATGCATTTGACTGTACACATTATTTCAAAGGTGAATTTAAGTGTAGTGTAACAACAATTAACAGGCTAATACCTTTAACTGACTTGTTTATTCCTCTTGACAGACAAGCTGAATGAAGTTTGAAGATATGTTTCAAGATAGCTCACTTTGTACAGTCGATGTATGCTGCTCTATCGATAAATTACGCTGAGAGATTTACATTAATGGGCAATCGTACAATAACTGTAATCTATGTTTTTATTGTTGATATCTTCCTTCAAGTAACCATATGTTGCACAGTCGAATCCTACTACGCTACAGTTGGAAAATAGTAACTTTCCATGTTACTATTCATCTTATAGTACAAATGATGTGGATAAATAGAACTTTGGGCAACGAAGAGCCTAAGTTGTTCATTATATACATTTAAACATATTAATTTGTATGCCCATGGATACTCCATGTTGTATTATCAACTACACCTTACTTCACTCATCTGCTTTATATTGTTTCGAAACTACTACAATTCTGTTTTCTGTACTGGTATAAACATTAGTTGATTTTCATGAAATCAGTATCTCAAGTTGAAATAATGTATTAGCTTACTTGAAATTTATTGTACCTTTAAGCACTTCTAATTTTCCATCATCAGTCCGATTTAGTAATTAAAAGTAATTTCCCATCAATCCCAGATTAATTGTAGTAATTGGAAATAACTGTATGATACTTTGGCCTCATACATTCCCTATTGAACTAATAATTCCGATGATAACTATTCACTTACCAATATTTACTCTAGCTTGACGCTGAACTAGTTTCTTCTTAATCGTCAGAAGCCTTGTCAAGCTAACACGCGATAAAAGTTGAACTTGTCGAGCATATCAACCATGGCCTACTGATTCCACAAAGTAGGCAAAAAATGAAATTGTAGCTAATACATGGAATAATATTTAGTTTTAGTAGTAAAAATCAAGTTAACCGAGTATAGGGTGAAGCTGAAGGCGACAAAAAATGTAAGACATTTGATAGAGATTATTAATGACGGATATGTGAAACATAATTTATCTACTTATTTGAAAATATTCACCAACAGACTGAAAGAATAGAAACTTTTGTTATATTTAGATCTAAGCTAACTATGAAATACAGTATCTTTTATTTTACTTTCCTTGTGACTCGTGAGCTGAATGTACCTGCAATGTAGTCATTTTCATTAAGAAATTAGTGTCTTTGTGAATAACACTTTGTTTTATGATGCAATAAAAAGGGGATTAGAGTCTCATTGTGAGCATAAACACTAAGATGCCGGTAAATCAAGATAAAGTGTTTTAGATTAGATGAAGCACATCCTGAAATACACTGCCAGCCGAACCGTTACCAATAATAAACGTAAATTTTAATATTAATGACATATCCATAGTTCAATATTGCATGCTTAGCACAATATAGAGTTCT
This sequence comes from Schistosoma mekongi, assembly GCA_034768735.1. NCBI lineage: Eukaryota > Metazoa > Platyhelminthes > Trematoda > Strigeidida > Schistosomatidae > Schistosoma > Schistosoma mekongi. The sequence continues at coordinate 14,902,168 of CM068305.1, forward strand.
CAACAAACTTTTACGTCATTTATCTGTATGCAAATCATCTATACCATAAATATTAATCTCTTTAATCAGTAAGTCCGTAAAATTCAACTTACCTGTCAAACCTGGAGCTGGTATGGAATGATCATACGGATAACCATTTTCATCAGCGAATACAGTTGTCACATCGTACAATACATCAAGACAATCATGCATTTGATTCAATATTAGCTGTAAACCTCTTCTTCTTGGCACCAAAACATGCTTGAATGGTTTAATACCAGCTTTCAAGTGGACAATGATATAAAAAATGAGTAAATTGAGTTTAAATTTAACTACATACTTGAAAAAGAACAATGTGAAAATATATCGGCAAAGTAAACTTAATGATCAATTCGTGACCCATGACTCCTGAATTTCGAAAATTCCAAGCCTACATGCATATTTTCTTTGGAAAAGATTCATTTCACGTTGCTGTAATTATTCAATAGGATATATTTAAATGTTATATGGTGAAAGTGAAATACTTTGGTTCACATATGCACGATAAGGAATGATGTTATCAATAAATTCCTGTCCTATTTCAAAAGTTATGAATTAATATCATGCTACTGGTTCATTTAGTAGCTAAGTCACAAAATAATTGTTGAAATGTTCCAATGTGTAATGATTTGTAGAGTCAATCAAATAAAGAACGAAAAAGAAATCTATTGATAATATTGAAGTAACATCGTACATCTTTGACGAATGGCTAAAAGAGGGAAATATTAACTGTACAAGCTTAACTCAGTGACATAAGGATGATATGATCGGCATACTGATGGAAAATTCTGAATATAACTCTGTCTACAGTTCTGGGTATGCAATATAAAGTAGTCCGAGAACAATGCAGTGGCTGAATGGATTTTATTGGTTATCTCAATGACAATATAACTAAAAATTCCCAAGTTTATCAAAATAAAGACGCTTGAACGAAAAAGATTCTTTTCGATAAATTCTCACTTCAGTTTCAACAATTATCGGTTCAAAATTAATAGTCATAAAAATAGCCAGTTCTTAGGTAAATACAACATTATTTAGATATCCGAGTTATCTGTAAAATTCGATTATTAATTAGGATGAACTTGTATCTTCTCGTTGATTTGTTGTAGACTGAAGCTCGTGAGTCTCTTGTTAAAAGTGCATTCTAAGCGGATTGTTTCGATACAGCTATTAGTCACAAGTATTGTTTAAGTTAGATTCAGACTGGCAAGCGGAATCCAGGACGCGCATTTCGTCTTATTTGAGAAAATAAAACCTGGACAGGAAAACCACATATAGTGTAAATAGCTACTTGTCAAGACCACTTCGACTCAAGGTCCTCAAAACTGCCGAGGCGATACCTATACGAGTCTAGAGGCCAGAACTGTGCATGCAAAAGAAGTAGGTTCAACCTCTTCTCCTGCCGTGACTGACGCGAGATCTGTTAAGCCAATCTCCACCTTAATCATACGATGACTCAATTGTAGTAATGAACAAGTAACTTCCTTTCTTAATATGCATTTATGAAATGTAAGTTAATCCTATCTAAATATAACTTTCTTTATTCACAAATCTCAATATTACTATTATTAATCAAGATACACATAAAATCTTCACTGCTAATTCCTATTTACTTTGTAACCTTTTCTCAAAATCAAAGGAATGTATTGATTATAATTCTTTTTACTAATATTGTTACTATGTAACGAATTTTAATTATCACTCACTCCATTTTACAATGTCTTACTTAGTCGATTTTCGTTTAAGTAAAATTCATGCTTTGACTACAAATACTTCATTTAATTGTAATTTTGTCACTCCACCCTATCTCCGACGTCACCCAAATAAATACACAGAGATACCTGTTTATGTATATTTGATTAATAATCTTGTTTATTTCAATTGTTGTTTAAATTTAACAAGCTACATGCTGATGATTATGTCAACATTAACATTCCAATTCTTACAAATAACTCGGATATCTAAATGATGTCGAATTTAACTCAGAACTGGCTATTTTTATGACTAATAATTTGAAACTGATAATTCATTTGGGATGGTTATTTTCGTGGAGATTGAACTATAATAATAAGCTCACTAGTGACAAACTTCAGGATGTTCCTGAAGCTCTGATGAGAAGTCGTGACTGGTGGAGTTCAGACTTGTCGGGAGTGAGATAGTTATCACCAATGATAATGAATGATCGTCGCGCTATATATCACAAATTAATTGAAGTAGGAATTTTACCATTGGATGCCGACCCAGTGGTGCAGAAGGTTAGGCGTTCACCGTCAAACTGTAGCCCCTGGTGCGGAATCTGTGATGCACACTGCTGAGGAGTTCCACACTAGAACAAAACAGCTGTCCAGTGCTCCCTGGATTCCAATGGTACCCTGCCAACATCAATCTGTGATATATCCAATCAAATAAAATAACCAATCTCCACAAAAATAACCATCCCAATTGAAAAAGATAATTGTTGAAACTGAAGTGATAATTTATCGAAAATAATATTTTACGTTCAAGCATTTTTGTTTTGATATTGTTTCGTTTAAAATGTGCCCAAAAGATTCATAGTTCCGAATATCATCTTCTCAATTTAAACATGAAATGTCAGATAAATGTTTATCAAAAATTCTTAAGTTTATTTAAAAATTCATTATATGTAACTATAGAAACATTTAGTTTTTAAAATCCTTTGACATCACAGTCATAACCTTTCTTCTATTACATAAGTTGGATTGTGACTGGCAAGTGGAATTCAGGACGTGCGTTTCGTCCTGTTTGGGACTCATCGTCTGGATGTGCCTGCATCCCAATATTGATGCTCACAATGGGATATGGCAACAGAGACTGACCAGCTTCAGTCTATAACAAATCAACGAGAATACACAAGTTCATTCGAATTTCTTCTTTTAGTTGATCAACGATCAAAAATGTCTGTTAGTGAGAATTATCTGATCGTTTTATAAAATGTTTAAAGTTTTTTTTCTATATTACGAATCAGGCTTATCATACGATTCTGATACGATAACAATATGTAGCAATCATATGATAAAATGTTTTTAAGCAAACTACAACATGATAACATTTTCATATAGTTCACAATACACACGTACGTATAGACATACAATATGCACATGTATCCATCGTATTACTATTTATAATCTGTAACTACTTATTTAGTAAAAATATAAATGATCAACAATGATACTGTTGACTACAGGTGTATTCAACTACTTATATTGATTTGACTATGTAATACATTGGGATAGTAACTAATAACTTGAAAATCATGATAAATGATCATGTTTCTGTTTCAATAAGTGCTATTAGTGTTATTCTTTATCATGTTTTCAATAACTTCACTAAAACGTGATGTTTTGAATTGTCTCATTATCGTAAAAAAACAGATCCAATTCACTGTGGGAAGCAAACAACCAGAAGCTATTGATCTAGATTTTGTATCTGTAGTCATAAAAAACTTAATTGCGAACAATGTAATATATTTGTCCATGGCTTCCTTCTCATAGTCTTAAATTACAATTTTGCTCAAAAAATACAATACGAGTAAAGTGAAGTCACTTGCACAAGTAGTCACATTGCAGCTTGATCGATAGTAATCGGTCAGCACATATGATTAGATAAACATGCAACCTATTATCACAATTCGACGATTGAACACGAAATATAAAAATGACAAATCCTGATAAGTATTAAATAGGTCATCTGGACCTTCGAAATATTACAAAATTTTGGACTTTTGGACAGATCTAACAAAAGCTCAATGTCAATTCAAGTGGAGTGGTTGACGATCATTTAAAAATAGGATGAATATAATGTACTCATTCAGATAAATTGTTGAGTCGTTTATATTGGAATTACAATTGGGAATTACAAACTCGTGTAAATGATTACCATGAAGCACTTTGTTGGTTCTTGTAGGAATAGGATAAAATAACGAGTTTACAAATCAAAGTATGGAGTCACTCCATGAAGTCTCTGATTGTAGGTCTGAGCTCATTTAGTTGGTGCGAGCTACCTGGTTAAAGGTAATAAGTAAAACGGCGCACGTGCATTCACTTTGTATCTGTTAGATCCCTCTCTCTGCTGAGTTATATGTCTATGTCAGAGTAGTGTGTTTAAAATTTCCGATGAAAAATAATCATATAGTTAACAACATTGCCTAGAACATGATCTTTAATGTAAAAATCTCTGTTGTGCAAAATACATTAACTACGTGAACAGGCAAATATCCATAGAGGATGGGTACAACATAAGATAACTTAACCCACTGTTGTTTACTCTATTGTCAGTACATTTAGTTATGAGTTGTTCATTTAGGTAAAAAAAAATGTCAGCTTTACAGAATTAAAGTAATAGCGAGTATATTAAGTAATTTGCAAGTGCTATATCAGTTTTTTTCTGTTCGGTTGAATTCCGAACATCAAAGTGTTTTGTGTTTGAATTGACATTTTGAATCACTATCTATGCATGTACTTATTAAATCGAATGCAATGTCTTGAAATCTCCTGTATCTAGAATGTATCACATTTTCCTAATTAAGTTAGTGTACAATTACGTTATCAGTGATCAACTAATCTAAAGAGTAACACGGAGGACTACAAAAACAAAAGATCACACACAAAATCATCAAAACTTTTGATTTAACTCATAAAATAATTAAAATGCCTGCTTAAACGTTAAGTCGGCGTCCATCAGGCTAATTAGAAAGAATAAAGGCTTAGCAACTAATAAACATATTCTTATCAATTCGTGAACATTTATCATTTTACAAAGAAGAACATAAATAACATCAATAGATTGTATATCAATTTATGGAAAATGTAATTCAAATCGAGAATGATTCATTTGACATTTCGGTCTATACCAAACATTTATTATTAATCTCTATAATAATGTAGTAAAAATAACATAATGAAGTGTCATACTTTTGGGAACTCAATATGAACTTAAATATATTGGAAAGTAAACTGACGGGTATGTTTAAAATGACTTATTACATTGTTGTATAATATGTTTTGATTAGTTTAGAATCTATTCAGACGTTGAAATTTTATTACGTTTGAATTGTTAATCAGAATCCTCAACAGAGTGTATTGGAGTGGTTGCCTGAAATACAATCAACATTCACTTAACTGAGTTAAGGTAGTTTGGTAGAAATCGGTTATCGATTTGTTGTATGTATTCGTCAAATATTGGTGTTAAAGGGGTATCGTTAAAAACCATGGAGCGTTAGATAGCTGTTTGTACCTAGTTTCTCAGTGAGAGTGCATGGCATAAACCCCACCATGGAATCGAACCGAATGCCTTCACATCTCACAAACAACGTCTGACCAGCAGCTCTACTGGGTTAGCGTGAAGAGTTAGAATTGCCACCTCAATCACTTTGTAATACGGTGTAATCACCATACTGCTCTTTACTTTACGAAATTGTCGAGTTTCTGGTGTGAAGTTGTGACTGGTGGCGTCTAGACATGTAGGGACTGAGATAATTATCACAAATGGCAATGTAATCAAAGAAGTATATCACAAAGTGATCGGAGCGGTGATCCCGCCATCGAAAGCTTACCTAGTTATGCTGATGACTAGACGTTGGTCGTGAGATCTGAACACCGGTAAGTTTCCCTTGTGAGGTTGATAGTGGGCGCCACCACCGAGGAACCCTGTACTGAGACGTAACAGCTATCTAGTTCTCCCTAGTTCCCAGTGATACATATCCAATATCAATATTTGCTCAGTAGAAGCAGCAATTCACTTAACTGTTTAAACATTCAAATAATATGACCGAGTATCCTGTAAGTCACAATATCTAGTCACTAATGCTGAAATTTCTTATGATGTGCTTACTCCATTTTTAACAGTCACTAAGAATTTCCTTTCTTAGTTTTCAAGCTTTCAATACACTGATATTTAGCTAACATTTATGAGTAATGTAAATGTATCTACACTGAGCAAATGATCACTTGAGTAAATTGCTTTTGATCTCTCTATTAATTCACTGAATAAGAACTATCGTTAATATTAGTTGGGGTTAAGTAGAGACTAAGATGCTGTGCTTATCCTCAAACACCTAGCTATCATTATGATATTAATTAAAACTTAAACAATGTACAGACTACAATGACTGTTTTGTATTTTGAAAATTATAACCATTCACCATGTAGGCTTCCTTTATTTTTAAATTCGAGCTATTTCTACATTTCTCTTGAATTTGTGTAAACTAACAATGTTATTCACAGCGTTTTCAGTGTTTACTTCGCATGATTTATCGTGTTCTCAGTCACTTCCCCGTTCTTTTCGTTGATATATAATGGATACTGAGGCGTAATTTTCATGAAGGATTTCACTCTAAGCCCAAAAAGTTGAGTATATTTATGCTTTTTTATTCTACATGTTGGAATGTTTTGTACTGAATATTTCCATAAAGAATAGACGAGGATACCCTTAACCAGTTTTGATAATTAAGCATTGATTTATTGTGCTGTATTTATAAAGTTAAAGTTATTTGTAATCAAGAGGGCATATCTATTCGTGAAGTTTTCGTAAATGGTCTGAATTATATTATATACAGCAATCTCATAGGTCATATCGTTAATATCAATCTAAAAGAGTTACAACGTGCTTAATCTTATAATTTATTAATGAGTCATTTATCTCTACACATTTGTTTTATTAGAGTAATTCTTATATAGTAACAAATATTGAACAAATAACTAAACAAATAAACCAACATGCTTTTTATAATGTAAACATTTATAACCATACTATTAAATAGTAAATATGACAGAAATTGGTAAATAGAACTAAAATTTCAATAAGTTGCGTGTTGTCAAGTCAGTGAATTGTATAGAAGAGATACGCAGTAAAATGGTTATCAAATTAACCGTTTGATTTTTAGGTTATTTTTCAATTAATAAACCAATAGACTGTGTAGGTTATAATTATTACACAACAGCCTGTTGGATCCTAGTGGTATTTTATGAAATTAATTATTTTTTCAAAGTTTATATGTTCAACAGTTTTCATATTAGATAGGTAAACTTATTTATCTGTATGCAGGCAGGTATACGTTAAGAGGTCCATTTCTAAAATTCTTAGAACTATTTGGAAGCTTAATGGAAAATTTAGAATCGCTTGCAAATAATTCATTAAAACAATCTCATGAAATATGTGAAGATGGAATTACAAGGTGATTATCGTTGTCTTTGAATTTAATATCGTAAATTGACCTGAGATAAGCAACTAATGAAAACCAGAAGACGCTGGATAGTATGGAACTCTTCAGCAGTATACACAAACAACCCCACTAAGACATCGAGAGCAGGGTCTTCAAGTTTTTCGGCAAACACTTAACCATCAAACCACTGACCCGGCTTCCGACGGTTAATGTTCATAATTCAGTCAATTTGCTGTTTACTTGCACAGCCCCACACCCTAAATTGACAACGCTCAGTAAAATCCGGCTACAGTTATCACAGTCCCGTAGGTTGGTATGAAGTCAAACGTGGAAATTGTATTATGCTATAGCGTACTTTAAAACCTTGATTATCATTGAATGAATTACAATTAAAGGTTCACCTTAAACAAAGTAAACGGAAAGATAAACGTGATGGATTTACGTGATATGTAAATCTTAAATAGAAAAACAGGAAAACTGGATGCTTTTAGTGCTTTCAATTTTAGCCTAAAGTGAAAATAAATGAACTGTTTGAAACAAGTTTAAACATTTTGTGCTGCATCATAACAGTGATATTTACCTTTTTCGGCAGCAAATTTTTGAGACTGTTTAATCACATCACGTTTCCATGGATTATATCGAGTACCTTCAGGGTAGATAACCATCCAAGTCTGTATATTTAAAAAGAAAACAATAGAAATCTCCAGGATTATCTGATAATAATATTGATAATATGTCTGAGCACATCTTTGATTTTATATTTATTTACAGATACTAGTCATAAAGCTTTATCGTAGGCTGTGAAAAAGGTTAAAATACTCTATGGATTTGAAAGACCAATGTCTGCTGATATAATTAACAGAAGTACCCTTTATATGTTATCTTTATAGGATGTTATATTCTGAGTTAACCAAACAACAGCTTGGTGTTTTAATGTTTTCTAATACTTCAGGTGGTTAAAGGTAGTCAATAGAAGACCATGGATGCAAATTTAGTGTTAATTTAAACCTGGATGGCCCTAGATCGAATCTGATAGCAACATCGATTCCCCCCTCCAAGCTTACTAGCACACTTTTCTAATGAGTACCATCTAGTGTGTAATTTAGATACAGAGTTTTAGCTGTCTACTTTAAACCACCTAACATCGACCGAATTGCACAAGTGATATCGAGCTACTTGAAATAGTGGCAACATGAATATGCAGGTACAAAATTTGTCACTACTCTTTGACTAACCAATGCTTCACAGTATGTTTAATGCAAACATTTGTAAGCTACAGCAAATAAACATATAATTCACTTAACCAAGAAAGCCAAATACTTTCCAATATGGATCTATCTAACTATGAATAAATGCATATAAAATATTAATACACTTGTCCAATAACTAGCCATGCATTTTAATACACGCGGTTTTATTTTAATTTGTTTTAATCCAGGGTTTAAGCAATTAGGGGTGTACTTAATAAATGAAATGGAAAACAAGACATAATGGCTTTATAGTTTCCAGACCTATTGCACGAGTATCAGTAAAAAACCTGGGCCTTTGTCACAAATATCACCAAAACTTATAACGTCATATTGTGTAGTTTCATTCATATAACATGGTTTGGATTAGTAGTAATGTACACATAAAAACCAAGTTTAGGATTTAAGCAATCCGTAGAATATTATATGTCCAACAGACATATTAAACTCAGTTTATTTATTCGTTCCAGTCCATTTAGTAGATAAATACTGAACGTTAGAGCGTAATTTTCAATAACGATTCTAATTAAAGTGCTGGATTTATTTGCAACTATTAGCTTTAAACGTGTCAGTGTAGAGCAATAGAACAACTCATATAAAAAGTATGCATGTATTAAAAGTTATGGTTTGTAAATAAATAGTTTAAAAAGATTACACTCAAAACATCTTCACTTACAGATTACATGAATTGGAAAATAACCGGAAACATTGAATATTACAAGCATAGTGAACAGTGGAAATGTTACTGTTAAATTCAGTAGTTATTAAAGTTATGGCGTTAAATTGCAAAACAATCTGGATTAGATCGAATCGATAAATGTTGATATTGACTAACGTGTACTGGTCGCAAAAAGCAGTTATACTATTACCTAAGCAAAGAAACACACTAGGAACTAAATAATGTTTTATATTAGGCTTTATCTAAAATAAATTAATTGATCTAATCAGTTGTTTGTTTCACTAAAATAAAAGTGAAGGTTATATAAGACTATAGAGCTAATTACAGCCTCATAATAGAATTTTCTGATAATATGGACAAATTAATTTTCAATATTCATAAAAACGTGATAGATAAATGCATACGCCAACAAGACTTTTTAAAAATCCTTTTTTGTAGATATAAATTAATGGAAGATATTTTTCATTTTCTTGTTAGATTGTTTTACTTTAAAATATGTACAATAGTAATTGAGTGTTGTGGAGATTATTTAAGGTTAATTTCATATCACGTATAAGTCTGAGTTAAACAACTGTTGATCAATAAAAAGCACTGAACAGATGTTTCTACCCAGTAGGGGACTTTTCTGCAGTGCTCACCTATGCTCCCATCAGGGACCCAGGACCCTATGTCTCCAAGGTGAACATCTTACCATCAGACCACCGAGTCGCGTCCCAACGGTTGAAATTTCTAATTCAGTTGACTCACGGTACGCTTCTGTTCGACCTCATCGATCGCTCTCAATCGGTAACTGCCTTCTGGTGATCATTGGTTCTTTAATTCAAACCAATTCGTGATATCAGATTAATGTACAAGATACATGCATTATTGAGTATAAAATACTGGAAGGTTCGGATAAAAAAACGTTTATAATAAAGTGTTATATTAATGAATTAGAAAAGATAATTCATAGAGTTCTAATGTGAAGTCGTAAGTTTAACTATGTCAGGCTTAATCCAAACAACGTGAATAGTAGTACATAATGTTTGTGGCATAAGACTATTAATGGTTAACCAATTGATGTAGGTCTTAAAGCTCCTTTGGATGAAGGTACATCTAACCGAAGAGTTCTAAATAGGACGAGACGCGAGTCCTGGATTCCACTTGCCAGTCACAATCCAACTTAAATAATACTTAGAGCTCTTTAGTTTAAAGTATAGTGGAGGTATGAACTATCTCCTCAATACTTCTGACTTTCCGGTGATTGTCTAATTAAAGTCACTTTGTGATATCAAACTGCAAAATATATTAAAAGTATTCATAAGTCTGTTATATGTGACTTATGTTATATGTTTAAAATTAATAATCCAAATGGATGATCAAGTTTAAGGTAAAAGTGTTTAAGGTAGTTAACTGGTGATAACATTTGATTATTTAACTTTACTATTTAGTTAGATTTGACAAATTAGTTTTTCTCTTTACTGTTAATTAGAATATTACAGTATTTCCAACTCTCTGGTCTTCTTAGGACAGTTTATCATCTGAAATAATATAAAATAACTGTGGTAATTTAGATTGATCATCTAAAGACTACGCTCAATTAAATCATCAGTGGATCATTGGCGTTGACAGTTAAGTATTCGATGCAAGATTTGGTTACGCTTAATTAGATTTTCTTGTGTGGTTGGGTGTAAGCACTGTAGCACTTTCCGATGATTTCTAATTTTCATTAGTATTTAACAAAGATCAATCTATGGTGAATAGAAACAATAGGTGATGACATCACACATAATGGTATGTAGTATGAATGACCGATTAACCTCATATTAACACAGAGTTAGAAGCAGACGAATATCATGCCTTTTTTCAATCAATGTATACAGTTTTAGCATAAATGAAGTGACAATAAACAGAAATATTTTGTGACATACAGTTGACACAACTTTTTCTTGACTTGTATACAAACCTAAATAGTTTAATCTTTTTACATACAATCACTCATTTCCATCCTGATCCAAGCATGCCATCTAAATTTTTACCATCATCTTCAGAAATTTTCATCATTATTATCCATTTGTAATTAATATGTATGTTTTTTATGCATTCCTCATATATATCAAGGAGATTATTGTATCCATACACTTTTATGTCCATAAGCTATCCTTCATCTTATTGATTTCATCATCTGGAACTTTCAAACTATTATGGAACCATCTTATGATAATTGAAATTTTTAATTCACATGTCTTAATCACTTAGCATTTCTCAATAAATTACTGTTTGTTGAATTGTAACACATGTTATTGTGAAACTTCAGTTAAAGATAACGTTGAACTAAGCGTTGTTTTACTTTAATTGATTGAATATGTCATAGAATGATGTTGGCAAGGGAAAACTGGGCAGCTGTTTCGTTCCAGTGTGGAACTCCTCGGCAGTGCGCATCCCAGATTCCACACCAGGGACTTTAGGTTGGTGAACACCTAACCCTCTGAACCACTGGGTTGGCATCCAATGGTAGAATTCCCACTTCCATCAATTTCTGATGTATAGTGCGACAAGCATCTATTGTCACTGGTGATGACTATCTCAGTGCCGACAAATATTTTCTTGTTTTATTCAAACGTGTCATTAGAATGTGTACGTGCTAAGATTTTTACTTTAAAAGCTCAAATTTTCAATCAAATATCTCATATTAATCATAATTCTAGCAAAAACAAATTTCTTGTTTATTGGTAATCAACAAAATAAATTGGCTTTCACTAAATTCAATTAATCAAAATTCATCCTCATCAAAAGAAATACAATCATATACTCATGGGGTAACAAACAATTCATTCGATCATTTATAGTCAGTATGTACAACCTAGTGTGTATTTACACTAGAACAAATTGTCATCTCGATATGATAAGATGTTATTAACAGAAGGAAATGAATTACTACTCGCGGATATGATAACTGGAATGACTTAATATAAAAAAATGTAGTATAGTACAATGGAATAAAAGATGATATGCATATAATGAATACTGGAAGTTAAGATCTAGAACTAGATAAATAATGAACAAATTTGAACTACTGTAATCAAATTTATTTGTTAATTGTCCTCTTTTCAATAAATTTTGTTATAAAGTTCTACGTTTCTTTGACACAAATATATAAATTTTATAGCCTTAACTCAGTTTAACAATGTGAGCTGTGAAATTATTAAACAATTAATATTTCTTAATCACATTGCATATTTTTGTAATACAATTTGTATAGTACTCATAATTTATTTGACTGAATACTAATAAGAATACAAATACAATGAGATTCCAGTTAATTAGTTCTTTTTCTTCAATTGAAATTCAGTTTGAATTATATTTGTTTAGTTATCAACTATACTGTTGTGTATATTTGTGTAAGTAACACGTGAATTTTTATTAGATCACTTGAATTAACAACTTTTATTTGTTTGCTCTCATTAAATATGTTTTATTCTATTCAATATTCAATTGGAATACTGAAATGATACACTATATTAGTATATACATACAAAGAAACAAAATTATGGCCGTACATTAATATTAATATTCATTTGAATCCAATTAATTTAAACAAATCACTATGGTGATAAAAATCTGAACTATGAAATTACTTATGAATTTATATACCTGGTGTACACTTAGTGTACTCGGTTTTGACTGACACTATAATCGTGATTGCTAATGATAATATTTGTTTAGTTAAGTCAAAATAGGATTAAACTTAAAACGATTTAACCGTTAAACCATTTACTTATTATCTGAAACAATACTGGAAACGATGTAGCAATTATGTATGTTAGACAAGTTAGCGTTACAAAATGAATGTATTTTTTTAATATCAATTTTACTTTACAGGAATTGGGTTGTACATATGAGGTCATAAGGTTAGATGATCAACGAACGGTTTGATTTGCTGTGGATTCTAGGGTGTTCAGAGATAAAGCGTACGATAATCAAAATTTAACAATATCTAGTCTTCCATCAATTTGTGATATATAGCGAGACGATCATCCATTGTCAGTGATGATAACTGTGTCACACCTGACAAGTCTGAACTCCACTAGTCACGACTTCTCACTAGAAATTCAGGAACATCCTGGAGTTATTCCTAGTGGGCTGGTTATTATAATTCAATTGAGATGGATGTTTTTGTGGAGACAGGTGTTTTTATTTGATGGTATATATCCTGTGCTCTCTACTGATGGAAGTGTAAATTCTGCCACTGGATGCCGACCCAGTGGTGAAGATGGTTAGGAGTTCGCCGTCAAACTGAAGCCCTTGGTGTGGAATCTGGGGTGAGTACTGCTTAGGAGTTCCACACTAAAGCTAAACAGCTGTCCAGTGCTCCCTGGATTCCGATGGTACTCTGCCAACATCAATCTGTGATATATTCAATCAAATAAATAACCAATCTCCACTAAAATACATCCCAATTGAACAATAATAATAATCTATATTTGGAAATTAAATGTGTGGTGTATAATTATGTCGATTAAATATTCTTTGTAGGTAATCGTCCAAATGTTAATCAATTCGATTCAAATTAGCCGTAACTTGATTCGTTAGCTTCAAGTAATTTATTTATAACTGTTCAATCACCCATAATCCTGAAACGACTTTCTAGCTACCGAACTTTCATGAAAATAGACTAAAACTTTAGCGAACATTTGATAATACCAACTTAGTGACAAATCATTTGCCTAAACGGTTGGTAGAATGCATATGTATACGATAAAGACGTTCCGTAACTCAGGTAGATAATTTTGATTATGTCGTCTTTACTGAACTTCAAGACAATTTTAGAACCTCATTATCGATTCGAACAACAACAATTGTATTGAAGTTATTGCACAAATGTTAAATCAGTTTGTTCTTATGACTTTGTTTATAAACAACAATTCTCACTCACTGAGACCAATGAACGTTGACAACTTTAGGTATTTAAAAGTTCTGGAAACGGGAATTACTAACAATGCTAAACTGTTTCATGAACTATGGCATTCACATTAACTGACAATCAGAAGATATATAAACGCAATCTATCGAGCAATAAACTAGTAAAGATAGTCAGCATGAATGCAAAAGTAAATACAAACAACAAAACCTACGACGTGAAATAAAAGATACTATCAATAATAACTGGAATTACCGAACAACTCATTTTAATATGAAGCAAGTCCTATATAGTAATGAATGTTTGGCAGATAGACTGTCGCTATCAAAGTATGTGGATGCATATTAATGCATACAGTTCATAGAGAGTAAAAAGTGATGAAAGAGGAAATAATGCACACGTGTTTTGCCATTTATTATAAAATTTGTGTTTCGTTAAGTATAATGACATGCATATCAACCATTTGATGCTGGCTCACCGGTCTAAAGTTTAAGCGTTCTCAGAGAAACCTGAAAGTCTTGGGTCCCATTCTATTAGAAGATAGTGAATATTCACGACTGAGGGGTCTCATAATAGGCAAATGTACATTAACTCTTATTTGAATATTTGACAAATCCGGAACTTCTTTTTGATTTACGAAAGGTTACGTGATCTTTATTCATTAATAAACAATTGTCAATGGATTAGCTATGTTTTAAGATGTTCTTATTTACTTATACCTATTGTAGTTTATTATTCGTAGTGTGGTTTGTACTTGTTCCGTGTGTCACATGAATCATAAATGTGACAATAATTTAAGGTAATCTGCAGGTTTATTTGATTGGTAAACTGGAAACTAATGAGAAGTATTTTGTGGGATGTTTGTCGCTACTGTCTACAATAGTGGATTCATGAGTAATTTTGTAGAATGTCGAATTTGAATTTTATATTATGAATTGATGTAGAGTTTATAACCAATAATTTCAATCTGTGATAAAAACTTAAACTTTACAATCAAATGTATATCTGTTCACTAAATAAATTGATCCGTTTTGAGATTCCCTGTATTATAAAGGGGTTACATAAATGTTGAGGAAATATTCTAAGATAATGACCATTAATAGTTTTACTTCCTGTTACGAAGTTATTTTCATTAATTCTGAGATTGCTTCCCCATTACAGTTGTCTTTTAATATCTTCTATGCAATCAAACAAGTGAACTTTGTAGAACTTCTAGGTATTTAACAGTTCCTTACGTAACCTTCTGTGCGAAAGCAATACACTCAACGCATCATTTTACCATGATGCTAATACTTTCCTGGTTTGTTTATTTTGTTTTTTATTCTTAATAATTATTTGTTACAAGCGTCTTTCGATTTGTCGGAATTAATATTATCATAAGTGTGTCTGTCATTCGAACAAATATCTAATAACCTACTAAATTGTAATTTGTCTCTATCTTAGAGTATTAGCTTAACTTCAAAAGTGTTGGACAACTTTCTCGTGATATTCTAAATTTGGTAACACTTTTATGATGCAATAACTTTCTGTTATCTAACAGACAATTAGTGTTAAGAAGTGATTGTAAATACGATTGTACACATTTAATGTCAATGTAATGAGACTTATCTTCACTAAATTGTTATTATTTGTAAATTTCTTCTGTCAAATGAATGTTACATTAATAAGAAAGGTAATGATATTGTAACTAAAATTATATTCTAACTCTAAAGTATAATTCTAATGAGACAACTTCTCAACAACCTAATGTCAGATATCTATGGACGAAAAAAATGACAAAATAATTTTCGGAGTGATGAGTTATTAATCACATGTATAATCTTAAGTCATATTTACAAAAATGCTATAAAGATAATGTGATATACAGCTGATTATCAAAAGAATTAGTCAACTATATAACTGATTTTTTTCAATGAGGCATTACTATCTTTTCCAAATAAATATAAGTTTATTTTAACACTTGGTTAGTAGGTTATATTCGTTTGCCTGGAATGTAGTACGTCAATAATTAATTTCTGTTCTGTATAACTGAAAACAAATGAAAAAGTATAATTCGAATATGTTTGGATCTTCCCAAATAGGACGAAACGCGCGTCCTGGATTTCACTTGCCAGTCACAATCCAACTCAAATAGAATAAAAAGGTAATTTATTTCCTAACTTGAAGTAAAAAGTCGATAATCCCGGTGTATGTCAGTTACAGTACAAATGAAAATCAGTGAACGCTGAATCCCACCACCCCCCAGTATGAGATTCTTCACCAGTGTGTTCTTGTGACCTATCATGAACCAAATTTGAGAATGAGGATTAATAAATGTCAATTCAGAGACCTAGACAAAATAAAGACTCTGAAAATTTAGAACACTCTAAGGTCTATGCCCAGTAGGGTTGTAGACGTGTTGTTCTTAAGTTTCAAAAAATGAAGCTGTGGTCGACCAGTTTTCTGTGGTTTTCCGTTATTTGAGCTGATTTATGTAGGCGATGACAACCGTAGAAAAATGGAATAGTTCCAATATTGTCTATTTATATTTAAGGTTATTGCTTTACAACTCACTCAGTTAGCTAAATTTGCTATTGACGCAAACTTCTTAGTAAGATGAGCACATATCTTAACCTCCACAAACGTTTATACTAAGCAACAACCATGTTTATATTCATTCAATTTGTGGTTTTTTAAATTGAAAGTTATCTTGATGCGCTTATAGTTACCAATGTTACAATGTTGTTAAGTAGGCAACAAATATTAAATATTCAGACAGGTATGATCCACTCAGTCAGCATAGGATATGACACATATGTGGATTAACTCAAAATGCCATATTTTAGATCACAGTAATATGAAATTAATAGAATGAATATAGTAGCCTCAAAGTTGTGATAAATATTAGACAGAAAAATATATTTTGAACTAATGGAAAAATTTCCATTTAATCATTAAGAACGCTTGTAGAATGGAAGTGTAAATTCAGTTTGAAAACCTTTTTGCTTAAACGCAAGATTTAGTGCCTTCATCGTATGATGTTTTTGATCGAATTAAATCTACACTAGTTGACTGATGCTTTAAATACCTAAACAGCAGACACGATTCGAAGGGTATTTTAAATAAAAAACATAAAGAAGGCCTACATCAACTTAAAGTCAATGATAATGTGATAATATCAAGGCCTGATAAAGGTTAAGGAGATGTACTTATGGAGAGAAACGGCTATCTGGAAAAACTGAATGCCATTTTATGTGATGTGACTAAATTTAAAAAGCTGATGGTACAAAAAAGTATATCTGATAAGGCTGAAAAACAGTTAACAGACTCACTTAGAAAGATTAAACAGCAAGGACTAATCTCAGGGAGCCCCTTTGAAAAGCTTAAACCTACAGGGAAAACAACGCCAAGACTATATGGTTTGCCTAAAATACATAAAAACGGCTTGCCTATCAGACAGATAGTGGACATGACTATCTCTGTTTATCACGCTACAGCAAAATGGCTAATGAAATTCCTAGAACCATTGCACAGAGAAAGCGTCAAACATAACGTTAAGGACTTTTTCGAGTTTGTCAACAAAATAAAAGATCTGAGAGTTGAGAACAAATCAGTGGTATTGTTAGATGTATCATCCCTATTCACTAGCATCCCCCTACTAGAAACAGTAGATTTTATATGCAGCGAATTTATTAAAATATGTATAGAAACTGAGGTTTCAGTTTCTACACTAAAAGAGTCAATCCTTAAATGCACAATGAACGTAAACTTTCGATTTTATAATGAGTCCTACAGACAATCAGATGGTGTTGCAATGGGCCAACTTCTTGCAGATTTCTTACTGTCAAAATTAGAAAATGGCCCTCTCAAAAATGAAATCAACCAATTAGCAATCTATTCCCGCTATGTAGATGATATATTCATAGTCCTCATAGATGAAATAGAAAAGATTGGAATACCTGAAAAATTTAACAACGTTCATCCACCAATTACTTTTACTGTAAAAAAAGAACATAATGATAATATTTCGTTCCTTGACATCTTATTAACTCGAAAAACAGATGGTACATTAAAAAGAAGCATCTATAGAAAATCAACGTCGGATTGCTAGTATGCTCATTTCTGCAGTTTACCGCAGCCAAACTGCGTACTATGTTCCACTACCACCCTGTCATAAGAACAGGAACTAAAGACAGACTCGCTGAATTCTCCTCATATACCAATTCAACCGCACCTGTGGAGCCAGTTACATTTGGCGCACGATTCGGCAAGTGTGTCATAGAATTTCATGACATTACCCAGCCTGGCTGAGCAAAGGTCAATTACGGCAAGTAAACAGCTCTGTACCTGCACATTTGGTTGACAAGGAACATCAAGCAGACGTCAAGAGATCCTTTAAAATCATCAGTCGAGCCCCACCCATACGTCTTCTACATATAACGGAAGCCATCGGGATCTACATTCTCAAAATGGACTTGTGTTTACATAAGAAGTTTGTACAGCCTCTTTCCTTGTCATGGCCATCATAATAGCCGATACTCAGATGGCTTACAAATAACTTATTACACTCATTTCTTTTATTATTATTATTACCATGTTGCACAAATCTTTTCATAACTTCAAAAATTTGCCACTTCTTAATTGTAACTCAACTCTTACGTACTTGTCTTGACCATTAGATTTCCTATAATTACTTTGTCGGTTTTTTCTCAATGAATATTATGTAATCAACAGTATGCCAACCCATTCACTTATGATTTGTACACTATCAAAACGATAATTAACTTATTCACCTTCATGTTTTAATTGCTTTGTTAATTAATTGTAATTATTTTACAAACCCCTTTGAACCTGTAAAATTATTATGTAACACACCACCAATTATTTGGTAATGATTTTAAACCTATATATATATTTTACGAAGTAGTAACCCACTAGTGTACTTTTACTTTCATAAGTTATATTTTGCAGCTACAACATCAATTAGTGCGATAACCATAAAAAGCGCATTGACAAGATCTACATTAATGCTTTTATAAAATGATTATCTTTATATACCTTAAGAAAACGGTGGTAAGGTCTGTTAT
This sequence comes from Schistosoma mekongi, assembly GCA_034768735.1. Taxonomy (NCBI): domain Eukaryota; kingdom Metazoa; phylum Platyhelminthes; class Trematoda; order Strigeidida; family Schistosomatidae; genus Schistosoma; species Schistosoma mekongi. The sequence goes on from CM068305.1 coordinate 14,921,258, forward strand.
CCAAAATGTCCTAAAAATGAACGCTTGTTTTTAATTTTGCTAAAAATCAAGAACGATGATTAGCTATGAAAAGTCTTTGTTTTTTAGCATATCATTTATGAACTTATCCAAAACATCTTCAAACTTTAAGTGTATCAAATTCAACATTTTAGACTATATTTTGCTTATTTTATGAGCCAGAATTGTACACAAAAGCATAACTTCTGTATTTTTTTGTTCATAGTTTGACACATTAAGATTGGCTACACTGACAGTGAATACAGAAGACAAATGCAGATATATCACATCTTTAACGACGGTTATACTATAACATTTAACGCTCACACACTTAATCAACGGAAATTGAGAGAAAATGGTGAATATAACACGTTTAATGAAAAATAAAAAAAAACACTGTGGATAACGTTAAACTAAACTACTTATACGGACATCCGAAATAATGTGTGTGATGATTACTATCGGTTGCTAGAATACCTTTGTCTTCATGTAATAGAAGAAGCGGGTAAATTTTACATTAGTCAGTGAATAATTATGCTGGATAAGTGAGTAGTCAATCAACAACAATGATAAAACAGGCAGTGACTAACTCTGAATATATCCAATCAGTTGGGTGTTGTAGAGATTGTTGAATGTTAATTTGATGTCACGAAATGGTCTGAATTAAAAAACCACTGACCACCAGAAAGCACTAGACAGCTATCTAGTCCTAATATGGGACTCTTTCCACAATGCGCGACCGCGACCCCATCAGGGATCAAACCCAGGGCCCTCCGGCCCCGTGGCGAACGCTTTACCATTAGACCACAAAGTTGGCTCCAAACAATTGATACTTCCAATTCAGTCAATTTGTGATACGTCATCAGTGTTTGTCAGAGGTTATCATTGATGTGACTATGTATAAATCTGTAATTCCATTACGAAGAATAATTAACATTCTGATGATAGTGATAATAATAATAATAGCATTGGTAATTGCTAAAACATTTTATATGGAGTTAATTTTAAAAGAAAAGAACAACACTGTCTACTCATTAAAGATATCGAACATTCAAAATAAATACAAGTTAAAACATGAAATAATATAGCTTGATGTATAGTCGGTTAATCATACTTTAAATAAACATGACTAGGTAAAATAGAAATTATTTGTATTTTAAGTGGTTTGGTATATTTAGATTGTACGAAATCTAGTATATGCAGTTGTTGAAATTTACTTTTAGTAGTCACAAGAAAGCCAAGGCACAGGCCGAATACACGGAAGTCAACAAGCAAGTGAAGAGGAGCATCAGGTCGGATAAACGGAAATTTGTTGAGGACCTAGCAATGACAGCGGAAAAAGCTGCGAGAGAAGGAAATATGAGGCTCCTATACGATACAACGAAGAAGTTAGCTGGGAAATTCAACAAGCCAGAACGGCCAATCAAGAACAAGGCTGGCAAACCAATCACTGAAGTGCATGAACAACGGAACAGGTGGGTAGAGCACTTCCAAGAACTCTTGAATAGACCAGCCCCACTGAACCCACCAGTCATCGAAGCAGCAGCCACGGATCTCCCTATAAGCACAGAACCACCAACAGTCGAAGAAATCAAAATGGCCATCAGACAGCTCAAGAGTGGCAAGTCAGCAGGACCAGACAACATACCGGCGGAGGCACTGAAGACAGATATAGGAACAACTTCAAAGATACTCCACATTCTCTTCAGGAAGATTTGGGAGGATGAACAAGTTCCAGCAGACTGGAAAGAAGGGTACCTCATCAAGATACCAAAGAAAGGCGATCTCAGCAATTGTGAGAACTACAGAGGCGTTACTCTACTTTCAGTACCGGCAAAGGTCTTCAACAGAGTGTTATTGAACAGATTAAAGGACCCAGTCGACGCCCAACTCCGAGATCAACAGGCCGGATTCCGTAAAGATCGATCATGTACCGATCAAATCGCTACTCTACGGTTCATTGTTGAACAATCAATTGAATGGAATTCACCACTTTACATCAACTTCCTCGACTATGAAAAAGCATTCGACAGCGTGGATAGGAGAATATTATGGAGCCTTCTACGACATTACGGCGTACCCGAGAAGATAGTCAACATCATACGAAATTCTTACGACGGACTACATTGTAAAATCGTGCATGGAGGTCAGCTCACAGATTCATTCGAAGTGAAGACCGGTGTCAGACGAGGCTGCTTACTCTCGCCCTTCCTCTTCCTACTGGTCATCGACTGGATCATGAAGACTGCAACATCTGAAGGCACTCTCGGAATACAATGGACAACATCGACGAAACTAGATGACTTGGACTTTGCAGATGACCTAGCTCTTCTTTCTCACACACATCATCAAATGCAGAAGAAGACCAACAATATAGCAGCAGCCTCAGCAGCAGTAGGCCTCAACATACACAAAGGGAAAAGCAAGATCCTCCGATACAAAACAGCAAACACTAACTCAATTACACTTGACGGAGAAATTCTGGAAGACGTTGAAACCTTTACATATTTGGGCAGCATCATCGACAAACAAGGGGGGTCTGATTCTGATGTGAAGGCGCGGATTGGTAAGGCACGGGCAGCATTTCTACAACTGAAAAACATCTGGAACTCAAACCAACTGTCAGTCAATATTAAAGTCAAAATTTTCAACACAAATGTGAAGACAGTCCTGTTGTATGGAGCTGAAACTTGGAGAACTACGAAAAGTATCCTACAGAAGATATAAGTATTTATAAACAACTGTCTGCGTAGGATTCTTCGGATCTCTTGGCCAGATACCATCAACAACAACCTGTTGTGGCAGAGAACTAATCAACTTCCAGTTGAGGAAGAAATTAGGAAAAGACGCTGGAGGTGGATTGGACACACACTGAGGAAACCATCAAACTGTGTCACAAGACAAGCACTGACTTGGAATCCTAAAGGCCACAGAAACAGAGGAAGACCCAAGAACACATTACGTCGGGAATTGGAAACAGACATGAAGAGAATGAACAGCACTTGGGAAGAGCTAGAACGGAAAGCCCAGGACAGAGTTGGCTGGAGAATGCTGGTGGGCGGTCTATGCTCCACTTGGAGTAACAGGCATTGATTGATTGATTGAGCCACAAGATATAAACCGATATTTTGTCTTTTTGTCTATCTAACAAATATAAATAGTATAAAATACCTTGTGGTCAGGCTTTAAGTAATAATCGTAGTTCTTATTCACTTATTTATATGTGATTAACTTATTCATAAGGTTTTTGGTAGGCTAATTTACAAGTTTGTGGTAAAATGATGTGATACACGCGTTGTTGTTTTTGTGTTATTTAGATTTCGTACAATGGAAAACGTCAAAATTAACTTTCGTGACAACGCTTTATTAAAGACTGTTCTGCATATGATATTTTATGAAACATGAAATATTGGTTTTCAGTTATTATTTTTATTCTCTACAAATTGGTCTCGGCTAGACATTAGTAAAAACTGATGTGAACTGGAGAGCTGTATTGTCCTAGAACCGGGTACCTGAAAGACGGTGACTTCACTAAAAGATTAAGTCCAAGAGCTTGAAATCTTACCGTGAACTTCTCACTATCAACACTGCAAGTCTGACTTCCAGTGATACAATGCTCACTGCTGAAAGGACTTTTAATAAGGTGCAACAGCACTCTAGAGCTCCCTGTTCTACATTAGTTCACTATCAGGATTAATCAGTGACAAATTTTCATTTAGAATTTAATTAATAAGATAAGTAAATTACAAGTTGGTGTAGAACAACTGTACATCAAGTTACTAACCTAAAGTTTAGATGTGAGACTGTTTTAACGCAGGTATCAACTCATGACACACTAGTTCAAGTAGCTGAGGTTGTCTATATTGTTTTCAATGTCCAGTAGGTGTGTAGCAAGAAGCACTTCTGGTCATTTGGCCATTCGGTTAGTGGGTAAATGTCGTATAATAGTGCGCGATGTTTATCAAAGTTCTTATTTCAATCGTCTGCAGTGATCCACATTTGAGCTAGAAATAATATTCACATTATGCAGCACTCATTCAGTAAATGAAGGAGAAAATGACCGATATTACTGAACGTAGCGTACACAGTACAAATCAAAAAGGTTTCGGATAATATTAGTTTATTCTATCATGCCATTGGTTGTTGTTGAAACATTTAAAGCTAATGTTAAAACAGTTATGTTTTCAAAGAGAAAAACGATTTCATCTATTAACCCTAGTGATTCTTTATTTCGAAGATATACATATTTCCAAACGGACATATATTGTTAAGTGCGTTTGGCATATATGTATATTTCCAATTCTTACTTGGCGTTACAATCAAAATTCAACTGCTTTATAACATAAAAGTAATCACTAGACCATATTTTTTTACATTATAATAACTCATTTAAGAGATAATGAACAGTAATATAAGTGCTTTAATAATTGGTTCCTTCAACACAGCTAACTATTAAAAATGTTAAATCATGATTTTTAAAGTAAAAATACTTAAGAAATTTATTCGACATTTGTTATTTTATAGTACATTACATACTTAGCCCCACAAAAATGCTACTAATATATTACGATGAAACTTAAGGGTTTTTATGGCATCATATGTTCAAATAAACAATTGTTTTCAATTTGATTAGGTAATTTATTGTGTACTACAGACATTGAAAGGATTGTTTAGAGCCAGAACAATAGTTTACTTCCTATGATGATGGGTTCAGGCTATGTATTTAATACCTTATGACTTATAACAGCCAATTCATTGTCTAGGTGGCTCAACAAATTTCAAAAGACTAACTTTTGGGATTTTTAATGGTAAAACATGAACAACATGAATATTTAGCATGATAGAAACTTAAATAAGACAATCCGTTTGCTACAGAGGTGAGTTTTTTAAAAAGATTAGGGCTTATTAACCCTGAAGTTTGTAAACCTAGACTTCAATGTATGTATCTTTCAGACAGATAATCTTCATTTTCTACTAGACATACAGAAAAGAAGTAACTATTTATAGTTGCTTCGCATTTGATAGTCAAGCGTCCTTATAATACAGGGATTTTGTGTTCACCACGATCTAATGAAATCATGACACTTTATTCCTAATTGGTTGATGCCAATTTATACAAGGATCAGTAGTTTTTTTAAGAATTAAAAAAAATTCAAAAGCAGTTATCTTATTGCTTTTACTTACTTACACTGCTTACTTCTTGATCAATTCTACTACAAAATAAGATAAATTCTTAAACGTTTCTTCACACACTTTTCATTTGTAGTTGTGATAAAAAAACCGTATATTTAAAATTTAATACTGACAACAGATATAAAAAACATGCCACAATATTGGTGATAACTTACATTAGACTGAAGCCTTTTAATATCATTCAATACATTTACGGCTGATTTCGCATCAAAGTTTTGCCGGTCAACGAATAAACAGGAGTCCTAAGTGCATAGACAAAATAAAACAAACAAACGACAAGCTGCTTAACATTTAAAATATTTCCTTTGATGCGAATTTAATGGTGGAATCAACGATATTTGTAAGTAAAATTTTACAGCCCTACTAGAAGGTGGGAGTACACACTATTTTAACTTAACATTTAAGCAACGTCTTTGACATTTTAATAAGCGGAATAAAACGAACTTGTAAACTTAAAGCTAAATGTCACAATATTTTATGCTCAAGGCAGAACTGATATTGCGGATTTCGAAAATCGGTTATGAATTACATCTGATCTTAAATGGTGTAGAATTATTTTGTATAAAGTTCACGATAAGTGCGTAGGTAATAGTGAAATTTCAGAGGCTTTCGGTTGATATAATTTTATATAGAATATAATATTCCCGATAATTTCGTGCTGCAGCAGATCAATGTTAAATTGTTGTGAATATGGATAGTGGATTCAGATCATTATGTGACATATATTTCTTTGTTACGTTGGTGTATTCGCTTTTGTGACGATTATGTGTCATTCCCTATGTACAGATTCAAACGTGTAATTGTCTATATGTTTACCAACACCCTTTTGTCATGGTGACCTTCAATTTGATACATGATATTTATCTACCCACCCTATATTTCACAGAATGACTCGCATGCGGGACACAGACTCATATATATATATATGTCGATTCGGATTATCTACTAGCTCGTTTGTGATCCAATCTCTTGTTTGTGCAATACAATACCACTGCTGAGTTCTCATAATGTTATTATGTGACTGCAATTCACATACAAAATACGGAGTCCAAAGCACCGATTACTGAATATTACTAATGAGAACACTACATAAATTCATTTAATTTCGCAAATGTATATGCATCATGTTATACATTATTATTATTTGGGAAGATGAGTGTATGTAACACACCCTTTGGTTTGCTAGTACTCAGACGGCTAATGATGGGAATATTTGCGAATTACCGTGTAGCAGAGTGGTAAAAGATAAATATTTTTATGTCACAGTGTATTCAGAAAGTCTACGTTAAACACGGTGTTTAGCTAATTCGACGAAAGTTTATTGTCATTAGTACCTAACTACCTAATTTTAAGGCCTCTGAGACTATAAGGGCTGTTGGGAACTCACACGTAATTAAATTGAATATAATAGGCGGCTCACATGCAGTTTTAAGGCAAAGTGGAGAATTAATGAAAACGAATGTAGTCTCTAACAATAGCAAAGTCTTGTGATTCATGATCTACGAGCATTATTAAAGACTGAAGAACACTACATACATAATATCACATCTATGTTAAGAGAATCCATTCGGCAACGCCATGTGTTGCCGGACATCTACATTGAAAACAATATAATAAACGCTTAATGCGTATGTTATATAGTGCAAGATGCTTCGCCACAAGTTTGATATAGGGTGTCGGTAGTGTGTTTGACCATCTAAATTGCAAGTAGCTTTCCTGTACAGTTTAACGTAGCTTGATGTGCTTCAAATTACACTGATGAAGAAAAGTAGAACGCTTACTAATGTCTGTTAATTTAAGCCCTTGAATATTTGATAGCATCCGACCTTCTCCAATTCAATGAACTTTCTTAAGGGTTAAATCCTTTCAGTAAACAAAGAATAATAGTGTGTAATATTATGTTCAAAAATTATTCTCTAGTTAAACAAATCTTTTAATGCGCCTTGCCAGCATTCTATCAATATAACGATTCAGCTTTTATTATTTGATTGCATTAACCAACAAGCTGGTAAGATAAAAGGATATCGACGATTATTGGAACTTTCTGCCATCCAATGGAGTTATAATCGAAATATTCTTATTTAAAAACTAACCCAAAAGGTATATCAAACAACTAGAAGTGGTTAAGATATACCATCACTAAAAAAAAATTTCCATAACTGACTAAAACACTGTACGAGCATAAAATTATTTGAAAATAAATTCTGTTGAGATTCAAAAAACATCTTTAAACAAACATTTTTCCTAGGCAAAAGTTACAACTACAAAACCTTGCCAATCTGAATAGCATGATAACGTGCTGCATTTATCCAGATGTCGACTGGTCAGAGAAATGTTGTTTTCTCACATTATTTCATTATAAGGCAAACAAGTCTAGCCCATATTAAGGAAATGCTCTAAACAACAAATAATGTCAAAGGGAAGTTAGGTGTTTGCCTGATAGTAGTAATGCACACTCAGGACGTATAAAAATGTTGTACATTTATTCCCTTTAACATGTGGCTATCACTTACTCGTAATAAAAACCCAGTAAACAAGCGTCTAAATATATTCATGACTTAATTGAATTCAGCTACGGAATATACGAGTTTGGTTATATCATCACTTAACACAGGTTAAATTCCTTGAAAATGCACCTCTGCGAAATTGTAAGTAAGATTTGTTGAAATGAGTAACAAACGTTTAGTAAGCAGCTCCGATCCGCTTAATGATAGAGAGATGGTAAGAACTATTTTATATCAGAAAAAAATCGCAAGATATAAACTTTCCTGTTACCATCAATAAACTTTCAGGCGTAACTAATAAAATCAAATGTTTAGAATTTCGGTCAGTGTACGAAGACCTTGAAATAAATAACTCACTTGTGACTAACTTGTTACAGTAAGCCATGTCAGCCTGAAATACTTTTATTCTATCTGCATACCATGAACTAATGTATTACATACTTAAATCTGCAGCATTTCTAAAGTTTTATGTTTTTAATTGTGTATGTATGCGAGTGCTCACTAATTTTAACATATTATTCATAAACTTCTAACATTATTTTATTTTAAGTCTTTTTCGTAGATTATAATCATTTTTACTCTATCAGAAATGTTTTGACTGTAAATATAGACAGAACCCTACAAAGCACATTTCGGAACACAGATAAGAACAAAACAAATCTTAGCTCCATTTCTTAAGGTCTTTATAAGCGGCTTAAATATCAATGGAATTAATGATAAATTTACCTGAGAAAGATAAAATCCGAAAATTGGTATATATTTCAGGTTTTTGTGTAGCACAAATCTCGTTCTACCCAAGCCACCTTGATGTGAAATGAGTATAGAACAAATAAACCAGTCGGCTTTACTAAGCATCACAGAAATTCAAAAATATATATTTACCAGTAGACAAATGATTTGAAATATAGACGGCTTTCTCGCCTTTCTTTTTGACAAAGTCAATATCACCATAAATGTAAACCTTAAATACCAAGATTTTAGAATAATATACCTTTTTTATGTTCATATATCCAAATAAAAACAGAAATGTTCTCATAAAGAACGCAAATAATAGTTCATTAAAATATTTATAAGCCTGCTGAGAATGAAAAGTCGTCAATTTGATAGAAAGCCATAAGATAACGATTGTAGGAGTTAAAAGAACGATTGTGTATCCGAAATAATGCTTCAGGTGGCTAATCATGTAAGCACAATCTTATTTTTTGACAGAAATTCATAAATCATTCATGTTTGCACACTTTTCAAGGTCTCCCATCTAAAACTTTCTAAATTCAATACATTTATCAGCATAAAATCAATTTTTTGAAAACATTTTCATCTGCTTATCGGGCTATAAATTTTTCACTATTAGCTGGAGATATTTTGATTTTTGTACATTGGGAACTGTTTTAATCAGTCCAGATACTGCACAGACGGTTTCGTCAGTTGTAGAAAGTTGGGGGGGGGGAGGGTTTGAGAAAGCATTATCTACAAAGGCTTCCGTGTCCATTTACGATGGATCACTGATTTCCTTCAGGTACAGGACTAGACAGATAAAATATGGACAGATAAAGGAATTATTTGATGTTTAGTAGAAGAAATTATCCTTAAGTGTAATTTGGACTTTTCATAAAGGTCTGAGCAAACTTTTATGAACTACATCGACAGGTCTGGGGTTTCAGAGCCTGATTGTCTTTAAATAAGCTCTTTAAATTTGGCTAAAGATCTGCTGTGACGAGGGCTTTTTGAGTGTTCGTTCCATATGGTTGGGTACCCAGCATTAAAGACCTCTTGGCGTAACTGTGTATGATGTCGCGGGATAGTGATAGTGCTCTACTTGCTACATAGGTCGTGAAGAGAGGAAATGTAGCAAACCAACAAGGAAGTTAAGAAACATGAAATCCCAATTGAAAGCTGTTAGTTGGGAACAAGATTTAGAAACACGCGTCAAATCCAATGATATTCTAGTTTAAATGCAATATGCTAGTTATTTTGATCTGTTGTATCACAGTAACCTAATAGGCTGTTAGGTAATCTGCTCCGAACCCACTTCTTCTTTTTTTAAGCCGGTGTGTCTGAAGTTGCTGTAAAGTAGATATCTGTATCGTAATATAGGAAGAACACACTTTTATACAGTGATCGTTTTAATTTTATGTAGCCGATTTCTTTTCTCGTATTTTCTGTCAACCGTCTCTCTTTTTGGATTGCCAGTGTAAGTGCATTGTTGTTAGTAGAGGGAATAATTTGCTTGCTTCTAAGTCGTTGGCAGTAAGGAAGGTTTTACCACGTGCAAATTGCAGGCATACATCAGCGATAGAAAGAAGATAGAATAGTTGTCCAATTAAACTTCCTTGCACAACTCTATTAACTACATTCACCAGCTCTGAGTATCTGGATCTGAGCCTTATAGTCTCTTGACGTGACACATGAGTGACTTACTACAACCCCATGCTGAGAAGGAATGAGCAGGTTTTCCTAATGAAAGAATGATAACCGTTGTTTGTAACCTTTTACATGATTCTGGACATCACAGATATCATTTTAATTATTCTGTAACTGTTATTACATTTCATGAACCACTTTTCAATTACGGCTTGATGAACAGTGTTTTCTATATGAATGGATAAGACCCACTGTCAATTGATAATGAGATCTAGGCAGAGAATTGGTAGTTCTGTACTGTCGTATTTCATGAAAGATGCTGAAACGTCATCTACCAATAGCTCGCCTCGTACTTGTACAAGCAAATTGGACTGTAGACGAATGTCTAGATGTCGGCGTAAATGAGGCTGTCGAATTAACTCTGGTTTTTGAAGAATAGAATTTAGGGGAGTAATTACTAAGGTATTCGCTAATAGCGAATTTGTCATTTTCAATAGCGCCATTTGTGATGAAAAATGTGGATGATTTATTAAATTTTGGATCAAAGCGAGATTCGGATAGCTGACTATTGAGAAAACTTGACTGACCCTACCTAACGTTTTGGTTTTCATAGTTAGTGTGTATTATGATTAGGTGGATTCGAGTTTTACCAGGACTTCTGTATATTACATGGAGCAGATAAATCATGGTGATTGTAATATCGTATATTTGATACATGGGGATGTGAAATACATGCATCTTATCATATTCCCATTAAGGACTGAAATGGCAGTATTAGTCTTTCCGGTAGTGGAACATGCATCGTACTTTGTACATTAGATGAGTGGTTCTATATACTTCCACGTCTCATCCTCGTACTTTTTATATTTGTATTTTTAGTACCTTTAGATTAAAGTTAGTTGTTGATTGATAATCAAATGTTCTTACTACCATTTTGTGTTTGCTCGTATGGAATTCAGAGCTGACGTGCCGAGGTCAGAGTTTGAATATGTTATGCCCATCCATATAATTCTATCGGTCCTATTGATTTGGAAGTCATTTTTAAATTGGTGACGATTTCCATTTGATGTTCGGGAAATCAAATTCTTCGGTTGAAGAAAGGTTTTTATGTGCCTAAATTTTCGTTGTACATATTGCCTGCTCCGGCGGGCTTACAGGTAGTTACCATTGGTCACCACAGGTTATGCTAACCCACACCGAGTCCCTATGTTGCAACTAGTCATTTGTCATCAAATCTACATACCTGTGAGTTAAAGTGACTTTAAACTATAGTGCCGCCTCCTTTTGATTTTTTTATGTCTGTCGGTTAAAAAAGAATATGATTGTCTACGTTAATTGAATCGTTTGATAAGGTTGGTTAACACCAGATTTCCGCGATTAATACGATGCCGGGATTAAAAATGATCATAATGCTTTTAAAGTAGTTAGTTTTGGATATCAGTGACCTATCATTTATTGAGAAAAGAGATTACCGTGAATTGTTATAAACTGCAAGGTTCTGCAATAACGCGCCTGTTGCAAATAAATTAAGTGTCGAAGTGTTAACTGAGTTCTGTTGTTGTGAGCTAACGACACGAATGATGTCAAAAGTTTCTACTGTTACAGGCAGTAATATATTAATGAGTTCATTGATGTTGGTGTCTAATAACAGGCCTGAGCAAAATGTAGAATGGCTTGTCTATTGCACTTCAGTCAAGAGCAGTACGGTGGTTGTAAGAGAAGGTAGTAATTATAATGTCTGTCATAAATACTAGTAAAGTCCCAGTTGCCCGTTGGAAAACCGGTGAGTGATATAAACGGTTCTTCCTGGTGCGATTTTCTCGGTCAGTCAAACGGGCTCCAGATATATTTGGAATAGGCCCAAGAATGCTATCATGACTGCGAGAATGCTGTACGAGCGTTCTCGGTTTTATGCTATACAAACTCTTCTAGTGGACACGTTCCTTTTCCGTTCCTGAAGAACCTGTAGGTGCTGTGGTATTATTTAGATTTCCTGAGGTCTCCCACTTGTTGAATTTTATGAAAGCTGCATAAAACAGCCGGTGGCATGCTGTTTGTCAGGCGTTTCAGTGTGACTTATTACAACTTTTGCAACTTAGTATTAATCTAGTCGTGCTAATATAAGGCAGAAGCATGTTGCTTCTTATCTCTAGTAAAGTCTCTGGACATGTCTCAGTACGGGAATTCTTTAGGTTAAAAACGAGAAACGGAAATTAAACGTTAATGTTGACTTTCATTTGATTAGGTTTAAGCACAATTAAAAGATTTCCAACTGAAGTGTACATGCAAATTATCTTCAAATATTTACTATGAGGCATAATATCTCAAGTAAGCTGTTTTAAAAGCCTGGTTTGTCGAGGTTGCAAGCCTCCAGAATATTAGCTATTCTTTTCTCAGAAGCCAAATCAACAATAACAATACTTGTGGCTGTATGTGTATATTATTATTATTATTAATCACATACTACTCATTTACAATAAGCGTTGTGAAGAAACCTTTCCGGGTTTCATCAAGTGAGTATAATAACTCAGTAAATCAAGTTGGCGAAGTAGTATTAAGAGCAAAAAAAACCAATGTTATGTAGGACATGTTATAAAGAAGAAAAAAATAAAATAAATAAATAAAGATAATAATAATAATAAGATATATATGTATATATAGCACTATGGAAGGAGGTTATAAATGAAATTCTAATGAGTTCGATGCGTAGTTGTAGTTTAGGTTTTATATAAATAGGTTTGTTAGTTAACTAACAAGCCCTATACGATTAAAAGATCAAGTTGTCGTCAAAAGTGTGAATTGGTTTATAAGTGATACAGGAGATAGATAATAATAAAAATAATAAGATAATAGTAAGAATTATATTAATAATGCTAATAATAATAATAATAAAATTAATTGGAACAGAAAGGAAATATGCACTATTAACAATGTAAAGTACATAGGGAATTATAGTAATGGAGAGGTCATACAGTGCAATTAACAGTGTGATGAAATTGTGAATTTTCACTCAAGTGATAATGGAGGGGTGAAATTTCTGAATAAAGAAGTGTGCGTGTGTGTGTGTACGTGAATAAGTATATGGTGTTGAAAATCAATGGATAATTACAGTATGGATTCAGTAAGAATAATATAATTTGTCAACTAATGAACCCAACATAATTAAAAGGTCAAATTGTCATCGAAATAGTGAACTGGTTTATAATTGATGACAGAAGATGGATAAAAATGTTATCAGTGCAATAAAATTATGAGTTTATGCATAAATGAATTAAAAATGTGTGCGCGTATGTGGGTTTGAACAATATGAACGTATGCATTATTAACAATGAGTCCATAGACGTATGGTGTATTATGATTGCATTTGATATATTTTAAAACTGTTTATACGGAGCTAGGGCCTTGTTTATATGTGTCATTAGTTATTCCAGGGTACTTGATGAGGTTACATAGACATTCACCTAGAAGGTGTTATTGAAGTAATGTTTTGAACGCGGCTAACGACTTGCTGCAGCAAATGCGCTTGGGAAGTTTGTTCCATAGTGTCGCATATCTCACTGTGATAAAATTCTGGCGTAGCTGTGTGCGACATCGCTGGATCATACTGGTGTTTTCCTTGTTGCGCGGGTTGTGTGAAGAGAAGTAGGGAGGGGGTCGGCAGTGATGTCGAGGCGTAAGTTGCACCACTAATAAGGCGGTACATGAGAGTGAGGTTTAATTTCAGGCGTTGGAACCATAGGGGTTCAAGCTTTAGTTTATCGCATCTTCGGCGGTAAGTTTGAGTGATGTATTCGCTTAGTAAGCTCTTAGTAAATGCTCTTTGAATTTTTTCGATTTTTTATCAAATCCATGCGTTTACAGTTGCCGTAGAGTAGACAACCATATCCTAATATTGGACGAACACACTTTGTGTATAATAGTATTTTTGAGTTTAAATTGATAAAATGTTTTCTTATAAATCCAGTTAGCTTCCTCGCTTCGTAAGTTTGAAATGAAACATGCTCCGAGAAGTTAATGCTATCGGTATATCGGATCCCAAAATCTCGAGCGATGCTTAGAAGTTTTATTTGCGTTTTATATAGGTGGAGGTTGAGGTTCCATCTGAGACCAATGGAAATGTATCCACTTTTGTGCACGTTTAGAGGAACATGCCATATTTTAGTCCATTCTAATAAATTATCAATTTCTTCTTGTATTATTTTGGTAATGGTGTTTTTATTTGTGGTAGGTGGGAATGAATAGGCTACTTTTGAGTCATCTGTAAAAAAGGTTTTACCTTGCTCAAATTGTCGGCATACATTATTGATGAAGAGAAGAAAGAGTAATGGTCCAATTACGCTTCCTTGTACAACTCCGCCGGATACATTTACTGGCTTTCAGTGGCTAGAACCGATCCTTACAATTTGGCGGCGCCCTGTGAGGAATGATTTAAACCATCTTAGTACTGGGCTTCGTATGCCATAAGAGTGTAGTTTTGAGAGGAGAAGGTTGTGAGGGACACAATCAAATGCTTTGCTGAAGTCAAAATAAAGTACGATGATTGAGAAACCTTTGTCTCTTCCAAGTGTTATATAATCAAAAAATTCTAAGTGTGATGTAGCACAAGAGCGTTTTTCCATGAACCCATGCTGAGATGGATAGATCAGGTTTTCCGAAAGTAAGAATGATGACAACTGTTTATGAATGACTTTCTCCATGATTCTGGACAGCACGGATGTCGTATTAATTAACCTGTAGTTTTCTATAACGTTGCGTGATCCGCTCTTGAATAGCGGAGTTACGAACGATGTTTTCCATATGGCTGGATAATGCCGATTGTCCATAGATAAAGTAAGTAGTTTCAGGCAGAGAAGTGGTAATTCTCTTCCACCATATTTCATGAGGGATGCTGGAATGCCATCAGGCCCATTATCATTAGATTTTTTTAGCGTGACTATGGCTTTTTTGATATTTGTGCTGGTAAATTCTACTGTAAAGAGATGCTTAGATGTCATCATAAATAAGGGTTTCGCAATGGCTCCGGTTTCTGTGGAACAGCATGCGGAAAAGCAGATACTAAGTTGTTCGCTAATAGAAGCTGGGTCGTCTTCAATACCGTGCTTTGCGATGAATAGTGCGAGAAGTTTGCTAGATTTTAGATCAAGGAGAGATTTGAATGGCTTGATCATTGAGGAAACTGGGTTGGTACTGTTTAGTGCTTTGGTTTCCATATTCAATGAGTATTTGTGCTGGGCATTGTTGAGGTTTTCGACTATTTTGTATACATTATAGAATGCAGTTATATCATGATGCTTGTAGTATCGAAGCCTCAGGCACCTCAATTTTCTCTTAAGACATTTAGGAATATGTGGGCGTACACTCTTAACATCAGACACACCTTCTACGTATGGAACTATGCAGTCTATGCAACTTATAAGATTGCTGTAGTGGAGTGAGGCGGCTGTGTAAATATTTCCAGTGGTGAGATAAGAGTCCGATCTTATGCATCGAATGAGTGACTCAATATGCTTCCACGTTTCGTTGTTGTACCTTCGGTACTTGTATTTTTTAGGTCCGTTCAGGTTAAATATTGGGTTGGTAATTTGTGTGAGGTATTTCCAGTGTGAGATAAGAGTCCGATCTTATGCATCGAATGAGTGACTCAATATGCTTCCACGTTTCGTTGTTGTACCTTCGGTACTTGTATTTTTTAGGTCCGTTCAGGTTAAAATTATTTGTGGGTTGGTAATTAAATGTGCTTATTACTACTTTGTGATCGCTATTGTGAAATTCAGAGCTGACGTTTACTGAGGTTGGGTTAAAGTTAGTAGTAAAAACGAGGTCAAGAATATTGTTTTCCCTAGTCGGGATTTGGACTTGTTGTGTCCAACCACTAAATTCTGTTGTCTCTATTAATTTAGAGAATCATTGTGAAGGGAGTGGCGATTTCCAGTCGATGTTCGGCATATTAAAGTCTCCACCGATTAGTTTAGATGCGTGGGGAACATAGTGCTTAGATTTTTGTCGTAGGTGCTGTCTGAATTCGGTGGTCTGTATATACATCCTACAAGTAGGTACTTTTGATGGCCAAAGGTTATACTTACCCATGTTGAATCCCTGTCTTACCTAGTTGTTCATTGTTGAACCTACAGGCCTTTAGGTCGGAGTGCATCTAGATTATGGTGCCACCTCCACTAGTGTTGTGCCTGTCAGTTCGGAAAAGAGTATAATTATCGATATTTATTGTGTCATCTGATATAGTTGGTTTACACCAAGTTTTGGTAATCAATACCATACTTGGGTTAGTAACTATCATAATAGATTTCAGATAGTTGATTTTGTTTATGTGACCTAGCGTTTATTGAGATGACGAGTAACTGTGACCTTTTGTGAAGTGTAAGGTCCTGCAATAGAACACTTGTTTTGAACGAGTTGGGTGTCAAAGCATTAATTGAGATGGAAGACTTTGAACTATTATCGGGTTGGGTGCCTGATGTTCCAATCAGTATGGCCAGCCGGTTCATTGTTAAGTTGGTCGATGTTTGTGTCTCTTAGTGGGTCTTTAATGAAGTGTCTTGGGTTGTCTCGTCTGTCAAAGTTGTGTCTGGAGTAGTAAGGTGGTTGTAAGGATTAAAAGCAGTTTTTTTATGTTCGTAGTGAATCCTAGTATGGGTGAGGTTGCCGGTTGGGGAACCGGCGTGATAGCAAAAAATGGTTCTGTTTCGTGCGGGTTCTTCGGTCAGCAGAACAGATATCGTGTGTGTGTGTGTGGGGCAGGCCGTAGAATGCCTTCAGATGTGCGAGGACATTTAATCAATGATATAAAGTTAAATTTCTGTAGGTTTTGTGATACATGGATTTTTTTGGAAGGTGCGTTCCTATTACTTTTCCGTAAGTGTTGTGATAATATTTGAGAGGCCTGTGGCTTTTTATTTATTGTTTTCCCATCAGGCTGAATAAAGTATTCGATATTGAAGTCGTCGTTAGATGTCTGGATTTGTGACTTGTTATAAATGTTGTAGCCTAAGTCTAGAGGCAACTCATCACTTACTGTTTCTAATGAATCCAAGTCAACTGCTTGGCTGTTTCGTGCGTGGCTACTATCATTATATTTAATGTTTCTTCTAACATCCCTGCTTTTTGTGGTTTTGTCAGATGTGCTTAAAACTGGTGTTATTGAGTTCATCATGAGTCTCCTGTCAGCATTATTATGCGGAGTGTTGCTTTTTGTTTCTGCTGAATCCAAGTCAATAACTCAGATACTAGGTGTATTGTTGCTATCACCCTCTATAGTTTTTACAGTATTCCTACTCATAATGGGAATAACCGATGTTTTTGGGGAAATGGGTTTGATAATCTTCTTGTCAAATAAACTTTTTGGGCTGTCGATGTTAGATTTGGCCTGGCGCTTAAATAATAGAGGTTTTTTGCTGGACTTCCCTGACACA
This sequence comes from Schistosoma mekongi, assembly GCA_034768735.1. Classification (NCBI taxonomy): domain Eukaryota; kingdom Metazoa; phylum Platyhelminthes; class Trematoda; order Strigeidida; family Schistosomatidae; genus Schistosoma; species Schistosoma mekongi. The sequence continues at coordinate 14,938,740 of CM068305.1, forward strand.
CTGGCAGGGAGTCCTATCTGGTACTAGCTTTATATTTTTGTACAGAGGGTCTTGTCTAATCATACTGGATGAATTTAAAAAGTCTTGAGCCTCCGTTGGTGTGTTAAATCTGAATAGTACCGGTGTACTTAGGCCATGGGGGGCCTTTATTTAGTCTTGTATATGAGCATGGTACGTCAGTCATATAATACTAAAATATTATTTGTGCTTCAAGCAATCAACAAAATAGTCCGTAATGGTTTATTTGTCATGTATACATTCAAGTGTTGTGTAGTGTGCGTGAAAATCAAGTGTACGGCAACCATAAACTCATTGCCGAATTATTCAGCGAACACTTTAGTACAATCCAATCAATCAGGATACTTGACTATACAGCATTTATAACAGCAGTACAAGTTCTTTGGCTTTAATAAGATATAAACAAGTTTCTGAGGGTATATTGGCTACCACTTTATTCGACAAACGTCTCAACAGATTCTACACGGGAAGTATGGTGACAAGTATGGGACGACAATTCGACCAGACGGTGTACAATAATGTCAGTGTCACAGCTACCATGATATAATGTTTGTCTTGAAGAAATTAACTATTTGGTTAGTAGGGCTATCTCTTCACTTATCGGCTAATTATAAGGCCCTTGATTAATGAGAGCTTGCACTAAATGCGTGGTTTTTGTTATGACACGACTTTAATGCAAAATGTGCTTATCGCAGCCCATAAGTTAAAATCAGTAAAAAACCAGATGAACTGAACTGTTACTATAACTTCAATTTTTTGTTTCCAATAAAAATGTTGTGGCTACAAAATTATTCCTACCACATAAACAGGAAACTGACCGTATATTTGTATGCAACTGCCTATTCACTGTAAAAACTTGGGAATAGTCATTGGCATTTTAAATTTCCGCAAACCGTATACGGTTAATGGCATTCTCAGAAGGCCTCTTTATTGGCAAGTTGTCTGTACGGTTTAATGATATTCCACTTAACAATAAATAAACATTTCAACGGCATTTATGAAAAAAATTTCATTAAAAATGGATAAATAAGTAAATTGCTTGTGATTTTCAAAATATTCTTGGTAAAGTTGTCCTTGTCATGGTCATAAACGCAATTCTGGAGAGTAATTCGAAACTCTACAACCAGAAATGTCGTGGACTTGCCAAAAAATTTTTATAGGAAGTCGAAGTTTCGTGACTTCGTAGATACTTTATCTTTTAAATTGGCCAGGCTAGTGAATATGAAGAATAAAAGTGGCATTTCTCAAAAACACTGTAATCAATGCCATTATTACGCACATGATTATGAGGAAAAGTCTCCAAATTAGTTGCATCCGGTATCACAAGTGTTACCATATCGATGGACATTTAGTCTCAGCTGCACTACAGCCACCCACACTAACTCGTGTCTCCCTAAGTTGAAGGTCCACTGTCCAATAACTTTATTCAGGCTTTTATCATCGTACAATTCTGGTTTCTTTTAACTTAAAATAATTTTATACTTACTTAATTAATACTTACTTAAAGCAACAATAAAGGATGAGCATACATACTCTGTATGTTAAGGCCTCTCTACCTGCCTACTCCATTGAACATATCGACTAATCAACTTAAACTGTTACACGTCCCGAAGAAATGTAATAAATAACTCAGTGTTTATCGGTCACTCATCTAACCCAATGAGGCCCTTAATATAATTAGATAATATTTGTTGTTATTACACTAACCAAATAAGTAAACACAAAATTTTACCAATAGGCAAGCATGAACGTACGTGCAACTTCGTCAATCAAAATTGGTAGATATGTGTACCGTATTTGCATTTGTTAAGTTTTGAAACTAGTACTTAATGTGTTTCATGGGAGCGGAACAAGAAGTTTTGAGAAGATAAGGAAGTTTCAGGGTTCTAAAGTATTGATTTTACGTCGATACGTCCAAACTGAATGTCAGATTGAAATAAAATCGATAAAGGTATTGTTAAGGTTCTGAAGCCGGGCCGCATATTGACCATCATTAGAAAAATGAAGGAAACGTTATGGAGCATTGCTGCATTTACATAGTATCAGAAGACAAGGTTGAAATTAAATCAAGCTTCATTCTACTACAGAGTTAGATTTATGAGGACTTGATGTGTCATTTAATACAACGAGTAAATTAAACTACATTTTACCAATTAATTCCAAATAATATAAATGTTTAAGACTAAAGGTCTTGAAAAATCTTGCTTTTTGTCATTTGCGTAGTTCACACACGGCAATTTGTTTAACTACATTGTCCTCAAAAATGTCATAGTGATATCTTTGAAGAATTTCGAAAATGGATTTTTGGGCGATAACACAATAACAAACACTGTAATTTTTATTTGCCCAAAAATTTAAAATGTCTGGGGAAGGACAGAGATTTTTCTCCAAAATAAGTGAAAGAGGATATTACAGTGATCACTATACATCAAATTTGCCTAATCACTATGACGTGTGACTTCAATAATCATAATATACAGTTTTATATTTGTTTTTAGTTTCAAGATTCAGCCATCCCTTTTAACCAACATATAATTAATTTAAGCAAAGAAGCTTGCTACGTTTCTAATGGTATATTACGAGTTTTAACTTTAAAAATTTTACAGTCAAAGTCGGTATTTCTAAACCACTTGTCAATTTTATTGAACATTATGGACCTACAAGTAAAACGAATATGTTTATGGTACCTTGGTTTCAGTCTTTTGCTATAGATAAAGGATTTTCCTTCTAGGTCTTATGATCCGAAAGTTCAAGTTCCGTTTCACACACCACCCACACATTGTCCTAGAAAGTTGCATATTGAAAGGTAAAAGCTAAAGTATTAAATGTTTAAAACAAATTGCAGAAAGAAAAGAAAATTCTTAAATACATCTATTTCTGATATATTAGAATTCGAATATAACATTAAATCTAACGATCTCTTACCGAGATTTCACCAGAACAGTAATGATGAGAAGGGTGAATGGTCTTCATATTTGCCTCTTGAGTACTTTGATGATGAACAGTTTGATTGCCGCACCCCACTGGATTGGCTTGCTTTAGGAGTTGATGACGGGGTGAGGAAACCGGTTCCAGCGTTCTGCTTATTGCCTATTAATGACCATCAACATAGATGTATGTGGGATGAGCCATAATCTTCATAAATTTTTAATATCATTATGTCGCGGTGTGATAAAAATTTTGGTCGTTCTTACAAATTTGTTTACTTCAGCCACTTCCACCTCTTGCATGTAACTTCAAATTTTGTGATTTATTTCTAAGAACACTATAAAGTCCTGTTTTTGATAATTGTTGCTCGCCTGTGGAAAAGTGTAAAATACACTAATAAGTACATTGCATCATGGTTTAATAACTAGTTAATTTCAAATGGTTTACCATAGAAAAGCCATCTCTTTTATCCTTCGTATTATATGTATATGTCACTTATTCCGTCAATTAGCAAGTAACTAACAATTACATATAAGGAAAATTGTCAGTAGTTACAAAAAAAGTTTACTACTTGATCATCTGGAATTTATACAGATTTGTAAACAGCGAACGTCAGTGTTATCTGGCAGTAGCCTAGTTTCTGCGTAAAAACGACTCAACTTACACATGTTCTTTATTTGTTTCAGGCCAAATTATTAACATGGGAATTAATCTAAGAACATAGAATGTGAGCTAGATGTATGAATTTGATATGCGATGAACATGACTGATAATATTTCGAAGCTAGATGATCTGGTCATATAATTTGTATAAGATGCACCGCAATATGGAGTCTAAAAATTCTGAACTAAGTTTGTTTCTATGAGTGGAAAGCACGCGATAATGTGAAAGCCTCAAATACCGTTTGCATGCAGGATTTGAATTATATTTATAGGATTAGTTTACATATATATGTTAATTTAATATAATGCCCTTACATTTTTAGTTATCGAGTCAAATTCTGCTTGTTAGGTTGCTACTTTAAAAAATACTGCTATTTTTTCTTGTTTAGTGGATATTCGAGATCCTGAAATTCAGTGGAAATGGCAATTGTCTGGAGTACTGGACTATGATAGTTGTTCTAAATTGTGGTTCGTTCAAAAAGTAGATTCCAACGGACGAATTCTGGGTGATTATGGAAAATCTGTAGAAAATGAAGGTTTGTTGCCTACTGGAAAGGTTCCAGAGCTGGACACACAATACTGGATACCCCGCATACAGGTTATGTTTCTTGCTGAAGATCCACACATATTTGCTAAACGCGTTGCGACTGCCTTCAAAAGTCGTCAACAACATGAATCAGCATTGAAGTACAACTTGTACCTTGACTGTATGCCTAATGAAGGTATTGGAGAGCTAAGCAATGCTGTTTTAAAAAGAATGATTTTTCTTGCGAAAGGTGGTGCTTATTCAATAAAAAGCGGCAAAAGGTAAGCTGTAGTTTAAAAATAATCTTATTTTCACCTGGTATCATTATTAAAGGCTTGATAGTATACTACAAAATCTTGAAAAGGAAGTAACTTTTGAATACTGGAGAAGCATGAATGATATAATTTTACGGCAATTAATTGAAAGGCAAAAAATGCAATATTGTTTTATTCAACTTCCCGAGGTAAAAAGGCGTAAAATCCCATGGAAAGGTAATTTGCTCTACTTATTTTTATCATGATTTCTGAAATTATTTGTCCCTATTTGTGTACGTCTTTGGTTATCAGTTTAATTTATGTACCGGATATAGAACTGTCACAGTAATATCTAATCTATGTAGTACACACCTTTTTATTACAGGCAGGTATAAATAAGCTAGAGTTTAGGTAAAAAATAATTCACTTTCTTCAGAATATTGTGGAAATTAATAAGATGATTTTAAACAGCAAAATGAAAAATGTTGCCCAGTTCTTTCTAATGGTCTGTTAATCTATGCTAAGTCAGTTAATTTTAAACTTTTTTAGTAGCAATTTCAATTTAAAGCTTATTGATATACGTAGCATGTATTGCATGCTAATTTTAAAAGGTGTTTTATCCCATATTACCGCAAAATATAAATCAATATTTGAAAATTACAAAACGATATTTGTTTATTTTCAAGAGTTTATGCTTTTTCGCTATTGATGATAAATACGGCAACTGGTTAGTTGCTCCTAGTTTGTCTACATTCTGTGTGAAGCGCCATTTATTGCTATTTGTTAACAATGTATCATCAAGTATCGTCAGAATTGAATTGTGACTAGTAAGCTGAATCCAGGAGGCTCGTTTTGTCCTGTGTGGGGTTTGTCAGCCTAATGCACCTACACCAGGTGTTTACGCCGGGACTCAAACTCAGTTCGTTTCTCACGGACTCCATTGTATTCACCATTAGGCTATTGAATCCAGACAGCCACATTTGTTTAACCCAGACAATATTTATGAACTATTGCTACATAAAGGCAATCCGCTCAGGACACACGTATGGTAACAGAGACCGTTCAGTTTCATCCAATGGCAAATCAACGGAGAGATCCACAAACATTTTGATTCATCATTAAGCCTGAAATGTTGCTGGTAAATTAAACCAAAGCACTCGTTTAGTTGTAGTTTTGAATTCTGCGCAAAACATACATTGGTATTTTGGGTATAGTTATCAATAACTTAATATATGTCCATTCAACTAAAAGTACTCAACCATCCTGGGTGCCGATGCAAGCTACAAGCTACCGTTACCAAATATCTTTCATTTCGGTTCACACATTGCAGATAACTCATGGTATTTTGAAAATGATAAATCAATTTTGTCCAGCTGAAATAGTTATTTTTGTGGGTATTGGAGTTCCATACTTAAATAAAACAGCCGTCCAGTGCTCTCCAGTTTTCCATGGTACCATGTCAATATCAATCTGTGATATATCCGAGCACCATGGACAGTGGTATGTAATAACATTAAAATGGCGGATGCTTCAACAGCAGTAGACAATACTAGACACTCATCAAGAACACCGTTACTAGTAACTCTCTGCTATTGAGATTATTTTCAAAAATGTACATTTACGATCGACTCTCAGTCTAGAAGATTTGACTGATGGGCAAAATACTTCTGGAAACAATTCATCAAGCACTCAGATATTTCGCTTACCGCCTATCCCTAAACAGCCTAAGTGGAAAATATTGTGTTAACTACAGAGGAATCATTTTGACTAACATAGTGTCTACACTATTAGCCTATGTAATTATTCGACATTTATCTGACTCTAGAGAACTGGTTAATCGAGAAAACCAGGCTGAACGAAGATGCGCTGATCATATATTCACTCTGCTTCAGCTTCTAAAACATAGTTGCACCTACCAACGTCTGATAATAGTGGTATTCCTTGACTTTAAAGCAGCTTTCGACTCCGTAAATCGAGTTTAAATCAACTAAATTGCTAATATCAACAAAAGTAACCATCTCAACTATAATAATTGGCTCACTAGTGACTAACTTTATGATGTCCCTGAAGCTCCAGTGAGAAGTCGTGACTGGTGGGGTTTACACTTGTTGGGAGTGAAACAGTTATCACCAATGACAGTGGATGATCGTCGCACCATATATCACAAAAATGATGGAGGCGGAAATTCTACTACTGGGTGCCTGTCCAGTGGTGCAGATGGTTAGGTGTTCACCGTCAACCCGAATCCCCTGGTGCGGAAACTGGGGCATGCACTGCTGAGGAGTCCCATACTAGGACAAAACAGTTGTCGATTACTCTTTGGTTTTCAGTGGTACCCTTTCAACATTATTCTGTGATATATTCAATTTACTAAATCATCACTGTATTTATTTCTACTAATACGCTTTATAAAACCGGTGTTTACATATGATTGCTCATTGAAAGATTACTAAATCACGACTGAAAAATCATTGGTAACTACGATCAAGAATCTAAAAGTTAAATAGCAATATCCTTAAAGTAAAGTTTAGACATTTAAATTTTCAGAAGCAAAGTAAAAACAATAACATTTTAATATGACTTAATCATAATAGCACTTCAGTGCATACTGAGCTAAAACATCACTGAAACAAGCTCTGAGGATGGTGAAGTGTGATGACATTTGAAACGTAGACTATCAATACATCTGTCCGAGCACCATGGACAGTGGTATGTAATAACATTAAAATGGCGGATGCTTCAACAGCAGTAGACAATACTAGACAACTCATCAAGAACACCGTTACTAGTAACTCTCTGCTATTGAGATTATTTTCAAAAATGTACATTTACGATCGACTCTCAGTCTAGAAGATTTGACTGATGGGCAAAATACTTCTGGAAACAATTCATCAAGCACTCAGATATTTCGCTTACCGCCTATCCCTAAACAGCCTAAGTGGAAAATATTGTGTTAACTACAGAGGAATCATTTTGACTAACATAGTGTCTACACTATTAGCCTATGTAATTATTCGACATTTATCTGACTCTAGAGAACTGGTTAATCGAGAAAACCAGGCTGAACGAAGATGCGCTGATCATATATTCACTCTGCTTCAGCTTCTAAAACATAGTTGCACCTACCAACGTCTGATAATAGTGGTATTCCTTGACTTTAAAGCAGCTTTCGACTCCGTAAATCGAGTTCTGTGGAAGTATCTGCTATCAAAGCGCATACCTCTGTATACGATGACTGGTCGAGCCGGATCTTATGAAGAGTTACCACGAAAATTGCTAACCTTAAGTGAAGTTCGTCAGGGTTGCCTCTTATTTCCTTGTTTAGTTAACTTCGCCAGACATGTTCTCTCAGAAGTCCCACATTTTTCATCAAATCTTTATAAATTAATCTGTTTCAGGGAAGCCCACTTTTAGTCTAAGTATACTCAAACTATTAGTATGAACTTTTATATTCCCATTGATTTGTTATGGACTGAAGCTGGTCAGTGTCTGCTGAATATCTGTGAACATCAACATTGGGATGCAGGTACATCCAGCCGACGAGTCCCAAATAGGATGGGACGTGCGGTCTGGATTCCACTCGCCAGCCACAATCCAACTTAAATAACACTCAAACTATATACAGTCCTACTCAATGAAGGAGCTGACAGTATACAGAGTCTTCTGACAACTTTGAGAAACAATGAACACGTATTCGGAATACATTTCGCTTTATTTAAATGCAAAATAGTACTCTGGGACTGGTTTACATTATTACCTAGAGGCGATTGAGAGATCTGACCACTTCACTTATGTCGGAAGTATCATCGCCCGGGTGGGTCAGTGTCTGAAGAAATCTCAACCGGGATTCGGAGTGCTCGTTTAGCCTTTACAAACCTACATCACAAATTGAGTAGGTGAAACATCTTTCTTTCAACGAAGGGCCAAGTGTATTTCTCAGCAGTCTGCTCTGTTTTTACCCATGGATGCGAAACATGGTCCACAAAGACAAAAGATTTACGTAGGTTCCAGGTTTTTGGTCATAGAAGGCTTGGAAGCATCACCTGTGTGTCATGGAATGACCGCAGAAGTAATACTGATGTTAGACATCTGGTATTAGAAAAACATGGCAAGTCAGTCGAAGAAGCCGTAAACTTTCACTGATTGATATCGTTGAAATATGTGTTGTGTATACCCGACTGATGCGTACCTCACCGAGTGATGTTGGCTAGCGGGTGATTAGGATAGGAGAAAGACCATGGAACAGCAAACTAAAACATGGTATCAGTTGATGAAATCTTTGATTGTTGGTCTAAATTATTTTGTTAGATGCAGACTACCTAGTTGGGGTCCTTATGATAATTACGATCAGTGGCTGGGGACACTGGGTGACGTGACTCAGAATCGGTGACAGTAGAGTAAACTAACCCACTCCTTATTTTCTACTAGATCTTATGCTTTATTATTCCTGTTTACATATGCTTGTTTCATTCTTTTATGTTGAATTATGCTGTCACGTTAAGCTTGCTAGTTTGGTCTTATAGTGCTAATGTGGTATGATAACTTGAGCCTATGGGTATATATTCCAAGCTCTACGTTGTTAGTCACAAACCGACTAACCGAGCTACGAAAGCTAGTTCTTTAAAGGTCAATTATGAAATGAGAAGGAATTCAATCATTAAACTAAAAATACATCATTACCTAGAACCTTTTTTAATCTTAAAATCTTACCACCACTTTAATCTTATCTTCAATATCGGTGGTTTTTGCATGCAAAAGATGAAGTCGTTTATCAATTTCTGTTATGTCGGACCAGTGAAGAAGAGTAAAAGAACTTCTAGAACTGTATTTTAGAGGACTAATTCATTCATTCTGGTCGTGTGTAATGTAAGCATTACATTTTTGTTATTGTTGTGTTCCTCTTACTCTATCCTCCCGTTTAGTATATTTTCTGTCATTATATTGTCTCTTACTATGAACTACAGTTAATTAGTGGTGCACAAGTTAGCCCTATTCACTGTTACAATCTCTTCTGTTTTGTATTAATGTAAAATACCTAATTGGCTTGCTGTGTGGTCTGAATTTGTGTAAATATAAAGACATGACTACAATACAATATGACCGGAATTGGACTGGGTTGGATTGTGTCTGGTTGGCTCATAGCTGTTGTTTTCTCTATTTCGGCTTTGGGGGACTGGTGGTGGTGGGGCAGACGTGTCCGTGTTCTGATTGACAATTATCAATGTCGCTGTGTATTATTTTTCAACACATAACAATTTCTTTTGTGATATTTATGAAACTATCCTTTCTTTCTTATGAATATGTTTGTTTTAAGGTACATTAGATATACCACAATATGATTTTGATAATATATTTCAAAGTTTTTCATCTAAATCTATGTTAACTAAGCCAGAAGCAATCATGGCTATATGTAAATGTGAATATGAATGTTTAGAAGTACGCTCTAAATCATTATTTCATGTTTCATTATCAAAATACATGCGAATTGAAGAGTTTGAACAAACACAATCTATGGTTATTTCACAAGTATCAATATTTTTAAAAGTAAGTATTATAGAATTATAATGATTTGTGAAAGTATTTATAAGCTCATTAAATTATTGATCATTCATAGAGATATTGATACATCTTTTCATCGTTTTATTTGTTCCAAAATCCACTAATCTCTCACTCTCATACTTTTATTTTACTTCACTAACGAGTATGGACTTTCAGCTTATTGCAAAGTCATTCATATGCATTAATTATCTGAATTCTCATTTGGGTAGATTTCAATTGTATTAAGAATACTTGACAACGCTTTACACATCCAAAGGCGTTACATTCTGTTTGTTGTTTACTTTTTTAAATTGTTGTGACTTAACAATTAAAACGTGGAATTCAAACAGGTTTATCATATGAATAGACTCTAACCTTACCTAATAAGTTCATAAATCAGTTATTACGAGCTTATAGATAAATCTATCTTATAGTCTGATAAAGTATCTCCGAATCTTAAACAACCGCACCTTTATATGTTTGGAACACATTTTGCATTTTGATTTATTCACCTAATGTTCAATTAATTACATATTTATGACATAATACAAGTTAAGGTTATTCTTAAAGTATTTTGTGCTTAATAAATGTGTTTTATTTAGAATTTAGAGTAATATTAGCAGATATTTTCTGTCTAGTAGTGTAAGAAAGACTTCATTCGAGGCATGTAAAATAATGTCCACCTATATGTAATGAATATTACACTGTATCTCAATTCAATAAGTCGAATGACAAGTACTAATATAGTAAAAGTGAGTTCTTGAAATGAATTCTTTTTGAAAATTATGGTCAAATGTAAAGCACTTACTCTTCCAGTGAAGTGAAAGTGATCAGGATTGTCGGATACAATTTACTAAGTGTATATAGAAATCACTATAGATTGAATACGTTAGTTTTTTAATACATTCATAACATGGGATGGAAATGTCGACATACAGGATGTACTTGGACCCTTTAATAGTTGTCATTCTTCACTAAAATTCACGATGGAACAATAATGCGATTCACAACTACAATTCCTAGATGTTCTACTTATTAGAAGAAATGATGGATATCTACAGAGATTAATTTACGGGAAACTCACGTGGAATCGACGGTTGACCAACTTACACAGTTGGGTTCCAATATTTTGAAAACGTAACCTAATCCACTTCTCATGCTCTTGATACCTCGGAATCTGTTCAACAGATTATATAGATAATGACCTAATCTCTCTGAGACCCATCTTTTCAGAAAATGGTTACCCAACATACTTTATCGAGAAGAATATAAAAGAGAGGCAGCCCTCACGGACGAAACAATGAAAGAATTATATATGAGCTTCGATTTTACAGGAGATTATAATGACCTTTACTGCAGTAACTAATTCTGTAGTTTTCAGGAGTCGCTCATTATATACCTCCGGCTAAAGGACAATCTGCCACGACTGAACAGTTCAGTATACAATTACCAGTCTACCTGTTCTTGTAAAAGTAGGTATGTAGATTGTTCTTCCAGGCCTCTCCTTCGCCGTGTCCGGGAGCGTCTTCTGGCATGGCTGAGCATGAGATAGTGCAGATCAATCACCTCCTCTTTCTGGCAACACATAGTAGATTCTGCGTACTCAGCTTCGGGCTAGTCATTTGACATAATCTGTAAAATCCAGTCAAATAAACTAAACGGAGTACGTTTAAATCTACTTTACACTAAAAAAGCCCTAGCGATCTACAATTTGAAGCCTGAGTTATGCATACAAAAGCAATATGTGAGATCACTTTCTATACCATGGCCTTAGTTAAAAGTTCTACATTATATCATTTATTTGTACATTTATTAACAATTTCTGTATCATTATACTTCATCCCTATCACCATTCATGTTTACTACTACTATGATAGCAATTATCGCTATTATTGTTGTTATTATTATTACAATCATTATTATCATCTTATTATTAATGCAAAGTCTGTCTCTAACCAAATTTTCTCGATTCTTATTCACAAATCTTCACCTTAATCTGATGAAAATCACAATAATAATAATAATCATAAAATTAAATGCAAAATGTCAAATTACATGGAAACGAAAAAAGATTAGTTAACGTATCTAATGCTTTTGAAATAATAAAATGAAAAATGTGAACTTCAGTTTAGAAAACAGTTAATTACTTGACATAGGAACTGAAGGGTAAGCTTGGTAACATATATATTGAACATTCGAAATTGCAATAAAGACAAAAATAAAATAAAGATTAAGCATAAATGTAAACCATGAACTTAGTACGATGGCCAGGGCAAAGAATGTGGCGATACAAATGTTTTATGAATGTATAGATTAGCCTTATTCAAATGGAGAGTATAGGCTTTACTGTTTTTAACAATAAAAGATTATGATAGTCGGGTCGGATGGAATGCATTCATTACTTAACATAAGTAGTGTTGGTGCTTGAATTTCACATATAGTGTGCAGGATTAATTGATTTCCATCTTAGAAATCACTTACTATAGTCACCATTCATTATTTATCTAATACACCTCCCTAATACTTCATTTGTATTCCTACACTCTTTAAAGTAGTATAATTGACAAGATTATTGAGTTGTTTCCTCCCCACCCACCCACCTCCTTCATTACCATTTCTCACTGATGATAGGTAGACTGTTCACTGACAATACTGGCGCTGATACTGTGCCGGAAAATGACTGTACAATTATGATGATAAGGTGTTGGATATGATGATGATGATGATGTTGATCGGAAACATAAACGATATTATCATCATCATCACCATCATCATAAAATCCGATAGTTGTTTTCCAGAACAGTATGA